>CAUYUJ010015259.1:206968-224714 GCA_963575745.1 Prorocentrum cordatum
TGCTGCGCCACCTCGCGTAAGACCCCTCTCTGATCGTCGCTCGCTTGCTGGTGTCCGCGCGCCCAGCACGGCGATCGCAGCGCACCCCCGCCCCGAGGGGCGTGCCACCGAGGGGCGTGCCGCCGAGGGGCGTGCCGCCGAGGGGCGGGTGGGGGAAGGAACGCGGTGCCCTGCCGCCCCAACCAGCCCTGCACGTGCCCAGGCCTGCGGCGTGCCGTCGCGGCGCGGCCTCGCCTTGCGGGCCGCGCCTCCGCCTGGAGGCACGCGGCGGCGGCGGCCGGCGGCGGCGGTGACCACGACGGCCACCACAGCTGCGAGCACGGCGACGACCAGCGCAGCCGTCAGGGCTCTGAGGCAGCCGGCTGAAGTCGGCACGGCGCCCGCGCGCGTCGCCCCGTTGTCGTCGTCATCGCCGTCGTCGTCGTCGTGCTGGTGCTGGTGGTGGTGGTGGTGGTGATGGTGGTCGTCGTCGTCGCTGCCGCCGCCGCCACCGTCGCTCGGCGGCGGCTCTAACAACAGCGAGGACGATTGCGGCGATCGTGCCCCCGCGGCGACGCCACGCGGCGCGGCGGCCCGACGCCCTGCGCCCCGGTCGGCTTCGTCCACGCGCGCTGCGGCCTCTGGCACGAGGCGCCGCGGCCGCACACTGCCGCAACGAGACGTTGTCGTCGTCGTCGTCGTCATCGTCGTCGTCGTCGTGGTGGTCGTCGTCGTCGTCGTCGTCGTCGTCGCCGCCGCCGTCGCGGTTGTCGTCGCCGCCACCGCCGCCGTAGTCGTCGTCGTCGTCGTCGTCGTCGTCGTCGTCGTCGTCGTCGTCGTCGTCGTCGTCGTCGTCGTCGTCGTCGTCGTCGTCGTCGTCGCCATCGTCGTCGCCGTCGTCGTGGTCGTCGGCGCCGCCGTCGCCCTCGCCGTCGTTGTCGTGGTCGTCGTTGTCGTCGTCGTCGTCGTCGTCGTCGTGGTCGTCGTCGTCGTCGTCGTCGCCGTCGTCGTCGTCGTCGTCATCGTCGTCGTCGTGTCGTCGTCGTTGTCGTCATCGTCGTTGTCGTCGTCGTCTTCGTCGTCGTCGTCGTCGTCGTCGTCGTCGTCGTCGTTGTCGTCGTCGGTCGTTGGCCGTCATCGTCGTCGCCGTCGTCTCCGTCGTCGTCGCCGCCGTCGTCGTGGTGCTGGTGGTGGTCGTCGTCGTCGTTGCCGCCGCCGCCGTAGTCGCCGCGCTGCCGCCGTTGCTCGACGGCTGCTGCTGCGACGACGACGATGTCGACGGCGGCGACCGTGCCCCCGGCGGCGCTGCCATGCGGCGCAGCGGCCCGGCGCCCTGCGCCCTGGTCGGCTTCGTCCACGCGCGCTGCGGCGTCGGGCGCGAGGCTCCGCGGCCGCACACTGCCGCAGCGAGAGGTTGTCGTCGTCGTCGTCGTCGTCGTCGTCGTCGTCGTCGTCGTCGTCGTCATCGTCGCCGTCGTCGGCGCCGTCGTCGTCGTCGTCGTCGCCGTCGTCGTCGTGGTGGTGCTGGTGGTGGTCGTCGTTGTCGTCGTGGTACCGCCGTCGCCGTCGTGGTCGTGGTCGTCGTCGTCGCCACCGCCGTCGCCGCCGCCGTCGTCGTCGGCGTCGTCGTCGTCGTCGTCGTGGTCGTCGTCGTCGTCGTCGTCGTGGTCGTCGTCGTCGTCGTCGTCGTCGTCGTCGTCGTCGAGGTTGTCGTCGTCGTCGTCGTCGTCGTCGTCGTCGTCAACCTCGTGGACGTCGTCGTGAATGTCTTGGGGAGCCATGCTTGCAAAGCATTCCGTACTTTTTGTGACACGGACAGGGAGAGTGCACGCCGCCTTGGCAAGGGCCTAGGGTACTAATCTTCATGGACGTCCTATGAAGAGCAGGGGGCGTGGCCTCAGAGGCTAGAGTGAGGCCCCGTCGGGGCGGGGCCGGAACTTGAAGTGCATTTCTTGCCTTGCTGCATCATTCGGATGTTCACTGACTTCTTGCTGCGGAGCTTACGGCTACAGAGCCTTCTGTGTAGAGGACCCCCTGCTGCAGGAGTACTGGGCCTGCGGCAGTGGTAACAAACATCCAAGCCTCGTCAACGTCGCGGTCGTCATCGTGGTCGACGTCGTGGTCGTGGTCGCGTTTGCGCGGGGGACGCCGAGGAGGGGGCGGCCCCTAGGAAGGGAGGGAGGTGGAGGCCTTGGAGGAGTGGATCCAGACGACTGCTGGCGCTGTGATGATGTCAGGGCCGCAGCTTTTGGCTGTTGTTGCTCCTGGCTGCTGCTCACCATTCGGGTCGATGTCGCCTGGCTAGCCGGCCCGCCGGCCTCAATGGAGGGAAAAACACCTCGATCCCATTTGCCGGCGTTCTCCAGGCAGCCCCGCGCGTTCCCTGAGCAGCCTTGCCCTCCTCGACGCCCTCCTCGGATGCGTTCGCTCGAGGGCTTCCCTTGCACGGTGTGCCAAAGTGTGAGGGTGGCTCTCCTGCCCTCCCAAGGGGAGTCTGAGCAGATGGGGTCGGAGGATCGCGCCGCGTCGCCGATGCACCAGCGATTCGGCTCGATGTGTCGGGTGGCGAAATCTAGATATTTATAGATATATACATATATATATATATATGTATGTATCCACCGCTCCCTGGCCAGGCCCATCCTGAACCCGGGAGCTGTGTATACGCCCTCCCGGCCGAGCGAGGCGGGCGTGGCGCATACGCCCCTGCTGGGTTCGGGACGGGCCTGGCCGGGGAGCGGCGGCTGTGTGCAGATCCTGTCGCCCTCACGTGGAGCCCGACTCTCTCCGCGCCAGTGCGTCGCCGATGCGCCGCCGATGCTCAGGAGGGAAAAGAACACACACAGACACACCGAATCGTCGATCCCCAGGCAGATGTGGGAAAATAATATGCGAAGTGGGGGGGGGGGCAGACAAAAGTCCAGAAAGCACAGGACAAGTATGGGGAATCTTGTCATTTGTGTGTGTGTGTCTATTTGTGTGCCCCAGGGCCCCTTCCGATGCGCCGCCGAGGCGGCGCGACCCTCTCGGGGGCCCACCCGCGCGGGGGCCCGCTCGGGGGCCGCTCCTGGCCGGCCCCTCCCGGCGCTGCCGCTCTCGGCGCCCTCGCGCGGCGGCGCCCCCCCCCCCCTCGTGCCCCAGCAGCGTGGCTGCCTCGGTACGCCGGTCCTCCTCCTCCTCCTCCTCCTCCTCCTCCTCCTCCTCCTCCTCCTCCTCCTCCTCCTCCCCCTCCTTCTCCCCCCCACGATCCACGGAGTTGGCGACCGCGCGCCAGGAATCCATTTGGGCCGGACGCAAGGGGGGGATTGGGAGAGGGGGGGTTGCGAAATTTGCTGCATGCAGCTGGTTTCGGCCTCACCGAGGGGCCCATTCCTCGATGCACAGCCGCCTCCGGCGCCGGGAGGCGCCGGGAAAGTCGGCTACGCGAGCTGATTCTCACCCCCCCCCCCTATGCTATCCCCCCCTTTCGCCCGACCCGAAATGATAAACACTTTTGATTCGCAGGTCGAAGCTAAGCACCTCGTCCGGTCGAAGCTGAGCAGGCCGCGCGAAGCTTGAATTCACAAAGAGTGGGGGACAGAAGGAGAGGCCTCACGTCAAGGCCAGGAGGAGGCAAACAATGGAATGATAAACACGCGCAGGCGCACATCAGTCGTCGATCCCCTGGGAAAAGTATGGGAAACTATGTGCGAAGTGGGGGAGAAGACGGAAGCTCAGAAAGTTCAAGCAGACATGGGCAATCCTGGGGTTTGTGCCTGTTTATTCTAGGCGCTTCGCGTATCCCCACCCTTAGCACTTCTGACTCCGCTAGCGCCCTCGCTAGCGGACGCGACCGAAAAACAAGTACCCCCACCACCCGCCCTCGCACGCTCGGCGTTCGACTCGTCTTCGCGCGCCCGCGGACCAAAAGAAGTATCACCCAGAAACGATGTCCAGGCGAGTTGAGGTAGGGAAGTGCGGGAGCAAAGAGGTGGACGGCCGAGCTTTGCGAAGGAGGGAGGATGAGTAGGCTGGATGGATGGATGAGGGAGTGGGGAGAAGGAACATTAATAGGATGATGATGAGGAGGAGGAGGAGGAAGAGAGGAAGTATGAGAGGAAGGAGGAGCAGGAGGAGGAGGAGGGCAAGCAAAAGGACCAGAGGTCTCTTGGATGCCTCTCGAAGCCTCTTGGGATATCTCTTGGGCGCTTCTTGGAGGCCTCTTGGGACATCTCGGGGGTCTCTTGGCGGTCCTGGGGGGCTCTTGGGCGTCTTGGGTGCCTCGGGGGGGCCTCTTGGGGCCGCTTGGGGTCCTCTTCCGGGCCTCCTGAGGGCCTCTTGGGGCCATCTTGGAGCCATTTTGGGGCCATCTTGGGGCCTCTTGGGGCCTCCTGGGCGCCTCTTGGGGCCATCTTGGAGGAGATCGATCAAAGAAGGGGGAGCTTCAATTAGCCTTCCCCTCGGGAGCCCCCAAAATTACCTCTTGGGCCCCTCTTGGAGCGATCTTGGAGCGCTCTTGAGCGCTCTTGGGGCCGTCTTGGGGCTCTCTGGGGCCTCTCTTGGGGCCCTCATGGGCCCTCTGGGAGCTGTCCGGAGGCCTCGGAAGGCCATCGGAAGCGAAAAGGCGAGAATGCACAATTCATTGATTTCTGTTTGTTTTTGAAGGATTTTGGCTTCTTGGCGGCCTCCTGGGGAGGCTCCGTGGCCGCTCGGAGCCGTCTTGAAGCGGTCTTGGGGCCTCTTGCAACATCTTGGGAGCCATCTTGACGCATCTTGGGATATTTTTGGCAATCTTGGAGGTCATCTTGTGCTCTCTGAGGCCCTCTTGGAGCCATCTTGGGCCATCTTGGACGCTCCAATGACCCGCGACCGCACCCCTCCAGGTCCAGGGGAGGGGGTAATGGGGAGGAGTCAAGCTACCCACCCGCCCGCAAGTTTTCTAGCTCACTCCCACCCGCCCTCCCAACACATAAGTAACACCCGAGCCTGAGCATGTTCAGCGGTCGTCTATGGATAGACAGCGACTGGGAACCAAAGCTGACCCCAGGTGCGCGACGCTTGGGCGAGGTGCGCCACGCGTGCCAGGGGCGCCACGCGCGGCAGGCACCCCTGGGACCCGAGCGTGCCAGGCACGCCTGGTGCGCCAGATGCGCCACGTGCTGCGAGTGCGCCAGGTGTGTCGCACACTCCAGCCGCGCCAGGTGCGCCATGTTCGGGGCACGTGCAGAGTGCGTCATGTGCGTCTGCGCTCGTGACAGCACACATCGGAAAACAAGTCGGCCCCCGCCGTTCTTGTCGAAAACCATTGCGCATCATTGTGTCCGGTGGGCTTACGCACAGCAGGCCACGCGCCACCACCCCCGCGGTCCCTGTCAAAAACCATTTGACAGTTGTCGCGGGATGGCCGAGCATGATCCAGATTTAGCCGCGAGGTGCATGCTGTATTATCTTTTTGTCAGGGATGGTAGCCCTGCGCACGCGAGGGAGTATGCTGGCACCCCCGCCGTCCTTGTCAACAAAACAATACAACGTGTTCGCGGACCGCACGAACATGTTTCAAGACCTTGCCCCAAAGTGTATTGTGCATTGTTTTTTGACGGATGGGGGGGGCCGCATCGGGTTGGCCGCACATGCTCCAAATGCGGAGGCAGAGTGCGGCTTGTATTGTTTTTTGACAGGGATGGTGGGGGGCGGGTCGTCATGGTGTCCTCATGGTTCCTGGTTGGACGCCGGTCGCCTGGGGGAGAGGGTGTATAGAAGGAACAGTGATAAGCCCCTCCCCGAAGGGGAAGAGGGAGGGGTGGAAGAGGAAACGCTCTAAACCACCTACGCCCAGAGGGCTGGTGGGATTGGTGTGTCCAGGGGCCCCCTCATTGATACGCAGCGCGTACCGTGTTCAAAACGTCCGTGTCGATACGCTGCGCGCTGGCTCCACGTGTTGGCCCACGCTTTGGCGAGCGTATCGCGCCAGACCTGCGTTTGCAGCCCGCGTGCTCCGTATCAGTACGCTGCGTGTTGCGTGCTGCGTATCGGGGCGGCTCGGCCCAGGAGGAGGAGGAGGAGGAGGAGGAGGAGGAGAAGGAGGAGGATGAGGATGAGGATGAGGAGGAGGAGGAAGGGGAGGGGGAGGAGGAGGAGGAGGAGGAGGAGGAGGAGGAGGAGGAGGAGGAGGAGGAGGAGGAGGAGTGCTGAGCTCCGCAGCGGCACGCTGCGTGCTGCGTGCTGCACATCGGGTCGCGCCTCGGCCCCGCAGAGAGAAGAGGCGGCGGCGGCGAGGCGAGGCGCACGTCGCCCCCCGCGGGAGTGCTCCGCGCGGCGGCCGGCGACGGCGCCGCCTTCGCAGCGGCCGTGCGGGACGCCGCACTTTTTTTTTGGGGGGTTCTCCTCCTGCTGCTGCTGCTGCTGCTGATGATGATGATGATGATGATTATGATGATGATGATGATGATGATGATGATGACGATGCTGATGATGCTGATGATGATGATGCTGCTGATGATGTTGATGATGATGAGGAGGACGATGCTGCTGCTGATGATGATGATGATGATGATGCTGATGCTGCTGCTGATGTTGATGATGATGATGATGTCGATGCTGATGCTGATGATGATGATGATGCTGCTGCTGATGATGATGATGCTGATGCTGCTGCTGCTGCTGATGATGATGATGATGATGATGATGATGATGATGAGGAGGAGGAGGAGGAGGAGGAGGAGGAGGAGGATGATGATGATGATGACGATGATGAGGATGATGCTGACGATGATGCTGATGATCATGATGCCGATGCTGATGCTACTGCTGATGCTGATGCTGCTGCTGATGATGATGATCTCTGCGCCACCGCCAGCCTCACATTCGTCTGCCTCTTTCACCGAGCGCGCTCTACTACTCGCAGAGTGCCTGCTCACAAACGTCCAGTACAAAAACGGGTCGCCCTCTTTGTAATGCATGTAAATCCCCCGCGGCGGATCCAGGCCATGTGCGAGGGGTTCATTTGTGAGTAGTGGAACGCGATTGCCCATCCTTCGTCGGTCTCCCGCTGCTGCCGCTGATGCTGCCGCTGATGCTGCTGCTGCTGCTGCTGCTGCTGCTCCTCTCCCTCCTCCCCCTGCCCCGCCCCACTGCGTGGTCATCCCGCCTTTTTCCCCCCCCTCTCCTAGAGTTCCTCCTCCTCTCCCTCTACCGTCTCCTCCTCCTCCGCCTCCTCCTCCTCCCTCCCTCCTCCTTCGCTTCCTCCTTGCTCCTGCCTCCTGCGCCCTTCTCCCCCGCCTTCGGCCGATGAAGGTGACATTGAGCCATGGGTCGATCGGAGACGTCGCTCCGCACACGTCGCCGAGCAGCCCTTTACGAGGGCGGGTGCCACCGATAGGGTGGCAGAGGTCCAGCGGCGACACCAGGAGTCCCGCATCGCAGAGCTCTCTGACTCGGATTGAACAGAGGTTGTGCTGATGAGGAGAATCAGCAAAATATTCCCGGAACGCCCATTTCGACGACAGGGACGACCAACGAAAAGATGCGTAGACAGTATGTTAGCACATATCCGAGCTTTTTGAAAGCGCAAGAACTATTAGCGACCTGATGGAGGCAGCGTGCACGGACTGCTGGATCGCGTGCGGGGAACCCGTTTTTACATGATGGCTTTCCTGCCCTGCCGCCTTCCTCCTCATCTTCCTCCTCCTCCTCCTCCTCCTCCTTCCCCCCCTCCTCCTCCTCCTCCTCCTCCTTCTCCTCCTCCTCCTCCTCCTCCTCCTCCTCCTCCTCCTCCTTATCCACTCCTTATCCACTCCTTGCTGCAACCTGACTGACCGCAATTCCTCTGCAGTTTGGCGCCAATTTCTTTCATCCCTTGACTGCACGGCCTGCGTGGCGCTCTGGTGCCGACTTGCTAGGCTCTCGCGGCTCCCTGGGGCAAGTCCGAGCCCGAGTTCTCCGCGACGCCCCGCCCCGCCAAGAGCTTGGAGAGCGCGGAGATCTCAGCGTTCAGCGTCTCGGGGGTTCTGCGAGGTCTTGTCCCCCTGCACGGGCCGGCCCAGGCCGTCCAAGAGGGTTGCGACGCGATCGCGGAGCCCAGCCACCAAGCCCCTGCTCTCGTGCTTGCCGCTAGCGCCTTTGCCTGGGGAGGAGGAGGAGGAGGAGGAGGAGGAGGAGGAGGAGGAGGAGGAGGAGGAGGAGGAGGAGGAGGGGGAGGGGGAGGAGGGGGAGGGGGAGGAGGAGGGGGATGAGGAGGAGGTGGAGGTGGAGGTTGAGGAGGGAGGAGGGAGGAGGGAGGAGGGAGGAGGAAGAGGAGGCGTGAGCAGAGGAAGGGCCAAGCCACAGGAGCGTTGGTGAAAAAATGGCAGGCGTCTTTCAAGGACTTGAGTGCTGGGCGGCCCTCTCCCCTCAGGGCCCGTCAGTTTGCTCCCGCAGGCAGTGTCTCGGGCAAGGTGTGGATTTGCCTTCATTGGCCTTGACATTGTGTTGGAAGCACAGGGGATTTGACCTACCGAGAGGCCGCCCTCCCTGGACGCCGCAAGTCGGCCTGGCATGCCCTCGAGCGGCATTCCACTCCTCCTCCTTTCTCCTCCTCCTCCTCTTTATCCTCCTCCTCCTCCTCCTCCTCCTCCTCCTCCTCCTCCTCCTCCCCCTCCTCTGATTCGATCCAGTCGATCGACTCGATGCCGACCCCTCCCACCCTGCGCTTGCCACTCTGGCGCGGGGCGCCCGCCTCTCCTCGCCGGCCACCCCCCGCCCGTGGACGACGACGCCGACGACGACGCCGACGAAGACGACGACGAAGACGACGACGACAACGATTCGGACGATGACGGCGACGGCGACGACGATGACGACGGCGGCGACGACGACGACGACGACGCCGTGGACGTTTCAGTTTCGGCCCGAGCCGCCGCGTCACCTCCTGCCCGCGGGTTCGGCCGCGGCTGCATCCGTCACTACCTTCCCCAGAGATCTGACGCTCCAAAAGGATTGGAGCGGCGGGATTTTGGCAGTTTTCGGCCTCCGGGGGCCCTCGCGGGGCCTCGGGAGCGTCAAAACACGATTCAGGACGAAACACTGGCTCCAGAGAAGTTGTCTGGACCTCTGGCGCCCACGCATCACAAACATTGGAGCAGCCAGATGTCTGGAAATGCATGGGCGTGCGGATTTTTTCTGCTTCTGCAGATGGCTTTCGACATCGCCACCGGGCTGCACACTTGGCTGGCCCCCCTGGCGCTCGCGCTCGGCGTCCTCCTGGGTGTTGATGCCCTCCTGCTGACGGCGCCTATACTGCTGCCGGCGCTCTCGCTCCTGGCGGTGTCCGCCGTCCTGCTCGCCAACTGGGCGTTCGGGGTGTGGGCGTTCCACCTGGCGTCCGCGTCCGCGCCGCCCCTGGAGCAGGCCGGCGCCCCTGCGCAGCCGCCCCGCGTGTCCTTCAACTGGTTCGTCTCCAACAGCGATGTCCCCGAGGACTTCCCGGGGGATGGTTCAGCCGGGCCACCCCGCGCCTGCTCCTGGCGGGGCCCGTGCTGGGCCCAGGAGTCGGTGACGCCGGCAGGGCTCGTGCACCGATCCTGGGCCAGGGACGGGCTCGGCCAGGATCGGGGAGGTGGCCGGCTGGCGTCGCCTGGACCTCGCCCCGCTCCTGTCCCTGACGAACCTCGTGGCCACCAGCGAGGGCCTCAGCGGGTCCCTGGTGGGCTCGGCCCAGGCGCGCGCGGAGGCGCAGCTCCGGCCGGGCCGGCACCACCTGCGGCTCTCTCCGCGGGTGTCGCTGGAGCTGCACGTGGGCCCGCACCGCAGGGGCTGCCACCTGGACTGCAGGGCGGGCCCGGCCGGCGAAGGGCTGGAGCCCGTGCTCAGCAGGCTGGCCCTGGAGCTCCCCGCGGCACGGCTGGGCGGCATCGCGGGCGCGCTGCAGGGCCTCTGGGGGCTCTGGGCCGGGAGGCCCTCGCTGGCCGGGCGGCTGGCCAGGCGCGCCTGCCTGCACGTGCTGCTCCTCCTGGAGTGGGCCCTGCCGATCCGCCTCGCCCGCGTGGAGGCAGTGGCGGCCGGCTCCCAGGTGCTCTTCTTCTTCTCCGGCACCGTGGGGCTCTTCCCCTTCGTGCGGGTGCACCTGCCGCCCTTCCTGGTGCCGCGCCTGCACGCGCCGCTCTCGCTGCTGGCGAGCCCTCAGCCCATCGCCGGCCACCGGCTGCGGTCCGGCGAGGCCCTGCAGGCGCCGCCCGCTTCCCTGGTAGAGAGCTTCACGGCCTCGGCCAGCAGCACCTTCAGGCCCTGCGGTGTCTCCGGAGCGCTGCACCTCCGAGACGGCTCCGTGTCCACGTTTGCCGTGGCGGCGGCGGGCCAGAGCACGCCGCTGCAGGCGGAGTGCGAGACAGAGGGCTCCATGAGCGACACGGGCTTGAGCCTGAGGCTGAAGTCCTTCCGCGTGACGCAGGCGGGCACCAAAGGCCCGGGCCTGTTCGGCAGCGCGCAGGTCGACCTCACCCTCGCGGATGAGAAAGGTTGGGACGAGCCGGCCTCCACATTGCCGAGCATCTTGGACGCGGCCGCGAGGACTGGCCGGTTGGACCGAGGCCTGGTCGCCAACCTGCAGGTGCAGCTCGACGACACGTCCGAGCTGCCCAGGCCGCTGAGCGCGAGCATCGGGGACGAGCACAAGCTGATGCTGGGCCAGGTCAACATGGCCATGCTGACCGAGCATGTCGAGCTGAGCGGCAGCTTTGGCATCCGGGATCTGCAGTTGCCCATGCAGCGCAAGCGGGACCTGCTGGTGATGCCCCAGGCGAATATCCACAGCGCTGCGCTGCACCACGCCCGGGATAGGCGGGGCTTCCCAGAGCACCAAGCCGCGCCGCTTCTTCCTTTGAGGCCCAGGAGAGAAGTGCTGGAACGAGCGCTTGCTGCCGCTGCTGGCTCGGCCGACGACATGACGACGTCGTCGACGACGACGGCGACGATCACGTCCGATGACCCTTCGACTTCGACGCCGACGCCGACGACGACGCCGGCGCCGACGACGACGACGAAGAAGACGAATACGACGACGACGCCGACGACGATGCCGACGACGACGACGATCGAGCCCTAGCAGAATGCGATCAAAGCTGGATCGAACCCTAGTAGAATCTTACCAAAGCTGGACCAAGCCCTCATAGGATACTATTAGGGCTGGCTGGATCCATCCTCAGTAGGACTTTATTCAAGATGGATCGGGCCGTAGTTGGATTCAGTTAAAACTGAATTGAACTCTACAGAGATTTTGCATGAATGTTGGATCGTGCTGTATTGGAATTCCATCAGACCTGGATCCAACCTTGATGTGAGTCATCAGAGCTGGATCCAGCAATAGTAGGAGTCTTTTAGAGTTGGACTGAACCTTAGCAGGATTTAATGAGAGCTGGATCCAGCCTTAGTAAGATTCTCGTAGACGTGGACAGGCCCTATTGGGATTCCCGTTGGTGGGGGGTCGAGCCCTAGTAAGATTCCGAGAGAGCTTGATCGACCCCCAAAATGGTGTTATCAAAGCCAGATGAGCCCTATCTGGATTCTTGCAGTTCTTGATCGAGCCCTAGTGATATTCTGTAAGAGCTGGATCGAGCCCTAGTAGGATTCTGTTAGAGTTAGTTCCAGCCTCATATGGATTCCTAATCATCCTGTAGTGTTGGGTCCTCGTTTTGAAGAGGCAGCGCCCCGCGTTTCTTCCTCCTTCCTCCTTCCTTCCTCCTCCCCCTCCTCCCTCCTTTTTACTTTGGCACACCCCTCACACGTTTCGTTGCCTCAGAGGGAGCTCCACCGAAGGTCCCAGTGGCGCAGTCCGCATGCGGTTCCCACATCCAGCACAGCGTTTCGTGGCCCCATAGGGAACTCCACCGAAGGTCCCAGTGGCGCAGCCCGCAAGCGTCTCCCATACCGCGCGCGTGTCGCCCGATTTGTGCGTCCCACGCCCTGGGTATCCGCCCGACTCGTCTTCGATTGCGCCCCCCTTGCGGGCATAGATCTTTCTTGCTTTGCCCAGTGTCGGCTCGGCCAGGCTCGGCTCGGCAAGGTCAACTCGGTCGGTGCTCCGGCTCGAGCGGGGCCTCCAGAGAGCGAGCTGGGGAAGAAGAAAGAGAGAGAGAGAGCAGGAGGAGCAAGGGCGAGCCAACAGAGCAGGCCAACACCTTCTCGTCACGCGAGACCTTCTTGCAACCGCGTGGACGTCCTGTTCCCTGCCCCTCCCCTTCGGCGACGGGGCGGCGAAGCGAGGGCATATATAGGGGAAACAAAAAAAAGGAAAATATGGGAAGTGAGGGGGGGAAGACAAAAACCCAGAAACTATGGGAAAGTATGGGGAATCTTTTTATTTGCGTGTATTTATTTGTGTGTTCTGGGGCCCCTTCATTCTTCCAGCCGCGTGTCTCCGGCCGCGCCTGGGCCGGCCGAGGTCCGCCGGCCGAGTTTAGCTCTCGGCCGGGCTCCTCTCTGGTGCTCACGCTGCAGCCGGAGCGCCGGTCGAGTTTTCGGCGGGCCGAGGCCAGCTGCAGCCGGCCGAGTTCCGCCCGGCCGAGCTCGGCCTTGCCGGGTTCAGCCTGGCCGAGTTGGGCCTGGCCGAGATCAGCTGGTTTCGGCCTCACCGAGGGGCCCATTCCTCGATACATAGTCGCCTCCGGCGCCAGGAGGCGCCGGGAAAATCAGCTACGTGAGCTGATTCTCAAACCCCCCCTTTGCTATCCACCCCTTTCGCCCGACCCGAAGCTGGGCGACTTCAGCCGGCCGAGTTTTCCCTGGCCGAGTTTAGTTGTTGTCCTCTTGGTGGGGTCTTGGGGCCCTCGTGGTCTTTGGACTGTCTTGTGGGCCTGCCTTGAGGCCATCTTGAGCCAGTGTGGGCCTTCTTGGGGTCCGCCTGGGTGCGTCCGCATGGAAATGCTGGAGTCCAGGAGGCTGAGGGACATCCCCCCCAGGGTGTCGTTTGCTGGCGTCGCCCCCCCCCCCCCCCCTCCCCCAGTAGACAGCACAAAGGGGACGGGGCTGGACAGGCAGCAGGCTGGAAGCAAGAGACATGACGAGAGACGAGAAACAGAAGACAGGAGACCCAAGCAGAACATCAGTCCGGCGTCCAGCTAGGTTTTTCCCAGCCTGGCGCCCCCAAGATGGAGGCCCGCGGATCAGGTTCAATGCCCGTCTGTCCCTGCAGGAGGAGAGCTCCTTCGTGCACGACGGATCTCAGAGCGTGAAGTACCTACCCCGCTTTCGCTTCCAGGCTAAACCAAGCAATACCGCTGCGCCTCCTCGTCCGCGGCTGACCAGTGCAGGCTGCAATTTGCCCGCATCGTTTGGTACTTTGGAAGCGAGGGTGGTCAAGAGCGAGGTAGGCGTGTTTTCCCCCTAGGTTACAAACATACTCCCTCTCCTTCAGGGCGCCCGCGGCACATCCGCGGCCGCGTCTTCAACGTCGAGGCCCTCGGGCAACGTGCTTTTGTGTGCGGACGGTGGAGGTGTCGGCCAAGGGGCTGCTCGCGGGCGACGGTGCTCGACGCGTCGCTGGTGCAGGCAGTGCCGGGACCTAAGCCCTGCTTGGATGGGACTTCGGCTGTCTTTGTTCTTCGTTTGGCAGGGAGGTACAGGAGGGACATTCAGGAGGGAAAGTAACACACAGACACAATTAATCGTTTTCGATCCCCAGGAAATATGGAAAGTTTAATGGGAAGTGGGGGGGAAGACAAAAACCCAGAAAATTGGAAAAACTGGGGGGAATCCTTTTATTTGTGTGTATTTTTTTGTGTATGTCCAGGGCCCCTTCAGGTCATGGACGGCAAACGAAATAACAAAACGCCCTGGGGGCGGCAAAGACGGGGTGTGTACCAGGTGTGCGGGGTGAATTCTCTTGGCGTGGGCCATGATATTTTCCAGAATTCATGGCGCCCCTTGTTATTTTATTGCGTCCCTGGCCCCCCCCCCCCCTGTGCCGCGCACGTGCCTCTGGCCATGATTTGCGCCCCCTCCCTCTCGGACGCCCCCCTCGTGGCCGCCCCCGAAAAAACGAAGACGAGACGAAGCGCAGCGTTCTGTTTTTCGTTCCGGCAGGGAGGCACAGGAAGACAGGGAGAGCGAAAGGATAAGCAAAACGAGACCAGGACGAAGAGCAGCGTTAGGCCCCAGCCCTGGGCGCAGGCGCTCATCGAGGCGGAGACCCTCGCCCGGCGCTTCGAGGACTTCCTGGGCGGCAGCGGCCCCAGCGGAGCGGACGTGGCCCAGGAGCCGCGGCCTCGGGCCCCCCCTTCCCCAGAGGCCCGCGGCGCGCACTCGGCCTCCGTCCACGTCCAGGGCTCGTTTTTTTTTTTTTTTTTTTTTTTTTTTTTTTTTTTTTTTTTTTTTTTTTTTTTTTTTTTTTTTGTTTTTTTTTCTCTTGATTATTATTATTATTATTGTTTGTTTGGTTATTCATTCATTTTTTCACACATCCTGAGTGGGGTTTTTGTTTTCCCAGAACACCCTCTCCTTCCCACCCACCTCCCGCTCCATCTTCCATACAGCACAATATTATTCCTACCACACACCATACCATACCATAGTTCCTACCACACATACCATACCATACCGTACCATACCATACCATACCACATCACCGCCTGAGCGAGGAGGGTATCGGAATACCATACTATTTACATGGTTTCGTGCCCCTCCCACCCCTCCAGGGAGGCCCCGCCTGAGCGAGGAGGGTATCGGAATACCATACTATTTACTTGGTTTCGTGCCCCTCCCACCCCTCCAGGGAGGCCCCGCCTGAGCGAGGAGGGTATCGGAATACCATACTATTTACATGGTTTCGTGCCCCTCCCACCCCTCCAGGGAGGCCCCGCCTGAGCGAGGAGGGTATCGGAATACCATACTATTTACATGGTTTCGTGCCCCTCCCACCCCTCCAGGGAGGCCCCGCCTGAGCGAGGAGGGGATCGGAAAACCATACTATTTACATGGTTTCGTGCCCCTCCCACCCCTCCAGGGAGGCCCCGCCTGAGCGAGGAGCGTATCGGAAAACCATATTATTTACATGGTTTCGTGCCCCTCCCACCCCTGCAGGGAGGCCCAGCCTGAGCGAGGAGGGTATTGGAAAACCATACTATTTACATGGTTTCGTGCCCCTCCCACCCCTCCAGGGAGGCCCCGCCTGAGCGAGGAGGGTATCGGAATACCATACTATTTACATAGTTTCGTGCCCCTCCCACCCCTCCAGGGAGGCCCCGCCTGAGCGAGGAGGGTATCGGAATACCATATTATTTACATGGTTTCGTGCCCCTCCCACCCCTCCAGGGAGGCCCCGCCTGAGCGAGGAGGGTATCGGAATACCATACTATTTACATGGTTTCGTGCCCCTCCCACCCCTCCAGGGAGGCCCCGCCTGAGCGAGGAGGGTATCGGAATACCATACTATTTACATGGGTTCGTGCCCCTCCCACCCCTACAGACAGGCCCCGCCCAGACAGGCTCCGCCTGAGCGAGGAGGGTATCCGAAAACCATACTATTTACATGGTTTCGTGCCCCTCCCACCTCTCCAGGGAGGCCCCGCCTGAGCGAGGAGGGTATCGGAATACCATACTATTTACATGGTTTCGTGCCCCTCCCACCTCTCCAGGGAGGCCCCGCCTGAGCCGCCTGAGCGAGGAGGGTATCCGCAAACCATACTTTTTACATGGTTTCGTGCCCCTCCCACCTCTCCAGGGAGGCCCCGCCTGAGCGAGGAGGGTATCGGAATACCATACTATTTACATGGTTTCGTGCCCCTCCCACCCCTCCAGGGAGGCACCGCCTGAGCGAGGAGGGTATCGGAATACCATAATATTTACATGGTTTCGTGCCCCTCCCACCCCTCCAGGGAGGCCCCGCCTGAGCGAGGAGGGTATCGGAATACCATACTATTTACATGGTTTCGTGCCCCTCCCACCCCTCCAGGGAGGCCCCGCCTGTGCGAGGAGGGTATCGGAATACCATACTATTTACATGGTTTCGTGCCCCTCCCACCCCTCCAGGGAGGCCCCGCCTGAGCGAGGAGGGTATCGGAATACCATACTATTTACATGGTTTCGTGCCCCTCCCACCCCTTCAGGGAGGCCCCGCCTGAGCGAGGAGGGTATCGGAATACCATACTATTTACATGGTTTCGTGCCCCTCCCACCCCTCCAGGGAGGCCCCGCCTGAGCGAGGAGGGTATCCGCAAATCATACTATTTACATGGTTTCGTGCCCCTCCCACCCCTCCAGGGAGGCCCCGCCTGAGCGAGGAGGGTATCGGAAAACCATACTATTTACATGGTTTTGTGTCCCCCCCCCACTCCTCCAGAGAGGCCGCGCTTGAACGAGGAGGGTCGCGGAAAGCATTACTCTTCGCCAGGTTTCGTAGCCCTCCCCCCTTCCAGCGGGGCCCCGCCAAAGCGAGGAGGGCATCAAGAAAATGGGTCCCACGAAACCGTTAATCTCTTTATGTGGGGAACTCCGTTAGCATAATGTAGTTTTCTTGTTTTGTTTCACATATTTAAAACAAAGATGCATTTCTCGCGACGTCGGATCCGAGCGGTTTCGGTACCATGCTTCGGGTCGAGCGAGCCCCCACCGCCCCCACCTCGTCTCGTTGCGAAAAGGCATCGCATCGATGTGCTTCTCTTGTTCTAGCCGATGCCTCGGCGTTGCCGGAGCAACGGCGCTGCATCGGTCGAAGGTGCGGGTGCGACCCTCCGACTCCGTCTCCAGTAAACCCGCATAGTAAGGATGGGCAACCTTCCCTAGGGTACCCTTGCATCCTTGCCTCCTTTGTCCATGCTTCGCCACTTTCGTTTGCCGCGCCCTGCTCGAAAAGCTTTTCAAGGGGCGTCCGAGGCCCTTGCATCCCTATCGCGCATCCTTCTGACACGGGCTGACTGTACTCTGGCCCCACTAGGCACGCCTGCACAAGAGTGTCCGCGGTTCCCTTGCTTCGGCTGTTTCGCAGCCAGCGGCATTCGGTCGGTTCGGTTCGGTTCGGCTGGCTCTTGCTCCGATGCGTTTTTTCTATGTCGCTGTCGATCCATCTGTTTCGGTCGGCTTCGGTTTCGCAATCGGTTCGGTCGGTTTTCGATTGTGGTGTCGCCGTGGACCTCTAGGGATGCTGGCGGCCGAGGAGGAGGCTGAGGCCGCGGCCGCAGATGCGGCAACGGAGAAGGAGGCGGGTGAGGAGGCTGAGGAGGACGAAGGTGGTGTGCGGATCCGCGAGCACGGGCGACCCCCTTGCGGAGGCCTGCTCCGGTGGTTTCGAGGCAGTTTCGAGATGCTGCCAGTGGGATGCAGCAGCAGCACGGCCGCGGCGGTGGGTAGATACGTTCGCACACTGCGCGCGCCCGCTCGGATAACAGTGGCAGGAGTTGCCAGACTGCCGTCGGGGCCGCTGCGTGGGCTTCAAAAGGGCCCCAGCGAGGGGAAACACCACTGCCAAATGGACTGATTGTGCGCTTCTGCGCCGTCGCCGCCGCCGTCCCCGCAGCCGCCGTTCCCGCCGCCGTTGACGGCGACGTCGCCGCCGCCGCCGTCATCACCGCCGCCGCCGCCGGTGCCGCCGCCGCCGCCGCCGCTTCCGCCGTCGCCGTCGCCGTCGCCGTCGCCGTCGCCGTCGTCGTCGTCGTCGTCGTCGTCGTCGTCGTCGTCGTCGTCGTCGTCGTCGTTGTCGCCGTCGCCGTCGCCGTCGCCGTCCCCGTCGCCGCCGTCGTCGTCGTCGTCGTCGTCGTCGTCGTCGTCGTCGTCGTCGTCGTCGTCGTCGTCGTCGTCGTCGTCGTCGTCGTCGTCGTCGTCGTCG
>CAUYUJ010015259.1:224814-291533 GCA_963575745.1 Prorocentrum cordatum
GGGGGGATGCCCAGAGGAGCCCAGAGCGACCTCTGGCACCGTTTCCGGACAGATCCGCTGGATCCGGTGGATCCGCCGACGAATCCAAACCGGCGCCCTCGCCTGAGACATCCTCACAAAACGGGCCCCGGGGGGGATGCCCAGAGGAACCCAGAGCGGCCTCCGGCACCGTTTCCGGACGGATCCGGTGGATCCGCTGGATCCGCTGGATCCGGTCACGAATCCCAAACCGGCGCCCTCGCGTGAGACATCCTCACAAAACAGGCCCCGGGGGGGATGCCCAGAGGAGCCCAGAGCGGCCTCCGGCACCGTTTCCGGACGGATCCGCTGGATCCGCTGGATCCGGTGACGAATCCCAAACCGGCGCCCTCGCCTGAGACATCCTCACAAAACGGGCCCCGGGGGGGATGACCAGAGGAGCCCAGAGCGGCCTCCGGCACCGTTTCCGGACGGATCCGCTGGATCCGCTGGATCCGGTGACGAATCCCAAACCGGCGCCCTCGCCTGAGACATCCTCACAAAACGGGCCCCGGGGGGGATGCCCAGAGGAGCCAGAGCGGCCTCCGGCACCGTTTCCGGACGGATCCGCTGGATCCGCTGGATCCGGTGACGAATCCCAAACCGGCGCCCTCGCCTGAGACATCCTCACAAAACCAGCCCGGGGGGAGGTGACCAGAGGAGCCCAGAGCGGCCTCCGGCACCGTTTCTGGACGGACGACCTGACTGCATAACACGCCTGGATATGCCGACGGGGGCGAAGGAGGAGGAGGAGGAGGAGGAGGAGGAGGGGGAGGAGGAGGAGGAGGAGGAGGATGAGGAGGAGGAGGAGGAGGAGGAGGAGGAGGAGGAGGAGGAGGAGGGGGAGGGGGCAGGCGAGGGAGCCCCGGCCCTGGGGGAGGGGCCCTGAGGGAGCCCTGACGGGCTTCCGGCACCATGGAGAGGTCCTGTGGGGCGGCCGCCCCTTCTTCTCTCGGTCGTTTCCCTCTCGCCCAGAAGCGCGCGCCCCTTCTTCTATATCTACAGAAACTCCCGATCAACCGCAGAGCGGCGGATGTTACTAATCATCATCAGAATAGTTTGAGGGAGTTTCTGTGGAACTCACGTCATCCTCACCCCCGGCGCGAAGAGCACGAGTCCAGAGCGGCCTCCGGCACCGTTTCCGGACAGATCCGGTGGATCCGCTGGATCCGCTGGATCCGGTGACGAATCCCAAAACAGGCGCACTCGCTGCGAATCCTCACAAAAAACGGCCCCGGGGGAGGTGCCACGAGGAGCCCAGAGCGGACTCCGGCACCGTTTCCGGACAGACTACGGTGCGATCCGCTGGATTCCGCTGATCCGGTGACGAACCCAAACCGGCGCGCCTCGCTTTGAGCAAATCCTCACAAAACCGGCCCCGGGGGAGGTGCCCAGAGGAGCCCAGAGCGGCCTCCGGCACCGTTTCCGGACAGATCCGGTGGATCCGGTGGATCCGCCGACGAATCCCAAACCGGCGCCCTCGCTTGAGACATCCTCACAAAACCGGGCCCGGGGGAGGTGCCCAGAGGAGCCCAGAGCGGCCTCCGGCACCGTTTCCGGACAGATCCGGTGGATCCGGTGGATCCGCCGACGAACCCAAACCGGCGCCCTCGCTTGAGACATCCTCACAAAACCGGCCCCGGGGGAGGTGCCCAGAGGAGCCCAGAGCGGCCTCCGGCACCGTTTCCGGACAGATCCGGTGGATCCGCTGGATCCGCTGGATCCGGTGACGAATCCCAAACCGGCGCCCTCGCTTGAGTCATCCTCACAAAACCGGCCCCGGGGGAGGTGCCCAGAGGAGCCCAGAGCGGCCTCCGGCACCGTTTCCGGACAGATCCGGTGGATCCGGTGACGAATCCCAAACCGGCGCCCTCGCTTGAGACATCCTCACAAAACCGGCCCCGGGGGAGGTGCCCAGAGGAGCCCAGAGCGGCCTACGGCACAGTTTCCGGACAGATCCGGTGGATCCGGTGGATCCGCCGACGAATCCCAAACCGGCGCCCTCGCTTGAGACATCCTCACAAAACCGGCCCCGGGGGAGGTGCCCAGAGGAGCCCAGAGCGGCCTCCGGCACCGTTTCCGGACAGATCCGGTGGATCCGCTGGATCCGCTGGATCCGGTGACGAATCCAAAACCGGCGCCCTCGCTTGAGACATCCTCACAAAACCGGCCCCGGGGGAGGTGCCCAGAGGAGCCCAGAGCGGCCTCCGGCACCGTTTACGGACAGATCCGGGACAGATTCCGGTGGATCGCGCCCGGGGAGGTGCCCAGCAGGAGGAATGCGGAGGAGGTAGGAGTTGAGGAGGAGGAGGAGGAGGAGGAGGAGGAGGAGGAGGATGAGGAGGAGGAGGAGGAGGAGGAAGGAGGAGGAGGAGGAGGAGGAGGAGGAGGAGGAGGAGGAGGAAGGAGGAGGAGGAGGAGGAGAGAGAGGAGGAGGCGGAGAGGAGGAGGAGGAGGAGGAGGAGGAGGAGGAGGAGGAGGAGGATGAGGAGGAGGCGGAGGAGGAGGGAGGAGGAGGAGGAGGAGGATGGAGAAGATGATGGAGGCTGCGGGGGTGGCGTAGGACAGACGGAGGCAGATAAGGATGGAGGAGGAGGAGGAGGAGGAAGGAGGAGGAGGAGGAGGAGGAGGAGGAGGAGGAGGAGGAGTGAGGAGGAGGAGGAGGAGGGTGAGGAGGAGGAGGAGGAGGAACCTCATCACCCTCGCCAACAAGCGCACGCACCTTCTTCTATATACAGAAACTCCCGATCAACCGCAGAGCGGCCGGCTAGTAATAGCATTATTATTCATACTAACAGCAGTAATACGAGTCATATTAGTAATACGAAGGTTAATGCATTCGTAAGAAAATAAGTAATAACACGAAGACGAATGATAATGAGGAGGAGGAGGAGGAGGATGAGGAGGAGGAGGAGGAGGAGGAGGAGGAGGAGGAGGAGGAGGAGGAGGAGGAGGAGGAGGAGGAGGACCTCCCCATCCTCCCTTCTCCCCCGTCCTACCTGTGGTAGTGGTGGTGGGAAATTGGCCCATCATCCTCGCCACCGCCATCCGCGGCTCCTTCGCCTCCGCGGAGGCCGCGGAGGCCCCCAAGGCGCGCCTGGCCGCGGAGGCCGCGCCGCCCGGCCCGCCAGCGCTGGGCGGCGGGCGCCTGGCGCGGGTGCTGCAGGTCGGCGGCGAGCAGAGGGGGGTAGGGGGAGGGGGGAAGGCTTCCTGGAAGCGCCCCTGCTTCTTGGAGGGTGCGGGCCTCGTCTGCAGATGTGAGGCCCGCGCCTTCCAAGAAGCAGCCTCCTCATGAGGAGCCGTTCCCCCTCCCCCTGCTCCCTTGTGCGCGCCGCCGAAGCAGGAGCAGCGCGAGGTGGCGGAGGAGCTCGGGCGCCTGCAGGCGCGGCAGCGGCGCCTGGTGGACGAGGCCGCGGCGCTGCTGGGGCTGGAGGGGCTGGCCGGCGGACCAAGGTCGACCAGACGCGAGAGTGACCTCTCGCCGGAGTGACCTTCGGCGCGGGCCCACCGGGGCCGCCCGATGGCTGAGCGCGAAGCGGCGGCAGCGGCTTGCGCACCCAGGTTTGGTCACCCCGCGTCCCCCGTCAAGCCGCGCGCACCAAAGGTCACTCTTGCCTGGGGCCACTCCTGCGTGTAAAACCGACAAGGGAGCTGCGGGTGCTGGAGGACAGCGCGCCTCTGCCCGGCCGGTCGCTCAGGGGCAGTACCAGCACCTCGAGGCCCGGGGGGGCCGCCGTCGAGCCCAGGGAGGAGGTCCTGTCGATGTTGGACTGCCTGGCTCCGGGCGAGGGCTGCTGCGCCGCCGCCAAGGCCTCCGTGCGTGCCAACGCCGAGCTGCACGCGCAGCAGGAGGCCGTAGTCGCCAGCCAGACGCGGCGCCCTTCCACTGGGCTGCCCACTCCGGCCGCGGCGGGGGGGCCCTTCGACCTGGGCTGCTCACTGCTGGGGCCCGCAGAGGTGGCAGTGCTGCTTCAGAGTGGGCTGGCGGCAGTGCCGCAGGGGAGACAGGTCCAGCAAAACCAGCGCATGCTGCTCGAGATGATGGTCGCTCAGCCTCCTCTCTTTGTCAAGGGCGTCTTGTACGAGCTGTCCAACAACGGCTCCGCGCGCGTGCTGAGCAACCATCTGCTGGCGCTGCTGGACCTCGCGCAGGACGCCGTGAGACAGAACGCGCGCCTGGACGTGGCCGACCTGTTGACCACTGCACTCGGGGTGCCGATGCCCCAGAGGGCCGACTTCATGGCCGGCGGGCGCCACGCGAGCAAGTCGTACATCCTCTTCGTGGCCCGGGCCGCGCGGATGGTCCTGGACGAGTGCGAGCCGTACATCGCCCTGAAGCAGTGGCTGCAGTGGGCCGACGTGCCCCTGCCGGCGCACGCCGAGCTGGTGCCCGCCGCGCAGCGGGCCGTGGGCGAGGCGGCGCGGGCGGTGCAGGAGGCCGACGAGGCGGGCGCGCGCTGGCTCCAGGAGCGCGGCCCGGCCCCGCCCGCGGGCGGCGAGCCCGCGCTGCCCTGGAGCGCGCCGCCCGGCGCGGGCGCGCTGGAGCTCGCCAGGGGCCTCTACGCGCAGGCGTTTGCCAAGTGCCGCCGCGCGCTGAAGGCCCACCCGGAGGTGCTGCACTCCCCCTGGCTCAAGGATCGGGGGTGGACAGACCTCCTACCCTGACACGTCGATTAAGGACTCGGCCGTTTTCGGTTCGCGAGAGGGCGTCGCGGCCGTCATTTTTGCGGGTCCAGGTCCGTCGGTTTCGGTCCCAGGCCGTTTTCACTAAGGGGAGGTTTACTACAGGGAGGTTTGCCCACCGCCGAAAGGACTTCTGGGCGCGCAACTACGACGCCCTCATCGTGATCTCCGTGCTGCGGAACGTGCAGGAGGACGTGGACCGGTGCCGATTCTGGGTGGGCGCCCAGCTCCGGCACGCGCAGAAGTGCGCCTCGTACACCGGCGCCACCGACGTCTGCGACGCGCTGTGGGAGCGCAACCCGGCCGCGGAGGTGCGGCTGGTCGATTGCCTGGTTGAGATTTTGTATTTCTACGAGGCCGACCGAGAGAAGTATCGCAGCGACCCTCTCGTGCAGGCGCTCATCGATGAGCCACCCGGCCCGTTCAACTTCACAGTCGTTTCCGCCATGGGCGTCATCACGGAGGGGGCGGCCGGTACAGAGATGGCGGCTACGTACGAGCGGCTCAGGAAGGCCCGCGGCGTTGAGGTGGTTCGGGCCGACACTGCCACGCTGCAGTCGGTAGACTACAACGCCACCATGATCGAGCGAGCAGTCGCCGAACAGGTGAGGACGCCCTGGGGCTGGGTTGGCTACAGCCAGGGCTGCGCCAACGCCTTCCGCGCGGAGGCCATGATGCTGCAGGGAACCCCAGAGCAGCAAAGGCTCATGAGCGGGTTCTGCTGCCGGCAGATGCTCTTCTCGGCCGCCAACGGCTCCGCCCACGCCACGTGCGGGGATCAGAAGCTGCTGCGAGCACTCACGGACGGCGAGCGCTTTGTCAAGAGATTCCAGGCCAGCATGTCGGGTGCCACCCAGCAGCTCTTCCTGAACGTCCTGCGCAGCCTGCTGTCCTCGCGCCTCGCGAAGGCGGGGCTGGGCAGCGTGCAGTCGATGACTCACGAGGGAGCCAGGCGGATGTGGCGCGACGGGCGGCATTGCGACTGGGCCCCGACGACGTCCATGCGGGCGGCCATCGAGCCGAATACGCTGCCCGAGTGCTTGCAGATGCTCGCCACGGTTCTGACCAAGCAGATGGAGTATTCCAAAAACCACGACACGCAGGTGGCGCTCGAGGAGGCGGTTGGGCACCCGATCGGCGTGCAGAACGCCAACGCCGAACTCCTCTCCAAGGTCGACATGGCCAGCGCGGTGCACCGCACGCACCACTGGTCCCCGCTGAAGGAGGAGGTGCTCTTCGTGGAGACCGAGAGGGACAGGGACATGGCCGTGTTCGACACCCCCAAGGACAGGCACATCTTCCCGTGGCTGGAGGTGAACGCCCGCTTCGGCGTCATCGAGCGCGCCGACCGGCGGCCCGACTGAGCGGGCCGGCCGAGACCGCCTGGACCTGCCGAGGCGGCCCGCCGCGGGCGGCCCTCGCCGGCCGCCGCGGGGCGCGAGGAGCCAGGCAGACCCGTGGGGCCCCATCGATCGCCGAGCTGGCTGAGCGGTCGGTGGGCTCGAGTGGGCGGGCGCAGGCTGCTTCTTTCCCTCTCGGGCTCGCGCGGTCACTAGGCACCAGGCAGGTGGTCCTCCTCCTCCTCCTCCTCCTCCTCCTTTTCCTGCTCTCCTCCTCCCGTTCCTCTGCCCTCTGTGCCGTTTTCCCATCTGGAAGAGGCCCAGTTCTGATTATGATGACGATGGTGGTGATGATGATGATGCTGATGCTAATGATGATGGTGTTTATGACGGTGATGGTGATGCTGATGATGATGGAGATAGTGATAAAGGTGATGCTGATGCTGATGGTGATGCTGATGGCGGTGGTGATGGTGCTGGTGATGGTGGTGGTGATGGTGGTGGTGGTGGTGTTGGTGCTGATGATGATAATGATGATGAGTGTGATGATGATGGTGATAGGGATGGTGATGGCGATGGTGATTATCTGATGACGGTAATGATGACGATGGCGATAACGATGACGATGACGATAACGACGACGGCGATGACGATGACGATGGTGTTGATGATGATGCTTAAACTGATGGTGATTGTGATGATGCTGATGACGATGACAATGACGATGATGATGATGATGATGATGATGATGATCATGATGATGACGATCACGATGACGATGATCACGATGACAATGATGCTGATGCTGATGCTGATGATGATGTTGATGATGCTGATGCTGATGATGATGGTGATGGCGGTGATGATGCTGATGATTATGGTACTGGTGGTGGTGGTGATGCTGATGCTGACGAGGATGCTCATGGCGGTGGTGATGGTGATGGTGATGGTGATGGTGATGGTTGTGGTCATGGTGACGGCGATGGACATGATCAAATGATGGTAATGATGACGATGGCAATCACGATGAGTATAATGACGATGACGATGATGATGACAATGACGACGACGATGAAGATGATGCTGATGCTGATGCTGATGCTGATGATGATGCTCATGGTGATGATGCTGATGGTGATGGTGATTGTAATGACAATGACCATGACAATGATGATGCTGATGATGGTGATTGTGATGACGAGGACGACGATGATGATGATGATGATCATAATGGGGATGATGATGATGGTGATGATGATGATACTGACGATGATGACGATGAAGATGATGATGCTGCTGATAATGATGCTGCTGATGATGGTGGTGGTGGTGGTGGTGCTGATGCTGATGTTGATGCTGATGGCGGTGGTGATGATGACGATGGTGGTGATGATGATGATCCGGATGATGATGATGATGATGATGATGACGATGATGCTGATGATGCTAATGCTGATGATGGTTATGATGATGCTGATGATGATGATGGTGATAATGATGCTGACGATGATGACGATGAAGATGCTGATGATGATTCTGATGATGACGATGATGTTGATGATTCTGCTGATGTTGATGATGATGATGGTGGTGGTGGTGATGCTGATGCTGATGGTGATGCTGATGGCGGTGGTGATGATGATGATGGTGATGATGATGATCCGGATGATGATGATGATTATGATGATGATGATGATGATAATGATGCTGACCATGATGACGATGCAGATGATGATGGTGATGATGATGACGATGATGTTGCTGATGATGCTGATGGTGATGATGATGATCCGGATGATGATGGTGGTGGTGATGCTTATGCTGATGATGATGGCGTTGGTGGTGATGATGATGCTGATGCTGATGGTGATGCTGATGGCGGTGGTGATGATGACGATGGCGGTGATGGTGATGATCAGGATGATGATGATGATGATGATGATGATGATGATGATGATGATGTTGATGATGATGATAATGATGATGATGATGGTGATGATGAGGCTGATGATGCTAATGATGATGATGGTTATGATGATGCTGATGATGATGATAATGATGATGATGATGATGATGGTGATAATGATGCTGACGATGATGACGATGAAGATGCTGATGATGATTCTGATGATGACGATGATGTTGATGATTCTGCTGATGTTGATGATGATGATGGTGGTGGTGATGCTGATGCTGATTATGGTGCTGATGGGGTTGGTGGTGATGATGCTGATGATGAAGATGATGCTGCTGATGGTGATGATGACGACGAAGGTGATGATGATGGTGGTGGTGATGATGCTGATGATGATGCTGCTGCTGATTATGTTGATGACGACGATGATGATGACGAGGAGGAGGAAGAGGAGGAGGATGACGAGGATGATGACGTGACCACGATGATGTCCACGGTGATTGTGGTTGTCCAAGAGGTCTACGCCATTCCGCTCCCGGTGTCGTATGGGATGCTTGCCGTTCACCGTCGTGATGCCTGCATGTAGTTGTTGCAGGTTCGCCCTCTTCTTCCCCCTTGCCGACTGCGGGGCTTCTTGGGGACCTCTCGGAGTCCTCGGGGGCGGCCTCTTGGGATGAACCTTCTCGTTGCACCCGGGGGCTTTTTTGGTACCCCTTGGGGGCTGCGTGGGGATTTCGTGGGGGCCTCTTGGGAACATGTTTGGGGGCCGGTTGTGATTATGAACGTGATTATGGTGCTGACGACGACGATGATGATGATGATGATGATGATGATGATGATGATGATGATGATGATGATGATGATGAGGATGATGATGATGATGATGATGATGATGGGGAGGAGAAGGAGGAGAAGGAGGAGGAGAAGGAAGACGAGGAGGAGGAGGAGGAGGACGAGTAGGAGCAGGAGCAGGCGCAGGAGCACCATCGGCAGAAGGAGGGCGATGACCTTGCCTCTTTCTCGTCGTTGTCGTCGCTGTCGGTTTTCCATTTCTAGAGAATCATTATGGTTGATCGGCAGAAATGGTCGAAGGCGCTCTCGCCTCGGCGCGGGCTGCATTCTCCGTGGAAGAGAAGCTCCCGCTCGAGCGCGGGCTCGTTTCCCAATCCCAGCTGTTGAGGACCCAACTGCGACGACAACAGCTCCCGTTCGATACTTCCTCACAGCCCGAGGCGTCGTGGTCAGAGACGCCCCCACGCTCCAGAATGGCGCTTCCTCCCCATACTAACACACTCGCAAGTCGCTCAAGTTGGTGAAGGCCTGATTGCGATGCTCTCGTGCGATGTTTCCCTGCAATGTACTCCCACGCGCCCTGGTCAGATGCGTTCTCACACTCAGGAATGGCTCTCTCGCCCGCGACTTCTTCGCAACTCCTTCCGTGTGGCGCAGGGCCAATATCAACAACAACGGCTCCCGCTTGATATCGAATGGCCTTCGGCCCATACCGTCACCGTGCCTGGGTTGTTGGCCATCGCCCTCTGGGATGTTCGCAAGGATGTCGTGGGAGGCCTCTCGGGGGCCTCTTGGGGACCCTTTTGAGGTCTCTTGGGGGCCGTTTTGGGGCCTTTGGGGAGTCTTCGGGGCCTCTTGGGGGTTCTCTTGGGGCCTCTTGGGGGCCTCTTGGGGCCCCCCTGGAGCCTCCTGGGGGCTTCTTCGGGCAGAAGGTTCGGATTTTCGGTTCGTATTCCCCCTCTTGGGCCCCTCTTGAGGCTGTCTTTGGGCCCTGTTGGGCCCTCTTGGGCCCTCTTGGGCGCCTCTGGAGCCATCTTGCAGCCCTCTTGGGCCGTGTTGGGGCCCTCCTGGGGGCCTCTTTGGGCCGTCTTGGGGCGACCCTGGGGGCCTCTTGGGCCGTCTTGAAGCGTCGGGAGCTGCTCTTTCAGGGACCAGCCCCAACGGCAGCGGCTCCCGCTCGATGATTCCTGGCACCTTCTTGAGAGACGCCCCAGCCAGGGACGTCCTTGCAGTTAGGACTGGCTCTCGCGCCAGACTTCCTTGCGACTTCTTCAGGTCGTCGTTGACGGTCCAACCATCACCACAGCTGCTCCCTATATTTTCCCACGACGGAGAGAGGGCCCGGCCGAGCACGTCCTCGCTCTCAGGAGTGGCGCTCTCGCCCGAGACAGCCTCGCAGCCTGCCCAGGCCGGAGACCCTGCAGCGGCTCCCGCTCGACACGCCCTCGCAACTTGCCTGGGAGCCCCTCTGAGAGCGCCAGGAAGCCCCTGGCCAGAGAGTTTCTGGCCAGGGTAGAGGGCCACATGCGAACTGACGCTTCACTTCCGCTTCACTTCCAGAGGCCCGCCGAGGCGCTGGCTGCCTGGGCGCTCCCACCCGCGAAGCCCGTCGTTGCCAACCCCCGGAGGCCTCGCCCGTCGGCCGCTGAAAGGTAGGTAGTTCTTCGATGCCCAGATCCCAGTCTGCTTCCAGCGCCTCCCTACTTCAAGGATTACGTCGGGCCTGTCCCTCTACAGGAGGAGTGTTCAAAAATAGTAGAGAAATATTCAGGATACGATTTTTTTTTTTTTTTTTTTTTTTTTTTTTTTTTTTTTTTTTTTTTTTTTTTTTTTTTTTTTTTTTTTTTTTTTTTTTTTTTTTTTTTTTTTTAAAAAAAAAAAAAACAAAAAAAACAATAGTATTTTTCGCCCAAAATCCGCCTGTAGGGGGACACGCCCGACCTAAGTCTACTTCAAGCGCCTCCCTACTTCAAGAATCGATCTGCTTCTGAGATGTTTTGTCATTCCCTGGGCGGGCCCGAACCCAATCTTCGGTATCGTTCAACCGATCCCCATCCCCATCTCCATCCCCTTCGAGGCCCCCTACCACATTACCACCCCCCGTTGGGGATGCGCCCCTCGAAACCCGAAGAGAACGACCCACATCCCCATCCAGAGGGGGGGCAAATGGGCCAGTGGGGCCCAGGCCACGCCGCTGGAGATGGGGATCGGTCGAACGACACCCAAACCTGCAGCCCACCCGCACAGCAAGGACGGCGCCGCTCTCCGAGGCTGCCCGTGCCTCCTTCCCCCAAAGAGGCGGCCGCCCAGCCCCCGGGGCCGCTCTCGCCGGGCCGCGCCCCCGCTCGCAGAGCGTCGGCACGGCCTTTCTGAAGCCCCCTGCCTCCTCGTCGCCTGGCATCGCTCGGACGTGTGCATTTATTTTTTTCTCGGCGAGGGCCCTCGAGGAGCATCCTGGATCCTCGAGCAAACAACAGCGCGCGCGAGACCGAGAAGTGCACAGGGAATGGACGTCCGAGCGATGGCAAGGTCGCGCGTCCTTGTTTCATTGAACGCCCCTGTGGGGGCAGACCCCACCGCCCCACCGTTTTGAGGATCGTGGATTTCGAGGGGGGTGGACCACTG
The DNA here is from genome assembly GCA_963575745.1 of Prorocentrum cordatum. Taxonomy (NCBI): domain Eukaryota; class Dinophyceae; order Prorocentrales; family Prorocentraceae; genus Prorocentrum; species Prorocentrum cordatum. Next base: position 236,188 of record CAUYUJ010015259.1, read on the forward strand.
TGCCGCAGAGAGGACTACGACGTCGCCACGGCGGGGTTGTCGTCTTCGGCGTCGTGGTGGTGCTCGTCATTGCTTCGTGGCTGTCGTGTTCAATCGCTTCGCTCACTTCGCGGGCCCATACTGCCTCGCCGCTTGGGGGCCTCTGGGAGGCAGTTTTGAGGCCTCTTCGGGGCCGTGTTGGGTCCTCTTGGGCGCCTCTTGGGGCCCCTTGGGGTGCCTCTTGGGGGCTTCCTGGGGCGTCCTTATTATACGGGTTGGCTGTACTTTATCCGCCTTCTTGCTTCATGTCTTCACCTGCTTCTTCCGACCGACGTCTGCTCCTCCTCCTCCCTCCCTTCTCCCTCCTCCTCTCCTCCTCCCCCCCCTCCTCCCGCCTCCCACAGCCCCTCTTCCCTTCCTTCCTCCCTCCTCCCTCCCTCCTCCCTCTTCCTCTCCTCCCCCCCCCTATCCCACCTCCCACATCCCTTGTTTCCTTCCTCCTCCTCCCTCCTCCCCCCTCTTCCCTCCTCCTCCCTCCTCTCTCCTCCTCCTTCATACCATCTTCCACCTTCCTTCTCCTGCCTCTTCCCAGTTCAGGGTCCGAGTTCTGCGTTCTCGTGCCCTCTCTTACCTCTTCGGGTTTTTCCCTCGAGCTAGTGCGAAGACCCCCCCTCAAAACGGGAGTACGCTGATAGATTTAGAGGGCAGGTGCAAGGGAGAGGAGCCCACAAACGGGAATGACGCTCGAGCAAGTAAGGGCGAAGGGTCTTCCAGGACTCGTCGTGGCTGTCGTTGTCGTGGCCGTCACCGCCATCGTCCTCCACACAGATCCCTGGGCCAGTTCCAGATGGCGTTCTGGCCGGCATTTCGCGGCGGATTCAGCCATGGTGACGAGGGCGCCACGTGAGCCTCACACAAGGCCCGGAACGCCAAACTCTTTCTGCACCTCATCTTTGTCGTCGTCGCCCGTCGTCGTCGCCCTCGTCGTCATGGCTGGAGTCGTCTTGGTCTTGGTCGTCGTCGTCGTCGTCGTCGTCGTGGCCGTCGTGGCCTTCGTCGTTGTGGTCGCCGCTGTCGTCTTGGTCGTCGCCGCCGTCTTCGTCGTCTTCGTCTTCGTCGTCGTCGTCGTCGTCGTCGTCGTCGTCGTCGTCGTCGTCGTGATCGTGTGCGCCGTCGTGGCCGTCGTCGTGGTGGTCGTCGATGTGGTCTGGCGCCGTCGCCGCGGCCGCCGCCACGGCCGACGCGGCCGCGGCCGCGCTCCCTCCCCCCCGCGGTGCGGCCCCCCCCTCGCTCTCCGAGGCCAGCCGGCCCGCGGTCCTGGAGGCCAGCGGCCCGGGGGCGGCCGCGGGCGCCGACCTGCTGCCGCGCATGCGCGAGCTGTGCGGGCACCGCGAGGCCCGCCGTCCGCCGGGCGCCCGCCGCCGGGCCGTCGCGGCCGACGCCGGCGCCGGCCGCGATCGCTTCCTCCTCCCTCCTCGCCCCCTGGACGCTGTCCAGGGGGGCGAGGCAGTACCCTCCCTCCCTCCTCCCCTCCCTCCTCCCTCCTCCCTCCTCCCTCCTCCTCCCTTCTCCCTCCTCCTTCCTCGCGTTTTCTTCGCTTCGTGTCCGTGACAGAAGAAGAGGCGCTGTTGCAGATCTCTCTCTATGGGCCCCCTCGCAAGCAGGCGCAACGCTGCCGTGCTCGGGGCAATTCATCGCGCCTTGGCGGCTTCCCAGGTCGGCGTCGTCGTCGACCGCGGACGCCCGCCGCCGTCGCCGCCGTCGCCGCCGGGCGACCGACGTCGGTCTGCGGCCGAGTGCGAGCAGTGCCCCTGCGGGCCCAGTCGTCGCTCTGGGGCATCGGGCCCCCCCGCGCGGGCTGTCACTTGAGCGACGAAGAGCAGCGGGGTCGTCTTCACCGACGTCGGCGCGCCAGCTGCCCGCGCGTAGGCGCCCTCGCTTCCAAGGCGGCGTGCCGCGCCGGCGGCCCGCGCGAGCTGCTGCGTCGTGAGGTCGCGGTGTCGTCTCGCGCGAGACCCGCTTTGATCGTCGCTCCCCTGGCTGCAGGCATCCTCAGAGTTCCGAATCCCCGCCGGCGTTTCAGAAGTCTCCCCATTCAGGGGTGGGGTTCACATGTGATTGCCTGGTTGTCGCGGTCCACCAGGTCGCCCGCGGGCTCGGTCTGCGAACGCGTGCCCGTTTTTATGTGAGAGTTGGCGACTTGCGCAGCTTCCTTTTTACACTGGAACCGACGAGTTGTGCAACCTTTTCGTTTTGTCGGCATGGGCTCGGCTTCCGAATTTGTGTAGCTCTCTTGTTTGAGAATTGGCGACTTGTGCATTTTTTGGTGATCGGGAATCGACGAGTTGTGCAATATTGATCGTGATTTCGGATTGGGTTCGGTTTTCGAACTTGCGCAACGTTGTTGGTTGAGAATTTACAACTTTTGCAGTTTTTTTGATTGGGAGCCGACGAGTTGTGCAACCTTTTTCGTTTGGTCAGGTTGGGCTATTGTGCAACCTTTTTGGTTGAGATCTGGCAATGTCTGCAGCATTTTCGAAAAGGGATCCGACGAGTTGTGCAACCTTTCTAGTTTTGCCGGCTCGGGCTCGGTTTTCGAACTTCTGCAGTTGTTTTTATTAAGAATTGGAGCCCGACGAGTTGTGTATCTTTTTTCGTTTTGTCGGCTCGGGTTCAGTCTTCGAATTTGTGCAGCCTTGTGATTGAGAATTGGCGACTTGCGCAGCTTCTTTTGATTGGAAACCGACAGGTTGCGCAATCTTTTTCGTTTGCCGGCTCGGGCCTGGTTTTCGAATTTGCATACATTTTTTGATTGAGAATTTGCAAATTATGCAGCTTGTCCCTTTGTGGACAGCCGAGTTGTGCAACCCTGTTTTTGTTTTGTCGGGGTGCCTTCGTTTTTCGAACTTGTGTAGCTTTTCAAATTGAGAATTGGTGACTTGTGCAACTTTTTCGCTTGGGAACTGGCGAGTTGTGCAACCTTTCTCGTTTTGCCAGCTCGGGCTTGTTTTTCAAAGTTGTGCAGCTGTTTCGATCGAGAGTTGGCGATTCCTGCAATTTCTTTGATTGGGATCCGACGGGATATGCGACCTTTTTCGTTTTGCTCGCTCGGGCTCCGATTTCGCTTGTGTGCAACCTTTCTGATTTTGAGATCTGGCGTCTTTAGCTGATTCTTTTGATTGGGAACTGACGAATTGTGCAACTTTTTTGTTTGCCGGCTCGGGCCCGTTCGAGCTCGTGCATTTTTTGATTGAGAATTGGCGTTTTTGGCAGCTTTCTGGAAGGGAGCCGACGAGTTGTACAAGTTTTTTTCGTTTTGTCGGGTTGGGCTCGGTTTCCGACTTTGTGCAGCGGTTCTTATTCAGTGTTGGCGACGTGTGCAGGTTAACCGACGAGTTGTGCAACCTTTTGGTGAGTCGGGCTCGGCTTTCGATTTTTCGCAACCTCTTTGATTGAGAATTGGCGACTCGTGCAGTCTCTCGTGATTGGGAACGGACGCGTGACGCAATCTTTTTTCGTTTCGGGTTTTCAAACGCGTGTAGTTCTTTTGTTTCTGAGAGTAGGCGACGCGTGCCGCCGGCGAATGGGAGCCGACGAGTTGTGCAACCTGTTTCGTTTTGTCGGCTCGGGCTCGTTGTCGGACGTGTGCAGCTTCTTGCATGGAGAATTGGCGATTTGCGCAGCTTTGCTGACTGGGAACTGACGAGTTGTGCAACGTTTCTCGTTTTGCTGGCTCGGGCTTGGTTGTCGAATTAGTGCAGCTGTTTGGATTGAGAATTGGCGACTCGTGCAGTTTTTGAAATGGTAACCGACGTGTTGTACAACCTTTTCCGCTTTGTCGGGTCCTGCATGGTTTTCGAGCTTGTGTAGTTTTTTTGATGTTGTATGGGCTTTTTTCAGTTTTTGATTCTAAACCGATGAGTTGTGCAACCTTCTTCGTTTTGTCGGCTCGGGTTCGGTTTTCGATCTCGTGCAGATTGTGAGTTTGAGAATTAGGAACCGACGAATTGTGCAACCTTTTTCGTTTTGTCGGCTCGGGTTCGGTTTTCGAGCTTGACGACTTGTGCAGCTTTTTTAGTAAAGGGAATCGCCGAGTTGTGCCACCTTTTTCGTTTCGTCGGCTCGGGCTCGCTCCCGAACGTGTGCAGCGGTGTGGACTGAGAAGTGGCGACTCGTGCGCGTCTTTTGAACCAAAAGCCGACGAGCTGTGCAACCTTTTTTGATTTGGTCGGCTCGGGCTCGGGTGTCGAACTTGTGCAGCTATTTTTTCAGCGAGCACCGGCGACGTGTGCAGCTTTTTTTTGATTTGGACCTCGTGAGTTGTGCAGCTTTTTCCGTTTCGTCGGGCAGGGCTCGGCTTGCGAACGTGTGCAGTTTTGTTTTGTTTTGTTTTTTCTTTTAATAAAAGAATGAATCGGCGACTTGTGCAGCCTACTTGATTGGGCACCGACGAGTCGTGCAGCTTGTTTGGTTCTGTCGGATCGGGCTCGGCTTTCGAGCTTGTCTCGCTTTTTCATGGAACATTGGCGACTTGTGTAGCTTGTTTGGTTGGGAACCGACGTTGTGCAACCGTTTTCGTTTTGTCGGCTCGGGCCCGGGTTCCACGTTGCGCACGTTTTTGGATTTGTAACCGACGAGTTGCGCAACCTTTTTCGTCTCGTCGGATTGGGTTCGGTGTTCGAACTTGCGCAGCGTTTTTGATTTCGAATTGTCGACTTATGCAGCTTTCTTGAGTGGGAACCGACGAATTGTGCAACCTTTTTCGTTTTGTCGACGCGGGCTCGGTTTTCGAACTTGTGGGCCTCTTGGGGCCTCCTTGAGGCCTCTTGGGGGCCTCTTGGGGCCTCTTGGGGGCCTCTTAGGGGCCTCCGTGAGAAGGCCCGCCCCTTCTCGCTTCCGCTCCGAGCCCGCCGCCGGAAGTCGGGCTGGCTTAAATTTCTTGCAGATTGGGCAGGTGACTGCCCATACGAATATGATGATGTTGCTGTCGACTTTCTTTGCAGGAGTGCTTGATTTTTTACGCGTGTGCAGACGTACACGATCGCGCGTGCAGCACATGAGAGTTTTGAACGGCGCGGGTGAGTGGGGGCTTGGGTGGGGGAGGAGCGGGGAAGAGTTACCGTATTGGACCCCCGCGCTCCTCCTCGATCCTCATCATCTTGCTGCTGCTGTTGGCTTTCCTCGCATCTGTGGCAAACGGTGCAGGTCACCAGCGGCTGGACTCAGCAGCGCCCAGCACAGCCGTTCCAAGAGCTGGAAAGCGATGTCCGTCCAGGCAAGGACCACACGCCATCTCCAGACGAGTGCGTGCCGGCCCGCTTCGCGGGCTCGTACCTGCACTCGCCGAGGGCACCTCTGTCAGCACCGTTGTGGCACTCGTGTTTTTCCGGTCGCCGCGCCAGTGTGCCCCCCCTCTGCTTCGCCGCCAGAGTGGCGGTGCGCCTGCGCTCCTCCGCCGCGCCTCGGGTCGGACGACAGGGGAGGGATCCTCGCATCCACCCCGCGCCCTCGCGCCGTGAGCAATACTTACCAGCCTGGAACATATCCCTATCCCTATGCTGGGCACCTCCTCATCACGATGCCAATCTTAGGGATTCCCTTAGGTTTTGAGGGCGAATCCCTAAGATTGTCATCGCCCTGTGGCGTGCCAATCTTAGGGATAGGGATACGTTCGAGGCTGGTAAAATACATCAAGACGACGAGCTTGGATGTCTGGGGTCGGGTTGGACCAAAGGGGGGGGGGGGTATTGGGAAAATGGGAGGGACGAGATCTATTGCAAGCAGCCGGTTTCGGCCCCGCCGGCGGGTGACTGCCATGGGGCGCCTCCTCTGCGCTGAGGGAGAGGCTGGGACAATCAGCTGCGTGAGCTGGTTCGCCACCTCTCCCTCTTCCTCCTCCTCCTCCTCCTCCGCCTCCTCCGCCTCCTCCGCCTCCTCCTCCTCCTCCTCCTCCTCCTCCTCCTCCTCCTCCTTATGCTGGAACAGCACTGCTGTGGTGATGCGCGCAGTGCTTGCGGAGGTGCGAGAGCAGCACGAGTCAAGAACGACCAGTCGTGTGAGGGTGCGCCTGCGGTGCTCCGCTGCATGCTGCGGGCCAGCGCTGCTGGTGGTGATGCGCGCAGCGGGTCGTGGAGTCGAGAGCTCATCAAGAGAGCCAAGGCGCATGAAAGGTGAAGGGGCGACGGTTGGAGCCGGCTGGGGGGCCGAGGTGGTCCGTCACTGGCTTCATGCAGCAGAGGGTGGATGGGGCCCTTGTGCGGAGACTTTGCACCCTGTGCCCTCCGGGCCGCCTCCTCCAGACGGACATCGCATGCCGGATTTGCCCTGCTCCCCCTCCTGACTGGTTTTGCCGGTGCCCAGCCAAATCAGACCGCAGACCCCCATTCCAGCATGCCCGAGCCGTACCGCCCAGTGCTTGGTCAAAGTGGCCGATTCCATGCACAGCAAGATTCGGAGGAGGAGGAGGAGGTGGAGGAGGAGGAGAAGTAGGAGGAGGAGGAGCAGGACGACGACGACGACGACGACGACGACGACGACGACGACGACGACGACGACGACGACGACGACGACGACGACGACGACGACGACGACGACGACGACGAGGAGGACGACGCGTCGACGACGACGACGACGCTGACGACGACGACGACGACGACGACGACGACGACGACGACGACGACGACGACGACGACGACGACGACGACGACGACGACGACGACGACGACGAGGGCGCGAGCACGGGGAGGGGGAACGAAGGACGAGGCGACAGGGCAGAGGGCCCCCAGCCGCCCGCAAGGTGACGGTGCGCCTGCCCCAGCAGCGCGGGTGGGGCCTCCCCTGGGGCCCCGCGAGCGGCGGCGGCTCCGCGGGCGGCGGGTGCACCTTCGGGGACGCGCGGCTGTCCGCGCCGTACCGCCGTGCAGGTGCGTGCTTTTTCGGAGGTTTCCGGAGGGGGGGGGGAGGAGGAGGAAGAGGAGGAGGAGGAGGAGGAGGAGGAGGCGGAGGAGGAGGAGGAGGAGGAGGAGGACCAGAGTCAACTCAAGATGCAGCAGTAATGCTGCAGTTCACACTCCCGTCCCGAGTTCCCTCCTCATGAGTCCCTGCAAGCCTTCCTTTTCACTGCAAGGAGCATATCCTTTTGAAAGACCAGGAACATGTGGTGGGCCTGCTATTTTGGCGATGGCCGTCGCTTTGAAAAGGAAGTTTCGTTGCATCCCCTCTGGCGCGCCATACGGACTGCGAGACTGCATGATCATGTGATTCGTTGAGGTGTCCAGCGAAATCTCTCTGTCGAAAAAGGGCCGGCCCCCCACCCGTGTAAGTGTTGCACAGATGTGAATCTCTCTCTCTCTTGTGTTCTCTCTCTGTGTCTCTGTAATCCGCCACAGAGGAATCCTTTATAGTAAACCTCCCCGTAGAAACTCCTTTTAGGAAATTCGCCTCAGGTGGGTTCCTCTTGTGGCAGGTGAAGAAGATGACCGAGGTCCCAGTGGGGCACCAACCACATAATAGAATCATCAACAACAAGCAAGCAAACACTAGATAAGAGTACGAAGCTAACGCTTGTGACCCTAAAGAGAAGAGGGAGGACGGGGGAGGACGGGGGAGGAGGGAAGACGAAACAAACGATGGGGACCCTGGAGAGAAGGGAGGAAGAGGGAGGACGGGGGAGGAGGGGAGAGGGGAAATGGGAATGAGGATGGCCCTCCCCTCCTCTCGTAGACGGACAACAGACGTGAAACCCTTGACATCGCGCCTCCCCCCTCCCCCCCCCTCCCCCCAATTTCAAAGTTGGCTCCAAGCATTCGGCAGCACAGGTGTGAGAGGACAACCAGGAAGTGGAACCCGCCGGGCCTCCAGGAGGCCGAAGCCAACTTTGAGATTGGGGGGGGGCCGAGCGCGTGGTCGAAGACGAATGGGGTTTCATTCTTTGTTCCCCTGCTGGAGGACGGGGGGAGGAGGGGAGAGGGGAGGAGGGGAGGAGGAGGGGAGGAGGGGAGAGGGGAGAGGGGAGGAGGGGAGAGGGGAGAGGAGGAGGGGGGAGGAGGGGAGAGGAGGGGAGGGGAGAGGAGGGGAGAGGAGGAGGGGAGAGGGGATGAGGATGGGCCTCCCCTGCAGTCTCTCTCTCGTCCTCGAGGGCGGCCGCCGGGCCCCGGGGCCCTCGTGACGTGCGGGCCCTCCTGCGTGTGGCGAGCACGTCCGCGCCCCTGCCAGTGCCACCCCGCGGGAGTGCACAGTGGGCACGGCAGGAATGCAGCGGGGGGAGTCTTCTGTCCACCTTCTCCTCCTCTTGCGTGAAGCGCAGCACGGGGATCACCAATGATGAAGCATCCTCCCTCCGCGCTCCATCCCTCCTCCATGTGTCACGGCCGGCATACAAGAAGCATGTGCTGCGGAGTCCTCCACCCGCCCTTTCCTCCTTGCTCCTCCAAGTCGAGTGCATGAGGAGTACAAGGGTAATGCCAGAGAAACTCCTCCCTCTCCCTGTTGTCCTCGCCCCCTTCCTTTCCCTTCCGCTCGGAATGCAACGTGAATCCGAACCGCAAGCTTCCTTCCCCCTCTCCCCCCCTCCAGTAGGGCTACATTATGAATACAAGGGGCATTCTTCCCCCTTCCCTCCCTCCCTTTCTCCTCTTCCTCCCTTCCTCCTCCAATCAGAAGACAAGTGTCCTACAACAGGAATGCGATAGAACATGCACTAGGAAATCCCCCCCCCTCTCGCTTCCTCCGACCGTTGGGCCCCGTCCAGGCCGAGGGCTTGGGCGGGGCCCGAATGCAATGCGGTTGTCACGTAGTGCAATGCAGCAGGATGCACCGTAATGCCATACAACGTGCTCCCTCCGACTCTTGGGCCCTGTCTGGGCCGAAGGCTTGGGCGACGCCCGAACGCAGTGCAAATGCGACATAATGTGATGCAGCAGGGTGCAATGCAATGCAATGCAGCGTAAAACAATCCAGTTCAAAGCAATGCGACGCAACGCAAAGCAATACAACGCAATGTAAGGCAAGGCACCGCAATACAATACAATGTGGAGGAGGGAGGAGGAGAGAAAAGGGAGGAGGAGGGAGCATGGGGGGGAGGGGGAAGGATAACTGGGAATGGGGAGTACAAACCGAATGCTATAAGAATTCTTCAAGAAGGCAATACGAATTCCTTCCCCCGCCCTTCCTCCTTTTCCAATAGGAATTCAATCGTACCACAGTAAGAGTGCAATGCGGATCTCTCCCCCCTCCGATCCGCCTCTTCCGAGACGAATGCAGCAGCTGTACAAGATGGCCGAGGGACCAGGGGGGTACCGGCCCAACAACGAGACCAAGAAGAGAACAACCAGTAGCAAAGACACAGAAACACCGGCGCCTGGGGTTTCCAGATTTCATACGTTCAATGTTAAGTCGGGCATGTCCCTCTACAGGAGGAATGTTCAAAAATAGTCCAAAAATAGTACGGGGGCGATTTTTTTTTAGTATTGTTGATTATGCTTTCTGTGTATTTTTGGATTTTTTGTTGTCGTCCAAAATCCGCCTGTAGGGGGACCTGCCCGACCTAAGTTCAATGTTTTTTTGTGGCTGGCGGCCCACTGCCCCCCCCCACGGCCCACGGGGCCGCCGGTCACGAGCCAACGAAAAACTCGGAGTCCCAGGCGTTTTTTGGTTTTTTTTGTGTGGGAGGGGTATTTTTGTTGCCTTTCTTCTTTTTGTTTTTCGTTTTTTTTGGGGGGGGGAGTGGGGGGGGGAGGCTGCTGGTGCCCCCTGGGCATTCGGCCATCAGGGTTCTCTCTCTCTCTCTTTCCCGATCGTCCTTTCTTTCTCATTCCGCCTGTGTGCGAAACTCCCAGTACCCATCTGAACGGCGCGACGCGCCAATGCAATTTTGTAGAATTTCCTACCTAGGCTCTGCCTAGAAGGGTTCTTACTCTCTTAGCTTAAAGGGGCCGGGCAATGGAAAGCGCCCCGGGCGGTTCCCCCGGTCCCCGCCCCGCGGTTCCCCCCAGTCCCCTGGGAGCTTTAGCTTTAGCTTTAGCTTTAGCTTAGCTTTAGCTTAGCTGTAGCTTAGCTTTAGCTTAGCGTTTCGCTTAGCTTTTTCGCTTAGCGTTTTTTCTTAGTTTAGCTTAGCTTTAGCTTTAGCGTTTAGCTTAGCTTTGCTTAGCTTTCTTAGCTTAGCTGTAGCTTAGCTAAGCGTAGCTTTAGCTTAGCTTTAGCTTAGCTTTAGCTTAGCTTTAGTTTAGCTTTAGCTTATCTTTAGCTTAGCTGTAGCTTAGCTTTAGCTTAGCTGTTGCTCAGCTTTAGCTTAGCTTAGCTTAGCTTTAGCTTAGCGTTTCGCTTAGCTTTTCGCTTAGCGCTTAGCTTAGCTTTGAGCTTAGCTGTAGCTTAGCTGTAGCTTAGCTTTAGCTTAGCTTTAGCTTAGCTTTAGCCTTAGCTTTAGCTTATCTTTAGCTTAGCTGTAGCTTAGCTTTAGCTTAGCTGTTGCTAGCTTTAGCTTAGCTTTAGCTTAGCTTTAGCTTAGCTTTAGCTTAGCTTTAGCTTAGCTTAGCTTAGCTTTAGCTTAGCTTTAGCTTAGCTTTAGCTTAGCTTTAGCTTAGCTTTAGCTTAGCTTTTCGCTTAGCTTTAGCTTAGTTTTAGCTTAGCTTAGCTTAGCTTAGCTTAGCTAGCTTAGCTTTAGCTTAGCTTTAGCTTAGCTTTAGCTTAGCTTTAGCTTAGCTTTAGCTTAGCTTTAGCTTTTAGCTTAGCTTTAGCTTAGCTGTTGCTCAGCTTTAGCTTAGCTTTAGCTTAGCTTTAGCTTAGCTTTAGCTTAGCTTTAGCTTAGCTTTAGCTTAGCTTTAGCTTAGCTTTAGCTTATCTTTAGCTTAGCTTTAGCTTAGCTTTAGCTTAGTTTTAGCTTAGCTTTAACTTAGCGTTACTGTTACTACTAATGCTGCTTTCCTAGGGGTTCCAACTCCTAGGTAGGGTCGCACTGGGATGATTTTGCATCACGCGCCTCTCGCCCTCTGTTCCCGCCGCGCCCACCCCCGCTGAAGTCCAGCAGCATCCGAAACGACGAGGGCGGAGCGAGGAGGCGGAGGAGGAGGAGGAGGAGGAGGAGGAGGAGGAGAGGAGGAGGAGGAGGAGCAGGAGGAGGAGCAGAGGAGGAGGAGGAGGGAGCAGGAGGAGGAGGAGGAGGAGGAGGAGGAGGAGAAGGAGGAGGAGAGGAGGAGGGAGGAGGAGGAGGAGGAGGACGGAGGAGGGAGGAGCGAGGAGGATGAGGAGGAGAGGAGGAGGAGGAGGAGGAGGAGGAGGAGGAGGTGGAAACCAAACGCGGAGCCTCCAGAGCGCTGGCGCTTCGACCGCGTCATCGACGCGGTGAGCCAGGCGGGCGGCAGCGCGCCGGCCCGCGGCTCCGGCGAGGCGCCGCCGCCCGCGCGCCCCCTCGGCTGCTACGCGGCCAACGTGCCGATCGAGGCGTCGCTCCCCGAGCTCGCCGGGCTCATGCGGTGGCCACGTGTGAGCCTCGGCTAAACGTCAGAGGGGGCAGGGTGAGACAAGGGTGACGTTTTTGCCTTTTTCGCCTCCGAGGGGCCTCCTCGTCGCCACGGCTGGACGCAGCGTGAAAAATCGGTGCGTTTGGACCCCGGGAGGGGTCCGGGGTCCGATTTTGAGCCGATTTGGCCACCGTTGTCTCACGGCCGTTGTCTCACGTTGCCCTCCTCCGATAAACGTCAGAGTGACCTTTCGCTGGAGTGACCTCTGGTGCGGGCCAAACGGGGCCCCCCGATCGCCGAGCGCGAGGTCTTGGCGGCGGCTTTTGCGCGCCCGGGTTTGGCCACCCCGCGTCCCCCATGAAGCCGCGCACCAAAGGTCGCTCTTACCCAGGGTCATCCTTGCGTGTAGTCGAGAACCCTACCCCACTTCGGTAGCAACTCGTGAGAGCCTGGTTCACCCCCTTACTGCCGACTTTGGCGTCGACTAGCGTCGATCAGCGTCTGGGAGTCGATGAGGCAGCGCCGATTTAGCTTCGGCTAGCGTCAGTTAACGTCGATTTCGCGTCGATTTAGCGTCGATTAGCGATGATGTAGCGTCGACTAACGTCGATTCGCAAGAGCCGACAAGATGGCATGGGAGGGTCCCATGAATTGCCACCGAAAGCCCCCCCCCCCCCCACGATTTCTGAGGCGGGGTGGGGGATCACTTCGTTCGGGAGCTCCCAAGCGGAGTGCCCCCCCCCCGCCCCCCCCGTAAAAATCGTGCGGGGTGGTGGTAGGGCTCACATGTGGCCCATATCATCTTGTCGGCTCCTGCGAATCGACGTTAATCGACGCTGAAGCGACGACCGACGCTGGCCGACGCTAAATCGGCGCTGCCTCATCGACTCCCCAAGACGCTAATCGACGCTAGTCGACGCCAAAGTCGGCATTCAGGGGGTGGACCAGGCTCCCACGATCTGCGACCGAAGCGGGGTGGGGCTCACATGTGGCCGCCTGCTCGTCCAGCCCCTGGCCGAGCTGGTCGCGGCGCAGACCGCGGGACTCTTCGGCCCCGCCGTGCCAGGCTCTCCGGCGCTGTACCTGGGCGCCGGCGACCAGCGCACGCCCCTGCACTTCGACCCCACCGAGAACATGACGGCCGTCGGGCGACGAGATCTGTGCTCAGAGGAAGAAAAGTTAGGGGGCCACATGCGAACCCTACCCCTACCCCCCACGATTTCTGAGTGGGAGGGTGGGGTTCATTTCGCATCAACACCGCTGCTCGTCCCCTTGGATCTTGGCCCTGCAATTTTTTCAAAACGGGTGCTTTCGACGGATTCTCGGGCCCGGGATCCTCCAGATCGAAAAATGCCGAAACAAAAATGGGGTCTGGGGCTGCAGCCGCGATTTTTTACGATGTTGCGACTCTTTTTCGCAGCGTCGGATGTGAGGGTCCTGGAGAGCCCTCGTCGCCACGGCTGGATTCCATCCTCCTCGACATGCTGGTCAGAGCGCGCCCTGGGATGGGTCTGGGGAGTCGCGGTATGGGTATACCTTTCCGCTTTCCCCATGCAGTGGAGGCCCCTGCCAAGAAACGCCCTGCTTGCCTCCTCCAGGGTGCCCTGGCCATTTCTTGGGTTTCGATGGTCTCGCCATGGAGAGCGTGACGTGCCCACACCAAAAATCGAGGGACGCCCTGGGGCCTCGGGGGCTTGGGTCTCTGGAAGGTTTCTGGTGGGCTGGCCTCCACTGCAGTGTAGGCAGCCCCTGCGCCTGGCCAGGCCCCCCCCTGGGCCCAGGGGCGCCGCACCTGCCTCCCTGGCCGAGGCGGGGGAGCGCTGTGTGCGCCGCGCCCCGGGCCCAGGGCTGGGCCCAGCCAGGGGGCCGTGGCTCACAGCAGGTGGTCGGTGCTTCCTCCTCCTCCTCCTCCTCCTCCTCCTCCTCCTCCTCCTCCTCCCCTCCTGCCTTCCTCCTCCTCCCTCTTCTTCTGTTCTCCTCCTCCCTCCTCCACTCTCCTCTCCTCCTCCTCGTCCGCCTCTCCCCTCCTCCTCCTCCTCCTCCTATTCCTCCCTCCTCCTCCCCCTCCTCCTCCTCGTCCTCCTCCTCCTCCTCCTCCTCCCCTCTCCTCCTCCTCCTCCTCGTCCTCCTCCTCCTCCTCCTTCCTCTCCTATTCCCTCCTCCTCCTCCTCCTCCTCCTCCTCCTCCTCCCTCCTCCTCCCTCTCCTTCTCCTCCTCCTCCTCCTCCTCCTCTCCTCCTCTCCTCCTCCTCCGCCTCCTCGCCTCCTCCTCCTCCTCTTCCCTCCTCCTCCTCCTCCTCCTCCTCCTCCCTCCTCCTCCTCCTCCTCCTCCTCCTCCTCCTCCCTCTTCTTCTCCTCCTCCTCGTCCTCCTCCTCGTCCTCCTCCTCCTGGGGAACACGGAGCCAGCGCGAGACGGGACACCACCCACCAAACCACCCCAACCCAACCCAAGGGCCTCAATTTGCCCTCCATTTCAAGTAGGCGGGGGGGGGGGCTGGGGGTAGCATTGAGAAAACACATCTGGAACCCGTACCCCCCCCCGCCCGAAATTCGGGTCTTCGGGTTGGGTTGGGGTGGTCTGGTAGGTTGTCAGTGGCTGTGCACAGAGCCCGCGCCGCCGCAGGCCGTGCTGCAGGGCTCGAAGCGCTTCCGGCTCTTCCCCCCCGCCGCCTCGCGGCGCCTGCGCCCGCGCGGGGGGGCGCTGCCGGCGGCCTTCTGCTGGCTGCGGGGCATCTCGAAGAAGAAACAACGCCATAAACATAAGCTTTTGGCGCTCCGCGCGGATTTCTTGGATCCGCGCTGGGGGCCCCTGGCGGCGCCTCCGGCGCCGCCCCTGGCGCGCTGCGCGCGCCAGAGGGAGGGGGGCCCAGCGCAGATCCAGGACCCCCCCGCGGAGCGCCAACAGTTTCCATGCTTGTGGCGTTTTTTCTTCGTCTGGCATCGTGCCGGCCGTGTACTCCGACCTGGACGCCTGGGCGCTGCCGCAGCCGGCGCTGCCGCCGCCCCTGGGCGCGGCGGCGGCGGCCGCGGAGGAGGCCGGCGGGGCGCTGGGAGCGCTGGCGTCGCTGCTGCCGCGCCGCCCCGCGGCGGTGGACGTCACGGTGCGGGCGGGCGAGGCGCGGCGGCGCGCGCAGAAGCGGGGGCCACGTCTGCGGTCTCTGGAGCTGTGGCTCGGCGTGCCTCTCCGCTTTTCGCTCTGGCCCACCACGCGCACGTCGGGCCTGTCCCTCTGCAGGGGGAATGTCCAAACTTAGTTTAAAAATTAGTCCTTGGGGGCGATTTTCTACCATGTCTGAATATTTTTGCAATATTTTTGTTGTTACTTTTCGTCCAAAAGTCCGCCTGTATGGGGGACGGGCCCGACCTGACACCGCGCCTCGGAGCGACACGCCCCGTGCACCGCCCCGGTCGCCGCGCGGCAGCGCCCCCGAGCCCCTCCCGGCCTCACGCCCCGCAGGGCGGAGCGGCACGTCACCCGCCTGCAGGGCACGGGCGTGTCGCCGGGGCCCCGCCGCCCGTGAGGCTCTGGGCAGAGGTTCCCGTCCGCAGAGGGGGCGACAGGCTCAGGTCGGGTCGGGCGCGTCCCATGGGGGGGTTCTGGGCGAAGCGTTACCAATCATTTTAGGATACGCCCAAGTAGTCATTTTTTTGTGTTTTTGATTTTTTTTTCTATCTTCAGGTTGTCCCCCCTACAGGGGCATAGTTCACGGATCGTCAAAACATAGGCAGGGGACGTTTTTTTTTTTTTTTTTTTTTTTTTTTTTTTTTTTTTTTTTTTTTTTTTTTTTTTTTTTTTTTTTTTTTTTTTTTTTTTTTTTTTTTTTTTTTTTTTTTTTATGTTGTTCTTCTTTATGATTATTATTATTATTCGTATTTCGTGCTGTGTTCCTCATTATCATTATCTTTATTATCATCATTGTATCATTATCTTCATCCTTATTATTAGCATTACTACTACAATTCTTCTTCTTATGGTTATTCTTACTATTGTCAATACCATCATTCGTAGTAGTAGTAGTAGTAGTAGTAGTAGTAGTAGTAGTAGTAGTAGTAGTAGTAGTAGTAGTAGTAGTAGTAGTAAGTAGTAAGTAGTAGTAGTAGTAGTAGTAGTAGTAGTAGTAGTAGTAGTAGTAGTAGTAGTAGTAGTAGTAGTAGTAGTAGTAGTAGTAGTAGTAGTAGTAGTAGTAGTAGTAGTAGTAGTAGTAGTAGTAGTAGTAGTAGTAGTAGCAGTAGTATTAGTAGTAGTAGTAGTAGTAGTAGTAGTAGTAGTAGTAGTAGTAGTAGTAGTAGTAGTAGTAGTAGTAGTAGTAGTAGTAGTAGTAGTAGCATTGTTGTCTTTAGTGCCATTATTATTAGCATGTCTTAGCAATAATTCTATAGTATATATAAAGATGACTTGTTGCTTTTAGTTCTTATTTGATTGTTTTGAACTCTTTTGTTTTGTTATTGAGTTTGTTTTTACATATATTTTCGCCCGCCTGTATGGGGACAGTCCCGACCTAAGGTTAGGTGGGGCGTGTCCTCCTACAGGCGGGTTTTGGATGTTTCCTTTTTCTCCCAAACATGCTCCAACATATCCAGCACACAATCAACCAATCGTCCCGATATCATTTTTCGACTCTTTTCGGGTATTCCTCCTGTAGAGGGAGGTGCCCGACGTAACCGTCCGCAGGGGGGTGACAGGCTCAGAGGCCCCCTGAGCCTGTCACCCCCCTGCGGATCGTGCGAGCCAGAGCCCACGCGACCTGCCACTCCCATTAAAGCGCTTAAGATATTATATCGCGCTGCGGAACCTTCTGGCCGTGTCGGCGCAACGTCGGGCACAAACATTTCCCGCGCCCGCCTGGGAAGCGTTTGGGAAAGAAAGCCCTTACTTCGGGGATTCCCTCTGGGGAAGCCACTTGCCACCCGATCCTTTTCTCAATCAGGGGGGGATGCGTCGACCCCCACTCGCCCAGGGACCGCTGGCAACTCGGGGCCCCTCGGCCCGCCCCGTCCGGGACCTCGCGGACCTGTTATCGGGGGACCAATCGCCGACCCATCGGCGATGTGTCGTCGCTTCCGGGTCGATGGTCCCCCCTCTGAGTCGATCCCCCCTTGACCTCCCCCTCCCCCTCCTCCTTCTCCTCCTCCTCCTCCCCCTCCCCCTCCTCCTCCTCCTCCTCCTCCTCCTCCTCCTGTCCTCCTCCTCCTCCTCCCTCCTCTTCCTCCCTCCTCCGCCTCCTCCGCCTCCTCCTCCTCCTCCTCCCCCTCCCTCCTCCCTCCCTCCCTCCCCCCTCCCTCTCCCCTCCTCCCTCCCTACCATCCCTCCCTCCCTCCCTCCCCCCTCCCTCCCTCCCCCCTCCTCCCCTCCTCCTCCTTCGGCTCCGCCTCCTCCTCCTCCTCCTGGCCGCCTCACTCCTCCTCCTCCTGCCTCGCTCCTCCCTCCCTCCTCCTCCTCCTCCTCCTCCTCCTCCTCCTCCTACCCCCCCTCCGTGGCCCTCGCCGAGGAGAAAACAAAACCAAAAAACGCCCACGCCCGAGCGACGCCGAGAGGGGCACGTTGCCCCTCAACAGAGGGGGCAGCCCGAGGGGGGCCGCCTTCCGAAAAGGCGGGGGGCTTCTCTGAGGAGGCTGAGGCCTTCTCAGAGTGGCCCTGGGGCTTTTCAAGAAGTCTTGCCTGTACGACCACCCTTCGGGTGAGAAGGAGGCTGGGTGGTGGCGGGGAAGAAGCAACTGCTGGCAAGTGCGATGGGTGTGATGGTGACGATGCTGGTGACGCGCCCTCGAGTTAGCGACGGCGCGTGATGACGATGCTGCGCTGCGATGTCATGTCATCACCATAATCCCCGCCGTCTTTCTCACTACCAATAGCCTCGCCGTCGAGCTCACTTTTTATCTCACCATCCATCCCGTGCTAGCGATCTCACCAGCGACCTCACTGCCGACCTCACTGTAGATACTGAGGCGGACACCCCCGGCCACCACACCGACGGGACACCGACGGGACACCACGGTGGCACACCCCTGGGCCACCGCGCGCCCACACGGGGGGCGCAGGGGCCGCCCACCGCACCCGCAGCGCCCCAGCGACGGCGGGGGCCGCTCCTCTCGCGCGCCCGCGCAGCTTCGCCTCGCCCGCGCGCACGACGTGAGCATGGGACCGAAGCCTTCCTGGTGGGGCGCTCTTCGTTCCGCTGCGCTCTCACCCCCCCGCCGCTTCGATCAGGAGCAAGGAGTCCGAGGAGCAAGAGGTCATGATCATACACGGTCCAGTATTTCCAAGGTTTTCAGGATTTTCTATATATGTATCCTCATGTTCCACACCCGCTGCAAAAACGAGGGCCGCTAGATATTCTGGAAATCCTGGACCATATCCTGAGCCAATCTCATCATGACGTCATGCTCGCCCTGAGGATGGCCTGCGAGAGGTCCTCTGCCTGTTGAGAAGCCCTCCCGGCTCCTCAGGAGGCCGCCCCCCCCTCTCTCGAACCTTCCCCGGGAGCTTAGACGAAGGTGGCGAGGACGAGGCCTGGGGGCCAGGGCCGGAGCCGTGGAAACTCCCAGGTGGTATTTTTCTTGTTGCCGAGTGAGTGGTGCCTCCTCCTCCTCCTCCTCCTCCTCCTCCTCCTCCTCCCTCCTCCTCCCTCCTCCTCCTCCTCCCTCCTCCCTCCTCCTCCCTACCTCGCGCCCTCTCCTCCCTCCTCCTCCCCCTCCTCCCTCCTCCTCCCCTCCTCCTCCCTCCTCCTCCCTCCTCGTCCCTCCTCCTCCCTCCTCCTCCCTCCCCTCCCTCCTACCCTCCCTCCTCCTCCTCCTCCTCCCTCCTCCTCCTCCTCCTCCTCCTCCCTCCTCCCTCCTCCTCCTCCTCCTCCTCCTCCTCCTTCCACAAGCGGGACGAGACGTCCTGGGACTTTCGCTCTCGCTGTCATGTTCTTCTCTCAGCACGCCCCACCTCCCGTCGTCCGCGGCGCACACGCCTCGCGCCGCGATGCGCCAATCTTGAGGCGGCCATGCCCCCCTACATGAGGACTGCTCAAAAATAGTCAAAAATAGTCGGGGGACGGTTTCTCCAGTATCTTTTTGATGCTTTTGGGATATTTGTTCCAACTATTTTTCGTTTCCCTTCCAAATCAAGATCCGCCTGTAGGAGGATATGCCCGATCCAACCTCATCCGTGATGCGCAAACCCCCTTCTTCCTGGCCCCCCTCCTCGGTGCACCCGACGCCCTCCTGGCTCGGCTCGGGAGGCGTGGAGGCTCCAGCCCCTGCCCAGCCCGGCCAGGGCCGGCGGGGTGGCCGGTTCCTGGACGTGCGCGACGGCTTGCGCTTCAGCTCCGTGCCGTGCGCAGTCCCTGGAGGCCCGGAGGCCTCGGCGCAGTCCCCAGGGCCGATTCTTGTCTCTCGGGCTCTTCTGTGACGGTCCCGGAGCCCGGCGAGGGCCCCCCCTGGAGCCGGAAGAGGCCAAGAGCCGAGGCCTCCGCCGCTCTTTTCGGGCGGGCGGTCATTGGGGGGCGGGCGGTCATTGGGGGGTAAGGAAGAGGGCTCACGGGTGGGCTGGTCGGAAGCCCATAGAAACTTATGCATCACCACAGGACCAGGCGGAGCCTGGGCCGGTAGTGTACTCAAGAAGCACAGCCCTTCCTAGAAGTCGGGCTTGGGCGCACGCATATTAGCTTGACAAGTCATCACACAGACGTCCCACCAAACCACCCCAACCCAACCCGAAGGCTCAGATGTACCCTCGATTTCCAGTGGGGGGGGGGTCGGGAAACATCGAAAAACACATGTGGAACCCTTACCCCCCCCAACCCGAAATTCGGGTCTTCGGGTTGGGTTGGGGTGGTCTGGTAGGTAGTCACACACTGACGTCCCCCGAGGCGCAGGCCGCCCCCCTCGACCCCCCCCCCCCTCCTCGCGCGCTCCGCCGAGAGGTGCTGTACCTGCCGCGGGCCTGGTGGCACGCAGTGGCGGGATCCGCCGAGCCCAACGTGACGGTGGTCTTCGGCTTTGCGCCGAGCGAGGAGATCTGGGCGGCCCTCGCCACGCCTCCCCCTCCCCTCCCCCCCTCTCCCTCTCCGCTCTTCCTCCCCCCTCCCCTCCCCTCCCCTCCCCTCCCCTCGCCTCGCCTCTCCTCCCCCCCCCTCCCCTCTCCTCGCCTCCCCCCTCTCCTCCCCCCTCTCCACAATGACAGAGTATGAATGCTACTATCCTCGCTCCCCTGATGACGTCCAGAAGATGTCGGGCCCCCCTCCGCGTACAGTTTTTTTACACACAGGATTCCCGGGAGTTGGGTTTTCGTTTTTTTGTTTGTGCGCAAAATGTTGCTCCCGCTGCAGCGCTGGCCTCATTTCCGCGCTTCCGCTCGTTCCGAATCGTGCTCCCGCCGCAGCGCTGGTGTCAGCATTCAAGTACCATGCCACGGCATGCCATGCAATGCAATGTGGTGTTCCGCTGCGCGATATGCTAGGATATGAGGTGCTTGACTACGCAGTGCCACGATATGCTATGCCATTCTACGCTTTGATCTTCAACGCCATGCTATGTCATGTTCTCTTCCGTGCCGCTGTCCGATGTCATTCTTTGCGTTGCAATGTTTTGTGATGCAGTTCTTCACTACGCCACGCCACGCAACGCACCCCCCAAACGGCCATGCGATGACATGCTAAACCCTCGACGTGCTCTTCTAAACGCCCTGCTCTGGCCGTGCTCTACCGAGCATCGCGCCCCCCTCTGCAGAATCCTTCTTGCACTCCTCGAACACTAGCTGGTGGAGCATGGAGAGGAACACCGCCATGGTAAGGATGGGGGGGTAGGGTAGGACGCAAATAGGAAGCGAGCGAACCTACTTGCAGCCCCCCCCCGTTTCCCCCCCCCTCTCACCCCCTCACCTCCCCCTCCCGTCCCCCTCTCCACTCCCTCCCCTTTCCCCCCCCCAGCCTTCACATCCTCCTTCCCCCCCCCCCGCTTCTCCACCGTCTCCCACTTCCCCCCTCCCGCACCAACCCCTCCACCGCCCTTCCCCCTCCCCTCCCCCCCCTCGCCGCCCCTCCTCCCCCCCCTCTCTCCCCCCATCCCCGCGCTCCTCCTCCCTGAAACCCCTAGCGCACCCTCCCTTCCTCGTGCTCAGCCTCCAGCTCAGCCGCCATTTTTCTCCCCCCAGTGTCCCCGTCTCATATTGCGCAGGGCACGATGGGGTCCTCATGTGGGAGTTCACGTTGGCTATCGCACCCGTCGGTCCCGTGCTCCAGGCGGCAGAGCACCTACGCCTCGTCCCTGGGGGACGAGGCGGACCCCACGGTCCCGTGCTGTAGGTCTCTCGCGTGCGCCTCATCCCTGATGTTGTTTCTCTTCCGTGGCGCGAGGAGGTCAGGGTGCCCCTCCCCTTCTCCCAGTCCCCCCTTCTCCTGTGAGGGCCCCCCTGAGCCTGAAAACGTGAAGTCGTCAGAGGCGGCCGCTTAGTCACCAGAGACTTGTCTCCCAGGCAGGTCGGTGAATCAGTAGGTCCGCAGGTATGCCGATAGTAAGGCAGTTGCAGGTAGGTAGGTCAGTAGGTCAGAAAGGTCCTAGGTGGTGATTCGCTGAGGCAGTATGTAGGTCTCACTCGTGGCGAGCCTGGCAAATAAAAGGGAGCCATTTGCCCGTCGTTCGAAGAGGGAAGCACGGCACACGCACGCGCATGCTCCCTCCGGCTCGTTCCTCGGTCTCGACGCCACGACGTGCGGGCACCGGGGGGGCCCATGCGGTGGCGGCTCCCCGGGACCGTGGGCGCGTGAGGCTCGGGTTCGCCAGCTCCTCCTCCTCCTCCTCCTCCTCCTTCTCCTCCTCCTCCTCCTCATTGTGGCGGCCCAGTCTTCGTGAGGCATTTGCAGCGAGAGCTCGCGCCAGATCGCAGGCGAGGCACCGCCATTCTTCGGGGCGGCCCCGTCAGGCCAGCTCGAGGCCACCCAAAGCTCGAGCCCTGCGAGGAGGCCACGTGCGAACCCTGCCCCCCCACCCCACGATGACTAAGGGGGGAGGTGGGGTAGGGTTCGCGTGTGGCCTCCTACTTAACCCATCGGTCGTTGAAAATAGGTATTTGTGGATTCCCATATTCCAATCTGCTTGAAGCGCTTTCCTACTTCAATGATCGAGTGGCTTCACCTTTTCCGTCCTCCCACTGGGGCGGAAGGAACCCAATCTTTTTTCAACGCCTTCCGACTTCATGTTTCTACCTATTTCTTCCGACCGATGGGTACGCCTCCCCGACAGGAGAAGGGCGCGGTCTACTTCCGCCGGTGGCTGCCCCTGTAGCCCCGTCCAGGGCGCCGACAGGGTGGGGGGGGGGGCGATTGGCCCAGTCGACCTCCAGTCGTCTTCGGTAGCAAATCATGTCAGGCGATCGCAGACATGGATCAAGGGGGCGTAGATTAGCGACGGGTCCCGTTTCCATGGGAAATCGCGGATTTCCGCCGCCGAGCAAGGCGGCACTGGCCGCATCTTGGAGAGGGCACCTCCCTCGATCCATGGATTTGGCGGCCGCGCGCCAAATCCATGTATCATTCATCCATGATTGCGCGCCCCCGATGGTATACGCTCGTAATTCCGTCTTTAACGTCGGTTCGCGTCGATTAGCGTCTGGGAGTCGATGAGATAGCGCCGACTTAGCGTCGATTTGCGTCGATTTGCGTCGATTTGGCGTCGGTTAGCGTCGACTCGCAAGAGCCGACGAGATGGTGCGGGATGCTCCCACGAGTTGCCACCGAATCAGAAAGCCTCTCAGCAGTCTGGACGGCTTCCGAGCCGTAAGAACATGCAACATCGTGAAGATCATGTTGTTGTTGTTGTTGTTGTTGTTGTTGTTGTTGTTGTTGTTGTTGTTGTTGTTGAACTCTCATTTCTGAAGAATAATTATTGTTGATCCCCCCTGTCCGGTGCCCATTGTTTTTTTCAATTGAAGTGCTTCATCCGGGGCTCGCACCCTGTTTTTTGACAGGGAAAGCCTTGCGGATCAGATTGCGTTGTTGGGCCCCGGACTACAACAACAACGGCTCCCGCCTGAGACTTCCTCACAATTTTCTCAGGACCCCCGCTCCCGCCTGAGACTTCCTCAAAATTTACTCCGGAAGGGCGCCCCCGCTTTAGACTTTTTCGCATATTATTCAAAAACGGCGCTCCCGCTTGAGACTTCCTTAATCAGCACCCCTGCTCCCGCCCGAGACTTCCGCATAATTTACTCAGGGATGGCGCTCTCGCGTAGGACTTCCTTGCAATTTATTGCAGCATCGCGTTCTCGACGCTCAGGAACCACGCTCGCGCCAAGGACGCCCTCGCAATTTACTTAGGAATCGCGCTCTCGCTTAATACTTCCCCGCAATTTACGCAAAAATCCCGTTTGAATGTCCCGCCCGCCCGACCCGCCCGCCAGGGTCCGCCCGCCCGACCGGCGCCCCCGCCTGAGACGTCCGACAATGTACTCGGGACCCCCGCTCCCGCCCAACTCTTCCTTAAGGAATACGCCCTCGCCTAGGACTTCCTCGAACGTTCACACTCTTACCCTCCTGCCCCTTCCTCCCCATCCAACCTCCCTCCCCCCCTCCCCCTCATATCCACCCTCCTCCTTCCTCTTCCTCTCTCCCCACACCCTCCTCCCATAACACTCCTCCCTCCTCTCTTCGCCCTCCCCTCTCCAGCCTCCTCCTTCCTCCCTCCTCTGTCTCTCTATCTCCAATCGTCCCCCCCCCCCCTCCTCGCCCCCTCTCTCCTGGCGTGTTCCCCTTTAGCCTCGTCCCTCCCCCTCCCTTCCTCCCACTCTCCCTCGTTCTCCCCCTTCCTCTTTTTGCAGGGCCCGCGCTAATTCCAATGGTGGGCAAAGAGATGCGTGCCCCAACCTCCGAATAATTCCCCGCCCGTTCACGCCCGCTTGTCTAAGCCCGCCCGCCCCGGCAAAAAGAAATTATCCCCCCAGAAGGGGGCACGCTCGAAGACGAAGGGGGCGGGTATCGAGGGCGTGGGTATACACGTTGCATGGCACGCGGGCAAATAACACCGAACAGTCTTAACATGATTGTTGTTGTTGTTGTTGAACATTATTTATTCTAAAGAATAATTATTGTTGGGCCCCCTGGTGCGCGCCCCCCCTGCGCCGCCTAGGCCGCAGCTACATTTTCATCATTTTCGTGAGGAAGCCTCAGAAAAGAGGGTGTGTACTGGATCCGGTTGTTTTGTTGTAATCCGCTTTCCCTTGCAAAAAACAATAGAAAATGACATGTCTTGTTCTAATATAATCAAATTTCAAGAATCCCTTGCAAAAAATAAGGTAAAGTGGACATTCGCGCGCGCAAGACGAAATCCTTCCAAAACCTTAGTGTTCGCAGCGATTTTAACATAAAAACATCAAAAAACCATTGGTTTTTCAACAAAAAATTGTCAAAATCTCATCCCGCGCGCTCTTGCGGATTCGTAGGAAACCCAACACTTTTAAAACATTTCTGTCAAACGGGCTTTTGCGAGCAACTTTTTCGAACTTCTTCGCTCGACAAACGGTTTCTGTTTCTTTTTCTTTTGTTTTTTTTTTTTTGCGCAACCTGCCAGGGCCATCATCCCTGTTCAAATAATACCAATTGCGGGACACAGTCGTTTTTCTTCGCCCCCGCACGCTCGAACGAAATCTCCAAAAAAAACCATTATGATTTCTTAAGATTTTAGCAGCGCGCTTTTATTAAAATCACACGGAATCGGCACCGTTAGGTCCTCGAAAAACAACTCCACGATTTTTCAAATTTGCTACCCGCGCGCGCTGTCCGACATCCTAAAACAACCAAAATGGGTTTTTTTTTTCCAAAACATTTATTTTACATTGAGCTCGCGCGAGCTACTTTCGCACGCTCTTGCAACGGGGTTCGCGCGCCTGCCAGGGGCCACAATCCCTTGCGGTTGCGCCATAGGTTGCGCCCTCGGCCGCCGAGAATAAAACGTCCCCCTATTGGTTGCGCCATAGGTTGCGCCCCTCGGCCGCCGGCCGAAGAATTTAAAACGTCCCCCTTACTGGTGTTGCGCCATAGTTGCCCCAGGAATGGCTTCACAACTTCTGTGGGTTAACAAGGCTTAACAACTTCTGTGGGTGTACGAACGTAGGCTTAACAACTTCTGTGGGTGTGTACTCCACGCCCGTGTAGTAGCCACGGTCGTCCGCAGGCCACGAAGTGAAGTGTCCGAACGTCATAGGGCGGGAAGCTGGGTGTGGGTGGTGGCGAAGAGTCGTGTGGATATTTGGTAGAGCTTGCACTGCCCCCCCACAAAGTGGGGGTATCGGCTGGCGTCGCATGAAAACCCTGGCACTGGTGAGAACACTGAGCGTTCGGGTAAAGTGATTGTTGTTGTTGTTGTTGTTGTTGTTGTTGTTGTTGGTCTGTCGGATGTTGTTGTAGTTGTAGTTGTAGTTGTTAGTTGTAGTTGTAGTGTTGTGTTGTTGTTGTTGTTGTTAGTGTTGTGTAGATAGTGTTAGTTGTAGTTGTAGTAGTAGTTGTTGTAGTTGTTGATTGTTGTTGTTGGTGCGCACGCCGAAATCTCCAAAAACCATTGGGCTTCTTAAGAATTTTAGCACCGCGCATCATTAAATCACACGAATCGCACCGTGGGTTAACAACTTCTGTGGGTTAACAAGGCTTAACAACTTCTGTGGGTGTACGAACGTAGGCTTAACAACTTCTGTGGGTGTGTACTCCACGCCAGTGAAGTAGCCACGGTCGTCCGCAGGCCACGAAGTGAAGTGTCCGAACGTCATAGGGCGGGAAGCTGGGTGTGGGTGGTGGCGAAGAGTCGTTTGGAAATGTGGTAGAGCTTGAACCGGCCCCCCCACAAAGTGGGGGGTATTGGCGGGCGTCGTATGAAAACCCTGGCACTGGTGAGAACGGAGTGTCCCCACGTGCTAGTAATTGTTGTTGTTGTTGTTGTTGTTGATTGTTGTTGTGGATGTTAGTATTTTTGTGTGTTGTTGTTGTATGTTGTTCTTGTGTTGGGGTTGACGGCCAAACCTGAGGGCCCCCCAACCGCCACGGTACCCGAAAACCCCGGGGCGGGGATCCCCCCCCGCTGAGGTCATACTGGAGGGCCCGTTTGCTCGACCTCCCCGCCCCCCGGAGCGACACGCCGGGCCACGCACGGGCCCTGCAGGGCCTCTGGTCCGAGCAACGCCACGAGGCCTCGCCAGGCCGCTGCGGGGGTCTGCAGGGCCCGGCGGCGTTGCTCGGCAGGTCCTTTCGGGACTGCTGCGGACCCCCATGCAGGCCCCAAAGGGCGCACCCCTCTCACGGATCGTGGCCCTGGCCCCACAGGGAGCTCCACCGAGGTTTGATTTGGGCACACCCCTCTCGAGGATCGTGGCTCAGTGCGCTCCACCGAAGCTTGGTTTCGGCGCACCCCTCTCACGGATCGTGGCCCTGGCCCCACAGGGGGCTCCAGCGAGGCTCCATTCGGCACACCACTCTCGAGGATCGTGGCCCTGGCCCCACAGGGAGCTCCACCGAAGTTTGATTTCGGCGCGCCCCTCCCACGGATCGTGGCCCTGGCCCCACAGGGAGCTCCACCGAGGCTTCATTATGGCACACCCCTCTCGAGGATCGTGGCCCTGGCTCCACAGAGAGCTCCTCAGAGGCTTCATTATGGCACACCCCTCTCGAGGATCATTGTGGCACACCCCTCTGCAGGGTCCTGCACGATTCCATCGGGAACGTAGAGGGAGCCTATAGGATCCTTACAGGGTCCTGCACGGTTCCATCGGAATCCTATAGGGATCCTATAGGAACCTTACAAGGTCCTGCACGATTCCATAGGAGTCCTATAGAGGAGGAGAACATGGTATCCTTACGGGGTCCTGCACGATTCCATCGGAGTCCTATAAGGAGGAACCTATAGGATCCTTACAGGGCCCTGCACGATTCCATAGGAACACCCTATAGGGATCCCATAGGATCCTTACAGGGTCCTGCACGTTTCCATAGGAACCCTAGAGGGATCCTATAGGATCCTTACAGGGTCCTGCACGATTCCATCGGAAACCTAGAGGGATCCCTTAATAAATAATTTAAATAAGAAAATTAATAAATATATCATAATATTATTAAGAAAAAGAAATTATTATAACTAATTATTAAAATGACCCCTTAAAAATTAAAATAAAATGATAAATTATAAATAGGTAGTTAACCAAATATAGGATCCTTACAGGGTCCTGCGCGATTCCACAGGAACCCTGGAGGGATCCTATAGGATCCTTACAGGGTCCAACAGGTTTCCATAGGAAGCCTAGAGGGATCTTATAGGATCCTTACAGGGTCCTGCACGATGCCATAGGAACCCTCTAGGGATCCTATAGGATCCTTAACAGGGTCCTGCACGATCCCATAGGAACCCTATAGGGATCCCACAGGATCCGTACAGGGTCCTGCACGATTCTATAAGAATCCTATTGGGGTCTTATAGGATCCTTACAGGGTCCTACAGGATTCCATCGGAACCCTATAAGGATCCGATAGGATCCTCACAGGGCCCTGCAGGATTCCATCGGAACTCTATAGGGATCCTATAGGATCCTTACAGGGTCCTGCACGATTCTATAGGAACCCTAGAGGGATCCTATAGGATCCTTACAGGGTCCTGCACGGTTCCATAGGAATCCTATAGGGATCCCATAGGATCCTTACAGGGTCCTGCACGATTCCATAGGACCCCTCGAGGGGTCTTATAGGAACCTTACAGGGTCCTGCACGATTCCATAGGACCCCTCGAGGGGTCTTATAGGAACCTTACAGGGTCCTGCATGATTCCATAGGAGTACTATAAGGAGGAACCTACAGGATCCTTACAGGGTCTTGCACGATCCCATCGGAACCTCAGAGGGATCCCATAGGATCCTTACAGAGTCCTGCACGTTTCCATAGGAACCCTAGAGGGGTCCTATAGGATCCTTACAGGGTCCTGCACGATTCCATCGGAACCCTAGAGGGATCCTCTAGGATCCTGACTGGGCCCAACAGGTTCCCATTGGAACCTTACAGGGATCATATAGGATCCTTACAGGGTCCTGCACGATTCTATGGGAAGCCTATAGGGGTCCTCTAGGATCCTTACAGGGTCCTGCACGATTCCATAAGAACCCTAGAGGGATCCGATTGGATCCTTACAGGGTCCTGCACGATTCCATAGGAACCCTGGAGGGATCCTATAGGATCCTTACAGGGTCCTGCACGATTCTATAGGGACCTTATAGGGATCCCATCGGATCCTTACAGGGTGCTACAGGATTCCATCGGAACCTTCATAAGGGTCCTATAGGATCCTCACAGGGCCCTGCAGGATTCCATCGGAACCCTCTAGGGATCTTATAGGATCCTTACAGGGCAGGGTCCTGCACGGCTCCCTAAGAATCCTATAGGGATCCTATAGGATCCTTACAGGGTCCTGCACGATTGCATAGGACCCCTAGAGGGGTCCTATAGGAACCTTACAGGGTCCTGCGCGATTCCATAGGAGTCCTATAGAGGAGGAACCTATAGGATCCTTACAGGGTCCTGCGCGATTCCATAGGAACCCTGGAGGGATCCCATAGGATCCTTACAGGGTCTTGCACGATTCCATAGGAACCCTACAAGGATCCTATAGGATCCTTACAGGGTCCTGCACGATTCCATAGGAACCGTAGAGGGATCCTGTAGGATCCTGCACGATTCCTGTAGGAACCTGCAACCAGAACAGTAAGGGAGCCAACGGAGATTCGGAAACACATATAGATTTTCGTTAGCGTATGACAGAGGTGTTGCGCGTTGCTCCCCTCCCCCCCCCCCCGGGGCAACAACTGCAACGTGTGGCCTGGGGCAGTGCGCTCGCCCCGGGGGCGAGGACACACCCACGGGCCCCGCCGGGGTGGCCTGAGAGAGTGTCCTTGCGTTGTTGTTGTTGTTGTTGTTGTTGTTGTTGTTGTTGTTGTTGTTGTTGTTGTTGTTGTTGTTGTAGTTGTAGTTGTAGTTGTAGTTGTTGTTGTTGTTGTTGTTGTTGTTGTTGTTGGGGTTGACGGCCAAACCTGAGGGCCCCCCAACCGCCACGGCTACCGAAAAGCCCGGCGGGGATCCCCCCCCAAAAACCAAATACGAACACAAACACCCGCCCACTCCAGCCGGACCCAAAAAAGAAAGACCCCTCAAACGATTCGGGGGGGAGGGGGAGAGCGGACCCCCCTGTGAAGATCATGACTAGTGCCCCGTGCCCCATTTCCCTGCGGCATCCTTCGAGCCGCACCGCTTCGTGGTGGTCCCGGGCCCGGCGCCGCGCGAGCTCTTCGCGCCAGGCGTGCAGTGATGGCAGCGCCCGGCCAGCCCTCCCCCGCGGGGGCGTGCCGCCGACCGGAGCTCGTCTCCCCCCCCCCGTGATGGGCAAATTCTCCACCACCGCCACTGCCAGAGGTAGGGCGGGGGAGGAGGGAGGACGGGGAGGTCCTCCTCCGCTCCTCCTCCGGCCTCCTCCGCCTCCTCCGCCACCTCCTCCGCCTCCTCTCCGCCTCCTCCTCCGCCTCCTCCGCCTCTCCTCCGCCTCTGCCTCTCCTCCGCCTCCCGGCCTCCTCCTCCTCCTCCGCCTCCTCCGCCTCCTCCTCCGCCTCCTCCCCCTCCTCCTCCTCCTTCCTCCTCCTCCTTCCTCCTCCTCCTCTCCTCCTCCTCTCCTCCTCCTCCTCCTCCTCCTCCTCCTCCTCCTCCTCCTCCTCTCCTCCTCCTCCTCCTCCTCCTCCTCCTCCTCCTCCTTCCTCCTCCTCCTCCTCCCCCCCCCTCCTCCTCCCCCTCATCTACCCGGTTTGTGGTGGTGGTGGTGGAAAGCAGGCCCGTCACTCCCGCCTTTCGGCTGCCCCCCCTCGCCCAGTGGGCGCCTCCGCGGCCCAGAGAAGTCGGGCGACGAACCGTCCCTGCACGTCCGCCGCTCTCCCCGGCTGGGCCCCGCCACCGGGACCCAGGAGCTGCGCACACACGAGGAGGAGGAGGAGGAGGAGGAGAGGAGGAGGAGAGAGGAGGAGGAGGAGGAGGAGGAGGAGGAGGAGGAGGAGGAGGAGGAGGCGGAGGAGGAGGAGGAGGAG
The DNA here is from genome assembly GCA_963575745.1 of Prorocentrum cordatum. Taxonomy (NCBI): domain Eukaryota; class Dinophyceae; order Prorocentrales; family Prorocentraceae; genus Prorocentrum; species Prorocentrum cordatum. Next base: position 265,696 of record CAUYUJ010015259.1, read on the forward strand.
GAGGAGGCAGAGGAGGAAGGCGGAGGCGGAGGAGGAGGAGGAGGAGGGGAGGCGGAGGAGGAAGGAGGAAGGAGGAGAGGAGGAGGGAGGAGGAGGAGGAGGGAGGGGGGAGGAGAGGAGGCAGGGGCGGAGGTGAGGAGGAGGAGGAGGAGGAGGAGGAGGAGGAGGAGGAGGAGGCGGAGGAGGAGGAGGAGGAGGAGGGGGAGGAGGAGGCGGAGGGGGGGGGGGGGGGGAGGAGGAGTAGGAGGAGGAGGAGGAGGAGGGGGCGGAGGAGGAGGAGGAGGAGGAGGAGGAGGAGGAGGAGGAGGAGGCGGAGAGGAGGTGGAGGAGAGGAGGAGGAGGAGGAGGAGGAGGAGGAGGAGGAGGAGGAGGCGGTGGAGGAGGAGGAGGAGGAGGGAGGAGGAGGAGGAGCCCTCCTGTTGCCGAGCCAGGAGCTGCGTACATACCCATCGGTCGTTGCAAATAGGCATGATCGAGTGGCCTTCGCTCTTTCGTCCTCTGGAGGGGGCGGGCGGGGCCCAATGCTTTTTCAACGCCTTCCGACTTCATGTTTCTACCTACTTCTCCCGACCGATGGGTACGCCCTCTTGTTGCCGAGCCAGGGGGGCGCGGGCGCGTACACACCGCTGCTGGGTGCCCAGAGGGGCCCTGCCAGGGAGCAGTGGCTGTGCACACAGAGTTCGTCGCCCCGCGGAGGGCCCAGGAGCTGGCAGAGAAGGCGCCAGGGCTCCGGCGGGCGCCTCTGCCCCGGGCGGCGGCGCGTCGCGGGGCGCGTCCCCGCGGCGTGTGCGGGCGCGGGCGCCTCCCGCCGAGAGGCAGCGGGGCGCTTGCCGTGGAGCGGGACGGGTCCCGAGGGAGCGGGGCCCCGTGCTTTTCGGGGCTCACGAGACTGGGGTCCATGCAAACGGGGGTCAGCCAGAGCGCCGGATCTTGCAGGATCTTCCAGGGCCATGGTGGCACTGGCCCGGGTTTGGGTGCAGGATCCTGCAGGATCTGGCAGGATCTTGCAGGATCCTGCAAGGGCTGACTGACCGGGGTCTGGATCGACCCGGGTCAGCAGATCCCCGAGCTTTCCCGCCGCTTTCGGGCTCTTGGCCCGGTGCGGCCAAGGGGGGGGTGACGACTGGGGTCCAGGCCTCCCAGGTGGGGTCGGAGCAAATGGGGTCGGAGGATCGCGCCGCATTGCCGATGCATCGGCGATGCGGCTCGATGCGGAGCCCGATTTGCTTCGCGCCGATGGCGCCGATGCTTCACCGACGTCGCCGATGCATCGCCAGTGCATCGCCGATGCATCACCGATGTATCGGCGATGCGGCGCGATCCTCCGACCGCATCTACTCCGACCCCATCTAGGAGACCTCCAGCCAAAGGGGGGTGGGGGTGAGGACTAGGGGGGGTGGATATCATGGCAGGGGCCATGAGATTTCCCCAGATTTCATGGCGCCTCCTCGTGTTTTACGACGTCCCCGGCCCCCCCGCCCGCCTGGGCCGCGCACATGCCTCTGGAGGTAGGAAAGGGGTGTGGATCTGGCGAGGTTTACTATCGTAGATAGCATCGCCTTTTCCACGATTGGCACCACACCCCTTGATGCCACACCCCTTTCCAGCCTCCAGAATGCCGCCGGCCATGATGTGCGCCCCCCCATCTTGGACGCCCGCCTGTTGGACACCTCCGACTCTCGGGGGCCTGCCCAGGCCCCCAGAGAGCGATTCGGGGTGAAGAGCTGTCGGATTTTTTTCGCCGCTCTCGAGCTCTCGGGGTCCTCCCTGGGCCCCAGGGCCGTCGACCAAAGGTGTCAGGATGAAGAGCTGGTCCTTGCCCTGGGAGAAGGCCCCGGTTCCATTTGGGCCGAACGACAGGGGGGGAGAGAGAGGGGGGGTACGAAATCTGCTGCGTGCAGCTGGTTTCGGCTCGCCGCCGGGCCCACTCCTCGGTACGTGGGCGCCTCCGGGCGCCGGGAGGCGCTGGGAAAATCAGCTACGTGAGCTGATTCTCTACCCTACCCTTTGCTATCCCCCCCTTTCGTTCCCCCCGATCCATTCGCAGGCCTAGAGGTTGACACCAACACCAAGCTCGGCTGCGTTCCTCCACCGAGGGAAGGAAATCCCGATCTCGGTGATGGTGGTAATATTCTGGCTTCCAAGGTGACCGAAATATTACCACCAACACCGAATTCTAGGATCGTCTCCACCCTGCAGCCCCGTGTCTTGGTGTTGGTGCTCATTTCCAGGCCTCCAATCCATGGCCCGTTTGCCTCAGGACTCGTGTGAGTTCTGCCAAGACGTGCAGCAATCCGCCGAGCGGCTTCGATGTGAGCGGTTGGGCTGCTGGTCGGCAGTGGGCGAGGCACGCGGCAGCTTCGTGCTGTGTCGGCGCAGCGGCAGCCCAGGCGCGGGTGTCTCTGCCGGTTGACTTTCCGGCCGATCCGCCTCGCAGGCGATTTTTTCCCCCAATCCCCGAGTTCCGCTTGAAAAGTTTGGCCGCTCAGGCAAGGGGGGAAACCCTGGGATACCCCCGGGGGGCCCTTCGGACGCACCGTTGTCGAGGACGGACGCACCCCATCGTATATCCCAGGGTGGGGCCCCAAGTTTCTGGCTCACTCGAAGACACCACGAAGCCTGGGATAGAGGTCGTCATATCCGCTGTCAGCGCTCGTTCTGAGGAGGAGGCGGAGGAGGAGGAGGAGGAGGAGGAGGAGGAGGAGGAGGCGGCGGCGGCGGCGGCGGCGGCGGAGGCGGAGGCGGAGACGGAGGCGGAGGCGGCGGCGGAGGCGGCGGAGGAGGAGGAGGAGGAGGATGATGATGATGATGATGAGGAGGGGGAGGAGAATAAGGAGGATAAGGATGATAAGGAGGATAAGGAGGATGAGGAGGATGAGGAGGATAAGGAGGATAAGGAGGATCAGGAGGATCATGTGGATCAGGAGGATAAGGATGATAAGGAGTATAAGGAAGATCAGGAGGACCAAGAGGATCGGGAGGATCAGGAGGATAAGGAGGATAAGGAGGAAGAGGAGGAAGAGGAGGAGGAGGAAGATGGCGGCGATTCGCGCGGTGTGAAACGCCAACGCCTGGGATAGGGGTCGACATATCCGCTGTCAACGCTCGTTCAGAGGAGGAGGAGGAGGAGAACGAGGAGGAGGAGGAGGCGGAGGCGGAGGCGGAGGCGGAAGCGGAGGTGGCGGCGGCGGAGGAGGCGGAGGAGGCGGAGGCGGAGGCGGAGGAGGAGGAGGAGGAGGAGGATGATGCGGAGGAGGGGAATAAGAAGAAGACGAGGAGGAGGAGGCGGATGAGGAAGAGGGAGGATAGGAGGAGGATGAGGAGGAAAAGGATGATAAGGGAGGATAAGGATGATGATGATGATGATGATGATGATGATGATGATGATGATGATGATGATGATGATGATGATGATGATGATGATGATGATGATGATGATGCTGATCATGATGCTGCTGATCGTGATGATGATGCTGGTAATGATGATGATTCTGATGATGATTCTGATGCTGCTGCTGATGATGATGCTGATGCTGGTGAGGATGATAATGATGCTGATGATGCTGAGAATACTGCTGCTGCTGCTGCTGATAATGATGATGATGGTGGTGGTGGCGATGGTGATGATGATGGTGCTGATGCTGATGCTGCTGCTGATGATGAGGAGGGGGAGGAGGAGGCAGAGGATAGGAGGAGGATAAGGAGGGTAAGGAGGATAAGGAGGATAAGGAGGATAGGAGGATCATAAGGAGGAGGAGGAGGAAGAGGAGAGGATGAGTGAGATGAGGAGGAGGAGAACGAGGAGGAGGAGGAGGAGGGGGCGGAGGGGAGGGAATGGAGGGGAAGAGGAGGAGGAGGAGGAGGAGGAGGAGGAGGAGGAGGAGGAGAATGAGGAGGAGGAGGAGGAGGAGGAGGAGGAGGAGGAAGTGATCCGCGCTGTGTGAAACCCCAACGCCCGCGTCGTCACCACGACGTCTGCGAGCCAACGTCGACGTCACGGCACGAGCCCGCCGCGAAGCAGTCCGGCGCACCCCTCCCGCCGCGGGCGGCCTGCTGCGCCCCGCGGCCGCGCCGCCTGGGTGGGGACGCTGGGCCGCGGCGACGGGCCCCGACGGGTCCGCGACGGTGCGTCGGCCGTCATCATCATCATCAGCATCAGCAGCATCATCATCGTCGTCGTCATCATCATCATCAGCATCATCATCATCGTCATTATCATCATCATCGTCATCATCATCGTCATCATCATCGTCATCATCATCATCATCATCATCATCATCATCATAATCATCAACATCATCATCACCACCATCATTATCATCATCAGTATTTTTATCATCAGCATCATCGTCATCATCATCAACATCATCGACGACAACATCATCACTATCATCACCATCATCATCATCATCCCCCTCATCATCGTCAACGCCAACATCATCAGCATCATCAACATCATCACATCATCACAATAGCATCAACATCAGCATCAACATCATCAGCATCATCATCATCATCATCATCATCATCGCCGCCTGGCGGTGGTCGGCCCGGGAATGCGGCAGGCGGGGGTAGGGCTCGGGAGGGGGTCAATGCAAGCGGAAGTCAGCCAGAGCGAAGGAGCCTGCGGGATCTTGCAGGATCTTGCAGGATCCTGCAAAGCCCGACTGGCCTGATTTTGGATTGACCGTGGTCAGCGGGTTCCCGATGAAGGGCTCGTGCTCAGGGATAGCAGCAGTCCAGCAGTGGCGAAGCGTCGTGGCCTGCCTTTTGGCCCACCGAAGGAGTTTCGAATAACTTTACCAGACGTGTTTTCAAACATTTCTGGCTGGGACTGTTTTTTGTTGTGTTACATCGGCTTCATGTTCCAAGAACATGTTTTGTCATTCGAGTATTCGTTGGTTTAGGAACATGTCGTGGCAGGCCTACAGGAATGCCGGGACGGTCGGTCCCTGCTCAAAGCAGAGGATCACGAGCGGCGAACGTAACCGAGGGAGGTGTTTCGTGTTACGGCCCCCCTCCCGAAGCTCTCGGCTGGGAACACGGTCGACCCGCACAGTAAGGGCTGGCGACTTTCCAAGGCGGCCCTTGCGCGCTTCTCCTTCGGCCCATCCTTGGCCGCGCCCCGCCCGCCACGCGTGTCGACACGGCCTTCCGAGGCCCTTTGCGTCCTGACCGTGCGGCGTGATCGCACGGGCTGACTGTGAAACCCGCCCTCCCCCTCCGTCTTGCCCCCTCCTCGCCCCCCCCTCGTCCCCCCGCGCAGTGGGCGTCTCCGGCGCGGCGCAGGCCGCCTTCGGGGGGAAGAGTCGTTTTCCCAGCAGTGTTGGGGTCCCAATCTGCCAGGCCCGCGGAGCAACCAAATATTGGAGAGGCCTGACGGCCGGTGCCGCCGACCCTGATCGAAAGGGCTAGGAGTGGGGGGAGGAAGCGGAGGATGTGGAGGAGGAGGAGGAGAAGGAGGAGGAGAAGGAGGAGGAGCATGAGGAGGAGGAGGATGAGGAGGAGGAGGAGAAGGAGGAGGAGGAGGAGGAGGTCCCAATCTGCCAGGCCCGCGGAGCAACCAATTATTTTCCTTCTGCGCAAAGGGAGATTCTTGCAGACCCATCGCGGTTATCCGTGTTGGTGGTCTCGTCAAAGGTGCGTCGCTCCAACCGATGGATGCGAGGCAGGCCCGAGCTGCGGCCCCACGGCATGCCCGACCGATTCTTCTCTGTCTCGCCTCTTCCTCCTCCGTGTCCTCCTTCTTCAGGACCTCTGACATCGTAGATTTTTTGGCACCAGGATTGCGTTTGGAGGCCCAACCTTTATCGAGGGCTCGGGTTCTTGCCGTTTTTGTCGTCGGGGGTGTCCCAGGGCCGTCGTGTGGAACCCCTCAGGCCGTCATGAGTTCTGCGTGACGTGGGCCCTAGGACCTGGCCTCTGGACCTCTCCCTGGGGACCACACTGTTGTCTCACAGCCCCGGGGCTTGGAACTGGCCCCAAGGGGCCGAAATCGAGCAGATCCTGGCCGTCACGGCTTTTCGCGTGACCGACCAACGGAGGTGTGCATCTTGGGGCTGCGAAGTCGACCCCAGACCCGTGCTGAGTTCAAACATTCAAAGGGGATCGTGCCAAGGCGACGGGGGCACCCCAGGAGGCCCCGCAACAGAGCCGCCGCCTTCGCCGCCGCCTTCGCCGCCGCCGCGGCCGTCGTCGTCGTCGTCGTCGTCGTCGTCGTCGTCGTCGTCGTCGTCGTCGTCGTCGTCGATGCCTGAGTTTCGTCGCCGTCGTGGCCGCCGTAGTCACCCGCTCGCCGCCCACCCTCGCTGAAGAATACCCCAGCGTCTGGGACCCGGTTCCTCGACCTTCGATGTCCTCTCTCGTCGTCGTCGTCGTCGTCGTCGTCGTCGTCGTCGTCGTCGTCGTCGTCGCCGTCGTCGTCGTCGCCGTCGTCGTCGTCGTCGTCGTCGTCGTCGTCGCCGTCGTCGTCGGCGGCGGCTGGCGGCGGTCGCCGTACCGGCGTCGGGTCGTCGAACGTCCGTCGCGTCGTCGTCGTGCGTGTCGCCGTTGTCGGCATGTCAGTCGGCCTCCTGTGAGCCATCCGGCGTGGGGTGCCTGCAGTCGGGCGTGGCGTGTCCCGTGATTCCGGCGGCCCTCGCCCCGTCCGTCACGGGCTCTTCCGTCGCTTGTTGCCCCCCGCGCGTGCGGGGGCGGACGGTGTTGTCGCGCGTGCGTTGCCCGCCCCTGGCGCCAGCCGCCGCCTCTCGGCCGCCGCTCCTGCCTCTCCGCCTCCTCCGCCTCCTGCGGCCTCTCTGCGCCTGCCCGCGCCGCCTCGCGCCGCGCCTCCGGCCGCCGCCTCTCCGACGCCTGCCTCCTCCGCCGCCGCCTGCGCCGCCTGTCCTCCTCCTATCTCCGCTCCTGCCCTCCTCCTCTCCTCCCGCCTCCCCGCCTCCTCCTCGCCTCCCTCCTCCCTCCTCCCCTCCACGTTTGGCCTCCTCTACCCCTGCTCCTCCCTCCCTCCTCCTCCTCCTCCTCCTCCTTGTCCTCCTCCTCCTCCTCCTCCTCCTCCTCCTCCTCTCGCCGCCCTCCTCTCCGACGCCGCCGCGGCCCTGCCCAGCGAACGCGCCCCCGCAGGCATCGCCGAGCTCCGGCCGAGCTCGCCCGGGGGCGCCCAGCTGCTCGACGAGCGGTGGCCTTCGGCGGCCTCCCGCGAGGCGCTGCCCTTCGCGCCGGGGGTGCTGCGGCGGCGGCGGCGGCGGCGGCGGCGGCGGCGGCGGCGGCGGCGTCGTCGTCGTCGTCGTCGTCGTCGTCGTCGTCGTCGTCGTCGTCGTCGTCGTCGTCTCACGCGAAACGCCCGGACCGCCCTACCAACCCGTCTCGGGGTGCGACAGGGAGGAGTTATTCAATTGAACGCCCCTGAGGGGGTAGACACCGCCGCCCCTCCATTTTTGGAACGCGGGGCTTGTGGGAGGGATCCAAGACGGCCCGAGAGGGTCCAAACAGACGTGGAAAAGGTCCCAAGAAAGGCCCCCCAGAGGGGCCCAAGAGGCTCCGACAACGGCCCAACAGCGCACCCGAAGGTGTCGTAAACAGCGGACGAAACCGAAGAGGGATACAGAGAAGCAGAAAGGAGCAGTTCCACTTAGTTTTGGGCCCTCAGAAGCGCCTCTGGGGACCCCCTTGGGCGAGCCCAAGACGGCCCAAGAGGGCGCCAAAAGGGCGGCCAAACGGCCCAAGATGGGGGTCCGAGCAGGGAGGAGTTATTCAATCGCTTCGCTCATTCCGCCGGCCCATTTTGCATCACTTGTGCTATATGTTTGTGCGTTCGTGGCGAGCGAACACACAAGGAGGAGGGAGGAGGAGAGGGAAGGAGGAAGCGTTCGTGAGACGATACGAGGGCTCTCGGGTGCCTCTTGGCGGTATTTCTGGGACCTCCTGGGGCGTCACGGGGGCCTCTTGGGGGCCTCTTGGCGGTCTCTTGGGGCCTCTCGGGGGCCTCTTGGGGGCTTCTTGGGGGCCTCTTGGGGCCTCCAGGGGACCTCTCTGTACCTAGAGCTCGAAATGTCCGTTCGGGTCCCCCGTCTGGGCCCGCTCTTGGAGCCGTCTTGGGAGCCTCTTCGGCCATCTTGGATGCCTCTGGGCCTGTCTTGGGACCCTTTGGGGCCGTTGTGGGCGCTCTTGGAGGCCTCTTGGGCCGTGTTGGGGCGATCCTGGAAGCCTCTTGGGCTGTCTTGGAGCGCCAGCAAGCCGAAAAGGAGAGAACGCCACAAACTTTCAAAAACTTGAGGATCATCACACATTTCTGCCTGTGGGCCCTCTTGGGAGATCTCTTGGAGGCCTCTTGGGCCGTCTTGAAGGCAATTTGGGCTGTCTGGAGGCCATCTTTGGCGTCTTGGATCGCTCTTTGACTGTCTCGGGCCATGTTGAGCTCTCTTGGAGGTCACTTGGGGCGCTCCTGGAGCGCTCTTGGGAGCCTGCTGGGACCTGGCCGGGACCTGCCTGGGACCTGCCCGGGACCTTGCCAGGGTACTTTTCGTCTGGGGACCCCCAGGGGCGGCCCCGCGCGCGCGAACTAGAAATAGTGTGAACCAATTACCGAAGATCTTAGCACGCCCTTGGCCCGTTGGGCCGGCGAATTTACAAGGACGAGGGATGGATGAGGAGAAGGAGGATGAGGAGGAGGAGGAAGAGGAGGAGGAGGAGCAGGAGGCGGAGGAGGAGGAGGAGGAGGAGGAGGAGGAGGAGGAGGAGGAGGAGGAGGAGGAGGGAGGAGAGGGAGGAGGCTGAAGAGGAGGGTGGAGGAGGAGGCGGAAGAGGAGGAGGAGAGGAGGAGGAGGAGGAGGAGAGGAGGAGGAGGAGGAGGCGGCGGAGGAGGAGGAGGAGGAGGAGGAGGAGGAGGAGGAGGAGGAGTGGGAGGGCGAGGCCGAGGAGGAGTGGCAGGGGGGGGAGGAGGAAGACGGGAGGAGAGTCAGGCAGGGCAGTATTGGACAGGGGGGAGGAGGGATATGGGGCAGGAGTGGGTTAGGAGTCGGTGCGACCACCTCCCTCGCTATGGGTTCGATTGACACAGAAGTGCCTGTCCCGTCTCTCTTTGCAGAGGCGATTGCGCTGGAGGAGTGCACGCAGGCGTCTGACGAAATTGCTCGAGTCCAAGTCGCGTACCAGGCGCAGGACATTTTCGATCGTCCACACCTGGTCGAGTCCGTACGCAGCTTTTGGCATCTTGCAGGCGCGTGCGCCGAAACGTCACGCGCACGTGCCAGAGGCAACACCGCGCGCGACCTGCTTGTGGGCGATGGATGATGGCGATGGGCGACGGTAAAATTCAACGCCTGCCGTCTCTCATGAGGTGGAGGTGGATAGGGGAGGAAGAGGAGGAGGAGGAGGAGGAGGAAGGAGGAGGAGGAGGAGGAGGAGGGAGGGAGGAGGAGGAGGAGGAGCGGCGGAGGAGGAGGAGGGAGGAGGAGGAGAGAGGAGGAGGAGGAGGAGGAGTGAGGAGGAGGAGGAGGAGGAGGAGGAGGGAGGAGGAGGAGGAGGGAGGGAGGCGGAGGAGGAGGAGAGGAGGAGGAGGAGGCGAGGAGGAGAGGAGGGGAGGAGGAGGGAGGGAGGAGGAGGAGGAGGGATGAGGGGTGGAGGGGAGGGAGGAGGAGGAGGAGGAGGAGGAAGAGGAGGAGGAGGAGGAGGACGAGGAGGCGGAGGAGGAGGAGGAGGAGGAGGGGCGGAGGAGGCGGAGGAGGCGGAGGAGGCGGAGGAGGCGGAGGAGGCGGAGGAGGCGGCGGAGGAGGAGGAGGAGGAGGATACGACGCTGTGGAGGCGGCCGCGCGGTTGCACAGGCCGACACAAGAGGACGAGGGGCAGGGATCGCCCTACCCCTCCAGCTGCAAAGGCGCGGGCCTCCTCCACCAAGAGGATCGCGGGGAGGACAGCAGCTGCGGCAGGCGGCGGCGGCGTCGGTGGGCGCGGCGCGCCTGCCGTCGAAGCTGTCGAGGTTGGCGGGGCGCGCGGACGCGCGTTCGCACGCGCACGCCCCCCCCCCACGACACTCCCCGACGCCGCCAACCGAAGACAAACAATGGTCTCGTTTGGCTATGCCTAAACGGTTTTATCCCCCCCTAGGCCGCAGTGTCTGGCTGGGGTGTTGGGGGGGGGGGGGGGGGGGGGGGGGGCGTGCGGGGGTGGGGGGCGTGGGGGGGAGGGGGGTGTGGTCGGTGGGGGGGGGGGGGGGAATGGTGGGGGCAGGGGAGTAGAGGGGCGGGGGGCGGCGGGGTGGGGGTGTGGGTGGTGGTTGTTGGGGGTCGTTGCGCCGGTGTCATTATGTGTGTTGCTTCTTACTTTTTTGTGGTTTGTCGGTGGTATTTTGTTGGTTGGTTGGTTTTTGGTTTGGTGTTGTATTGTGTTTTTTTCCTGGTTGGTTTTTTTTCTTTGTGTCTTTTTTTTTTTTTTTTTGTTTTTTTTTTGTATTGTTTATTAATTTATTTTTTTCTTTTTTTTTCATTTTTTTATTTGTTTCCTCCCCTTTTTCCCTTTCCCCTCTTCCGCAGCCGTCTGTGCTTCGAGCTGTGCTTTTACGGGAGGGGCCCGTGGCCCCTAATCTCATCATGAGGGGGTGGGGAGGATCCCACCCCGCCTGCTTGCTACTGCTCGCCGCGGCCGAGCTGGGTGCCCTGCCTCCGGGAGGGCGCACGGCTCCCGTGGCTGGAGCGGCCATTGGGGCTGCCGTTGGGATGGTGGGGACCGTGGACTTCGTCCCCGCCGACGGCACCGACCCCGCCCCAGAGCAGGTAGAGGAGGATGTCTGCATGGAGCCTGTGGGCTACATCGTGCCTCCCCCTGCTGGGCACATCCCCGCGGCCTCGCCCGTGGAAGACTTTCCCCCCGCGCCTTCCTCGTCGGAGTTCCCGGCTGGAGGAGGGGAGGAGGGGGGCAATCGGACGGAGGGGAGGACTCCAGATGATCATTGCTGGAGTATCCAGCGGACCCTCTCCCAGCTGGCGGGGGGGAGGGCTGCAGATGATCATTCCTGGAGTATCCAACAGACCCTCTCCCAGCTGGACGCATATCTCTCAGCCTGGTCGCCCTGCCGAGCCCCGTAGGCGTACACGGCCGGCGCCGGCGCACCGGGGCACCTGGTGAACCCCCTGGAGAGGACCCGTTCCCGGGATGGCCGAACCACCTCCTGGACGGCCTCTTGCAAGGAGGGGCATGGTTAGGGCTGATGATGTTCGGGAGCGCCCGCTGGAAGGGGTTCCCCCACTGGCTCCAGTACCTCCTGGTCTTCTTCTACCTCCTCTCCGCCCTGGTGGCCTTGGACCTCCTCACCCTCCTGGCCTATGCCCTGGCCCTACTCTCACGGGGCAAGGGCCCTCTGCGCAGGAGCGAACACCCGCACCCCTTGAAGGACTCGAGGCTGGTGTGGGGAGGGCCCGCCTTGGGCGGGACCACGCCAACAAGTTCTTCCAGGACTGGATCCGGGCCCACGGGAGGCATTCCAGCCGCCGCCCGCATGAGCTGCTCGCCATCATCGAGGAGGGAATGGTCCGGATGCAGCGAAAACCGGGCTCCACGCTGCCCGCGACGCGGAAGGGAGGGCAGGTGTACCTCTACGGTGCCGTGCTGCGCTGTGCGGATCCCTCCCTCCGTCAGCGGCTGGAGAACGCTCGGGAGCGCGCCGTCTACCTGGCGCGGGAGTGGGAAGCGGTGATCCCCCCAGACATTGTGGCGGTCAGCTACCACTACACCGGCGTGGAGGAGGGGCTCGTCCTGAACCTGGAGAAGGCTCTTCCCTATCAAGGCTTCCTCCTGGGCCTCGCCTGCCTCGTCGGCCGCGCCCTTGGCGGCGCCCGCCGACTCCTCCGCTCCCTGTCCCGAGCCATCGGGATAGACCTCCTGGGGGCGTGGTGCTGTCGCGCAAGGAGGACGGCAGCCGGAGCGGGGAGGCCCCGGGATCGCCAGCTCGAGTCGGAGAGCGAGGGGCCCACCATCGGGACGTGTGGTGGGGACCGCTTGGGCTGGCGCCAACCCGGAAGCACCCTGGGCACCCTCGGCCTCCGCGCCCCGTGCCCGGAGCCCCCGGACGAAGGGTTCACCCTCCTTCTGGTCGAGGACGAGCCCCAGTCGGACATTACCGGATGGGAGCGACTGGGCGGGCGCGTCCTGGCCCCCCTATGCGCTCGGCACAAGCGCATGTACCGGCTTGCCCGCCAGCACCTCCTCTGCGCCTTCGCGGGCCCCCCCTCGTGCGACGAGATCGGGGCCCTGCAGGTGGAGGGGGGGCTCCTCTGCGCCTCCCATGCGGCGCAGTCCGCCGGCCCCCCCCAGGGGCGGCCGGGAGAGGGACTGCCAGCCTCCTCGAAGGACCCCCCTCCGGGCCCTCTAACCCCGCTGCCTCCCATCACCCACCCGCGCGATGCGATTGGCCGCCTCTTCCTGGGCCACATTCGCCGCGAGGAGGAAGCCCTTCGGGGGTGTGGGAAACAGCCCCCGGCCGAGCACTATCTTGTCTTCCGGGGGGAAGGGGAGGGGCCGCCAGCAGGCCACCCTCCGGGTGAGGCGGTGGTCCACCTCGCCGCCCTCGGTCTTCGCCACTCCGTCCCGATCGGTCAGATCCGTCGCCCGGGACAGGCCCTCCTTCCCCCCCGGGAGGGATCCCTGCCTGGTTCGTCGAAGCGACTAAACCGGAATGGAGCGCCTTGACAGAGGAAGGGAAGACCCCCTCCGGAGGGGCAGGCGGGGTCCAGGAGGTAGTATTGCTGCTGAACTCCCGGGAGCTGGACCGATGGCGCCATCGGAGTGCCCGGCGGATGGGCGAGGAGCCCGGCCAATCCTCGGGTGGGGAAGAGTACCCCCCACGGGGGAGGAACGCCCGCCGGGAAAGCTCACCGCGCCCTCCGGCGCGGGAGGGAGGGACCCCCTCCACGGGCGCCTCCCGCGACCCGTCGGGGGAGCCCTCGGCGGTGGTCTGGCTCCTCGAGGCCCTCCTCTCCGCCATCCAGGACGGCGTTGGAGTGGAGGCCGCACTTGGGGCGGCCCAGGACTACTACGGCGAGGACCCGGACACCTGCCTGGCGTTGGTCACTCCGTGCGCGGAGGAGTTGGAGGCGACCGCCCTCCGCAACCCCGCCTCGCTGGAGCGGGGGGAGCAGGCCGCCCTCGGCAAGCTCTTGCGGTACGTCCGCGAGAAACGCCTGCTCCAGAAGGGGCAGGAGGGGCCTACCCCAGCAGGGAGACCCCCCCCGCCCTCACCGGCGCAGGCCCTCCAACCTCCGGGCGTCATGGAGGGGATCTTCACCAGCCTCCCCGAGGGGGAATACCGTGACACGCGCCCTGCGCCGTCCGGCGGCTCGAACCCCCTCCCGCCCGCCGCGCAGTGGGATGCCATTCATGGGATCGCCCCACCAAGGGGCGCCACAGGACGCGCCGGGGCAGGGGGGGAAGGGCAGGCGGGGATTTTCACTGACCCGAACACCCGCCTCTTGGTTCAGCACCTCAACCTCTCCCAGCGCATGGAGGCCGACGACTCCAAGAACGTGGGGGGCTCCCTGGGCTACCTCAAGAAGACGGAGTGCCGGCTGGCGGTCTACACCGCCCGGGGGTTCAACGCCTTCTACGTCGCCCTTTGCCCGGGCCTCGTCGGAAGGGAGCTATGCGACGCAGCCCGGAGGGGAGGAGACGGACGCTGGATGATCATGCGCGAGGGAGGCTGCCCCGTCCTGGTCGTGAACCGGGTTGCCTACGCCATCGCGGGGGGGTTCTGGGGGGGCCGCGACCTGGAACGGATGGCCAAGTGGTCCCTGGGAGCATCGGACTTCCCGCGGGCCACTCGGGAGGAGTTCGAACGGTTCATCCCACGCTCGGACCCCGCCTACATGGAGAAGCGCCCCGCCTGGACCAAGATCCTCGCCGTCTGGACCGACCAGGCCCACCGGGGCATCACCACCTTCTGCCTGTTCTACGGCCAAGACCACGAGAAGGAGAGACGGGACGCCTTGAGGAGGCTGGTGCAGCTCAACCTCGATGACCCCAACCAGTGGACGGAGGGGGACCTCTTCGCGATCTGGGAGGAGCTCCACTGGGACTGGCGGGACGGCACCCGACTGATCGTCCAGCGGGCCCTCCGCGACCTCAGAAACCAGAACCCCACCGAGGAGGAGTTCAGGCTCCACCTCTTGGAGGGGCCGGGAGGCCAGCCGCGATTCCAGATGCCCTTCTCCTTCCAGCTGGACCACCCCAACGGGTTCTTTCGAGCCCGGGTGGTGTCCCGTAAGTCTTGGGAGCAACGGTCCGCCCTGTCTGCCCTCTCGCGGACGAGCAGAGCAAAGGTGCCACCCCCGCCCCCGGCGGGACGCGCCGGCCAGGACGACGACCCGCAGTGCCCCGTCGGCGCGGCCCTGGAGGCGGAGGAGCATAAGGCGGCCCGGGCGGGTGTCCCTATGAACCCGCAGGGCAAGAGGATTTGCACCCCCTTCAATTGTCACAGCACGTGCTGGCGGGGGAGCGGCTGCCGGGACGCCCGCCAGAAGATCAATGATCTGAAGGGCCTCCCCATGGAGACCAGGTTGCTCTTCTTCCGCTTCGGAGGGTTCCACAAGCTCCCCCTCGTGACGCCCGCAGCGGTGGATGCCCGCATGGCTGCGCTCCGGAAGGGGCCGAAGCCCCGCCCGAAGACCCGCGGCGGGCAGAACGCCAACCGGGGCACGGAGACACCCCCGGGGGACCCCCCCACCACGGGGAGGGGGGGGCCCGAGCAGAGCGCCACACAGGCGCCCGCCCCGGGGGTGCTGGCGTGCATTACCTGCCCGCGCCGCACGGCTTGGGGCGCGCTCGACTTCGGCCAGTACCTCCACCCCACGGGGCCCCATGCCCATCTCATGCGGGAGAAGCTGGGGCTGCAGGAGGGCGAACCAGAGGGAGGGCAGTGCATGCTCCTGAGCACCGCCGCCTCCTCGCTGTGGCGGCAGCACGGCGCCCCCCCTCATCAGGAGGAAGTGCACGCCCTGGCCACCCGCTACCGGGCGGAGCTGCTGGAGGCGGCCAGCGATGCGCCGCCGGCCTCCAGTTCGCCCCTGGACGACGCGCTCCGGGCGGGAGCCGCCGTCCCGCACTCGGGAAGAGACTACCGAGAGTTTCCCTTACTGGGAGGCCCCGCCCTCACCAGCGTCGACCTCCACGTGTGCACGCTCCAGGACACCTACCTCCGCGAGACGCGGATCCCCAGCCGCGCGAGCGGCGACTCCCCCGACGCCTGGCTGTTCCTCAACCAGGGGCACGCCCTCGCACTGGGGCCCACGCCGGAGGCCTTCACCTGGATCCGCTACCGGGACGTGTGGCGCCGCCCGCGCCAAGCAGAGGCGCCCCCGGCCCCAGATGCCGTCGGCGAAATTCCCCACCCACCCAAACCCGCAGGGGGGGGTGAATGGTCTCGGACCCTCAACTCCAGAGGGAAGAAGGCGGCATCGGCGGGGCATCGCCCGGAGCCGCCACGGACGCCCTAAGCGGCGAGACCGGGGGGAAGGGGCCAGACCCGCCACCGCGGAGGGAGACCGAGGGGAGGGGGCCCCCGGCGCACTTGGACGCGTTCAACCGAGCCACACAGGCGCTGGAGGAGGCACGGGGCCAGGACATGCTGGACCTCCTGGGGAAGGACGAGAGGCACGGCGCCCAGATCCGCACCCAATGGTACCGCTACGCCCGGAGCGTCGGAGCGGGGTGGGAGGATGCGGAGTGGGGGAACAGGCGGAAGCACCCCCAGCGGCTGATCGACACGTTCCTGAGTGAGATAAAGAGGGGCAAGGTCTACCCTCCGCCGGACTCCACCTTCGAGAATGGAGGAATAACGACCAAAGGGGCCCCCACTTTCGGAAAGAGGCCGAAGGGAGAGAGGGGGGGGGCCAAGTGTGAGGAGGAAGAAGAGATGTCTCCACAGGGCGGATCGTCGGAGAGCGAGCGCGAAAAGGCTGCCAGTGGCCGGAGCAGGCAGGCCGGGGATGGGAAACCAGCCGCCGAAAGCCTCGCCCCACGCCCCCCCGCGGAGCGCCGGAGAAGCAGGGGAAATGAGGGCACCGCCGAGGCTCGCAGAGGGGAAAGCGCGAGCGGCGGGAGGGGAGGGAGCAGGGCCCCCCGGGACAGCCGCCCGAGCCGGAGGGGCGCTGGGGCCTCCGAGTCCCCACGGCGGATCAAGGGGTCCCGCCGCCGCTCGCCCGTCAGCCCCCGCCGCGACCCGGGCCGAGGAGCGCGCGCCTCACGGGGCCCTCGACCGGAAGAGCACGCGCGCCCCCGGAGCGCGGGGCGGCGGGCATACCCAGAGGGACCAGACCGAAGGGGAAGGGTGGAGAGTCGTGCCCCTCGTGAGCGCTCCCTGCGCCGGCGAGGAGGGTCGGGGAGCAAAGTTGGACCCCGCCCGCCGCCGGCACCGGACCGCGCGGGCGTGCGGCGCGTGTCCACCCCCAGGGGCTCCGTCCGGCAGGAAGTCTCGCTTGGCCCCCGCAAGAGGAGCCCCGGCCCCCCGTGGAAGCGGACCGGGGGGGAGGAGCCTGGGCTCCGCACGCGGGATTCGCCGCCCCCTAGGTCCTGCAGCCCCAGATGGGCCGAGCCTCCCACGGCAGAGCCGCGTGAGCCCCGCCCTCCTGCCCAGCCGGGTGGCCTCTGGCTATGCCCCGGCTGCGGGAAGAAGGTGGGGGGCTGTCGGAGTCGCTGCGAGAACTGCTCCGCGCACTTCCTGACCAAGGCAAGGGCGTGGTGGTGCCCGAAGTGCCAGAGCGGCCCCAACCCCCCGGGGAGGAGGGATAGCTGCGGTAGCTGCGGCAAGCCCTGCCACAAGAGGGAATGGCTCCTGGCCGAGGTGGAGCGGATGCGGCGGACCAAGAGGGGAGCGGAAGCGTGGGCCAGGTACATCGAGCGGAACCCCGAGGGGGACCGCGAGACCGAACCCCAGACGACCCTCACCCTGCAGGACTTCGTCCTGGGTCTCCGACGTGGGACTTCACCCCCACAGGGCCGTCACACCGGGAAGGGGAAGAGGCCCGGCACACCCCCGAAAGGAGGAAAGGGGCGTGGGCGGGGGAAAGAGCCACATGGCGGCCGAGGGAAGTCCCGAGGGAAGTCTCGCTCGGGGAAGGGGAGTGGGTCCACGTCGCGCAAGCGCTGGAAGCACTACGACAACACCCAGCCCCCCCCAGGGGTGTGCCGGTACTATTGGAAAAACCGCCCCTGCAAGACGTCGGGCTGCAAGTGCCGCCACCACCACCCGTGGGGCCCCCCCGCGCCGGCCCAACCGGAAGACCGCCCGCCCAAGGGCGGCTCCCCAGAGCGGGGGAGGAGCGGAAGCCTGGGACGACCCCGGCCCCGGGAGCGGAGCCGGGGCGCCACCTCGGAAAGCCGGGGGAGGGGATCACCCTCCCCAGTCCGGGCCAAGAAGGGCTCCCCCCCTGCGGCTCGGGACCCACCCGGTGCGGGATGGGAGGCGGAGGGTCGTCGAGGAGCAGAGCGTCGGAGGCGGCCAGCGCAAGCGGATCGCCGTCATCCGGCATCACGTGGAGGCGGCAGGCGGCCAGGTGGGAGGGACCGCGCCCAAACCCCGCGTGCGGCGCGGCATGGGAGTCATGGAGGTGCCCCGTGTCCACGCGCGGGTGGCCCCCCACGCTCTATTCGTCGGGGCCAACGGGACCTCCCGCTACATCTGCTGCCACCTTTGCAGGACGGGGGCAGGCGCGCACCTGGTGGTAGCCAAGAAGCAGACGGAGGAGATTTGGAGGTTCCTGGTGATGCGCCTGATCTTCACCATGGAGGGGCGCAGGACGCGGGCCAAGTTTCCAGATCCGTGGAAGACGGGACTTACGGAGGCCCCCTTGCTCCCGCCCCCAGACAGCCGCCTCGCCCGAGGCGGCCAGTCCAGACTAGGGAGCGTGCGGGAGCCGGCGCACTCACGCAGCGGGTATCCGCCTTCCTCGGAGGGCTCTGGCCCGCGGGGCCTCGGGAGGAGGACGAATCCCCGCGGGGCCGCCGAGCGGTCGCACACCTCGACCGCGCCACCCTGCGCGTCCCCGAAGGCGTTCCCGTCCACCTAGACTGGGGCGGCAAGACCTTCCCCACCCTCCTCCGGGAGCACCCCGAGCGGTGCCGCCAGCTCCGCCGCCGCCGGCAGGAGCCCCGTCTCCACGCGCTGCACAAGTTTCGGGATTGGCTGCGGGAGGAGTCTGCCTCCGGGAACCCCTTTGGAGGGGAGCCAGTCCCTCTGACCCCAGGGGGGGAGGGGACGGAGGACGACCCGGCGGACTTCATCCCGGCCGGGCAGGAGGCCTCAGGATGGACGGTGGAGGGAGCCTCCGAGGTGCCCCGCGCGCCCCGCCTGGAGCCGGACGTCAACCCGCGACTCTTGGTCGCGGTCGACACCGCCAACGGAGGCATGACGTTCCATGGGTCCGACTTCCGGGTCAAGTACCTGCAGGTCGCCCGCACCCTCGGACTCGACTTCGTAAGAGGCCTCCGGGTGGACGAGGAGCCCCACCTGTTCCCGGGACTCGGGCAGGGCAGCGCCCAAGCACGCCGGGTCTGGAACTTCCGCCAGGCGGCGAACGGGAGGGAGTACACCATCCGTTCGGCGGAGCTGATTGGTGCCGACCTCCGGGACATGGACCTGGCCCTGGGGGTCCCAGACCAGCGGTATCTCGGGATGGACATTCTCCATTCGCAGGGAGTTATTGACCTCTGGGAGCTTGGCGCCCGGGGGCTGCCGATCGTCCAGAACGCGTCGGGCCACGTCTGCTACACGGCGACCCTGCCTGCCCCCTCGGGGGGCCTGCCTGCTCGCCCCGTACAGTGGGAGGCCTGGCGGGGCCCGACCACGGAGAGCCTGGCCCTCTACCCCTTCCACGCGGGCGGAGCCCCCTCGGGGAGGGGGGGCGCCCCCGCGGGCGCGACCGAGGTGGTGGGGGCCCCTCCCGCGCGCGCTATGAACCCCCTGCATCAGGAGGCCGTGGCGCAGATGCATAGGGACCTGGTGGCTATGGGCCGACCGGAGGCGGCCGCCCTCCTGCTCAGGCTGATCCTGCAGGATGAGGGACCGCCCCCTGATGCGGACGTGGAGGATGGGATCGGCGACCCCCGGACCCGCATCCGTGGGGGGCCGACCCTGGTCGTCCGGGGGGCGGAGAGGTCCCATGCCAGGACGACGGAGGGGGGGGCGATCCGCAACTTCCAGAGGGGCGGGGAGTGGCACTCCAAGTTCTGGCACGACTTCGCGCGGCGGTGCGGGAGCAGCGACTTCGACCCCGACCGAGCCCTGGACGTTGCCCGCGCCTTCCTGTCCCAGGTGGAGGATTACGGGCCCCTGGCTGACCAGCTGGACAACGAGGGGTGGGAGGATCTCCACGCCCAGGTGCGGGGCCACCTCGCGGACTACCCCCCGGACTTCAGGGCGAGGCAGTACCTGTGCCGGCAGCCCGCGGAGGTGGCCCGGAGGGTCCTGCGCGACTGGCGCCCCTCCGACCCCGGGATGACCCGGCACGAAAACTTCGCCAAGTACTACACGGGCCTAATCAACCGGAAGCGGGAGGAGGTGGGAGAGGAGATCCACCAGGCGGCCTATAATGATTACTTGGCGCGTGTCGCCCCCCCCCCGGAGGGGGCCCGCCGCGTGGGGGGCCCCCCAAACCTCCGGGGGAGGGACCGCGGACCCCGGGCGGAGCGGGGAGGGCCAGGCCCAGGAGCCCCCGCCCGAGCGCCCCCGACCCCCGGGGGGAGCCCCTTCCGGGGCGAGGTCCAGCACGGACGGCCCCCCTCAAGAGGGAGGAGGCCCCGCAAGGGCGCGCCTGACCGAGGAGCCAGCGGAAGGCTGGGAAGCGGCCCTGGGGGATGGCCGCCCAGGACGCCCCGCCCCCCCGCCCAAAGGCGGGAACCCGAAGCCGAGGCCTCCGGAGAGACCCGTACCCGCCCGGGAGGGGGGGAGCAGGAGGGGGCTGTGCCCGAGGGCCCGCCAGATCGACCTGCTGCCAGGCGCGCGGGTGATCTACCACAGCTTGACCTACGGCAACTACGTGAACGGGGTCGTGCGGGGAGCGCGGAGCGACAACCCCGACTACTACGACCTGGACGTCAAGCCCTACGCCCACATCGCGCGGATCTACCTCCCCGCGCCGCCGCCGCGCGAAGAGGGACCCCCGGAAGCGGATGCGCGCGCGACGGTGCCAGGCTGCAGCGTGCGCTACAGTCCCCCCCCACCATCCCAGGCCCCCGGCGGAGGAGGAGAGGGGGAGGGAGGCCCAGCAACGGGTGCTCCGGGGAGAGGGGCGCCCAGTGGGCCCGGGGGCGTCCCCCCACCGGCGGGGCCCCCACCCCCGAAGGAGGGAGGTCGCGGGGCGACCGCAGGGGGTGGCGCGCCAGCCCAGGGCGCGGGGGGCTAAGCTGTGCCACACAAGGCCACCCCAGCGTTCCCGGCGGCCGGGGCTCCCGCGCCGGGCAGCGGAGGGAGGAGCACGGCGCCCGCAGCGGGCGCCGGGCCCCAAGGCGCCCCCCCGCCCCCGGCGGAGCCCCCTCCACTTCGGACCGCATGCGTGATCGCAACCATGCGGGGCCCACCTTCCTCGGTCTTGGCCCTAGTGGAACGCCGCTCAGATGGGTCCCACTCCCTGGTGCAAGGGATCGAGCGGTGCGGGGAGGCGTCGGCCGTGGTTACCGCATGGAGGGCCCTGGACGAGCAACTCGTGGTCGCCCTCTTTCCGTCCCCGAACTGCGACGCCGTCCCCCACGTCTGGGAATGCCCGCAGCACCCTGCGGAAGAGACCCCTGGGGCTGCTCGCCCCTACGCCCAGCGGCTCCACTCCACCCAGGACAGAGCCTACTACTACCACTACCATTCGGTACAAGGGAGCCTGCGGCAGTGGGGGGACACGCCGGGCAGGGAGTACGTCCTGGTGTCGGTGGATGACTTCTGGAGGCTGCACTTCCCCGCCGCCAGCGACCAGCGCATGATCTGGAGGGCTCTGGAGCAGGCGGAGGAAGTGGAGCGAGTCCGGGCGCGCGCCCAGCCGGAGCCCCCGCCGGAGGGAGCGGTGGGCGCCGCACCCGCGTCCGGGACGGCGGGGGGAGCGGCAGGCGCCGACCCATTCGCCGCCCGGCCCAGCCTCCGGATCACGCTCCAGGGGATAGCGGGCCCCCAGCACGTCGAGGAGCGTCACCGTCTCCTCCGGGCGCGCCTCATCACCCTCTTGGGCGTCCTCGACACGCCCGGTGACCGGGAAGCCCGGGGCTGCGCGCACGAAGACCTTGTGGCCTCCCTGGAGGAGCCTGGTGTTCTTCACGGAGTCGCGGCGCGCCCTCGCGTTCGCCTCCGGGGTCGGGCCCCCGGAGCTCACCCACAGGCCCGAGGCCGCAAAGAAGCTACTCGAGGAAGGAGATCATGAGGGGGCCCTCCATGCGGCCCTGGGACCCGGGGTGGTCCCGGTGCAGCGACGGACGGAGGGGGACCTCGACCCCGCGCGGGAAGCGGAAGAGCCTCCCCCGGAGGAGCCACCCCCGGCACCCGCAGACCTCGGGAGCGCGCCGGTCGTCCCCGGCCCTGCTGGACCGGCGCAAGGAGAAGCCCAGGACGATTCGGGGGAGTCGGGCGGGAGCGCAAGAGGAGCGTACGAGGAGGACCCCGACGAGGACCCTTACGACTGGGTGGCCAGCTGGATCCCGGAAGGGATGGCGGCGGACTGGGTGCGCACCCCCGTGCTGCCGACGGGCGGCTACACTATCAGGGCGCCCATCCCCCCAAGCTGGGTGGGGCTGTGGAAGCCCGAGGTCCTGCAGGAGATGGGCCACTTCCCCCCGGAGCTGGCGGCATGGCTGGACTCCACCATTCGGGTCGGGGGGGATGGATGGACCCAGTTGGATGGGTGCCCGCGGAGCCTGGACACCCACCGCGCCCTCCCGCTCCGCTTGGAGGAGGGAGGCACGGAGACGGTCTACTACCACCCGAAGCACATGCTGCTGTTCTTCGTGGAGGCGCGGGAGGTCTACAGGCTGATGCACCTGGTCCAGGGCCCAGTCCCCCAGCACCTCAGGGCGCACCGGGATGGGCAAAAGCTCCGAACGGCACGCCTCCCCCCCCCGCCGCTTCGGAAGACCGCGGAGCCCGTCGCCGGCGGGGTGGCGGACGGGGCCGCGGGGGGGCACCCCGCTGGCGCGGAGAGTGGGGGCGGGAGACCCCTCCCAGCTCAGGACGCGGAGCCGCCTCAGGACGTACCCGCTGAGGAGGGGCGGGGAGGCGGGGGCGCGGAGCCGGGAGGGGGGGCGGACCAGAAGGGCGAGGCCGACCTTGTCGGGGCCGCCAGCCCGGCTCAGGGTGCGGCGGAGGACGGGTCTGGGCTGGAGGGACCGGCCGAGTCAACCGAGCCCCCGGAGGGCGCCCAGCCCAGGCACCCGCGCTTCCAGCTGCCGGAGGAAGGGCCCCCGGGGCCCGAGCCGGCACCCCCGGCCGAGGGTCAGGGGCCCCAGGAGGCGGAGCCGGCGGCGCCGGCCGAGGACACCTTCGAGACCCGGGAGCTATTCTGGTCGGACGCGTGGCTACAAGCCCCGTTGGGTGGCGGCTTCCGCAACGTCCTGCAGGTCCTGGTGGAGATCCTCGTCGACGAGCAGAGGGCGGGGGCCTCCTCCTCCCCCGGGGGAGAGCGCCTGTTCCACCCGGGGGACTTCAGCCGCAGGGCCCAGGCGGGACTGGGCCAGACCAACGGGCGGATCGCGGAGGAGTACCTGAAGGACACGTTCGGGGAAGGCGTTCAGACCAATACCAACCCGTCCACCGGGAGGGAGTACAGGATCCCCGAGGTCATGGAGAAGATGCAGGAGACGAGGGAGGCAGCCCTGCGGAGGAGCCTGGAAGTGACCCGGCCGGAGGCAGAAGCCCCGAGACCAGCCCGGGGCGGGCTACCCCGTTCCCCCCGCGAGGCTGGGGAGACCGACGCACGGGGCAAGGGGGGGGCCCCTACCAGCCGTGCACGGGAGGCGACCCCGGAGCCCCCGGGTGGGGCGATACTGCAGTTGGAAGAGACGGATTGAGCCGGACCCGGTCTTGTGCGGACGTCCGGGAGGCGGGTGGCCCTCTCCATGAATTCATCACGGACCCCCTCCCTCTGGAGGGGTGGCCCCGAGTTTTTGGGCCCCCCTGCACGCACGCCGGCCGCCGAGTCATGAACGTGTTAAGCGGCTGCGCAGGATGCGGGCAGGGTGACCCCTGCGCGGCCCCGGTCACTCTCCCCTCCCCGCCCCACGTGGCGCACTGCGCGGACATGCCCCGGTGCGCCTGGAGTGGGGCTCCCCCGAGGCGGGGCTCGGTGGCGGAGTTGGCCCGCCTTTTTTAATCGTTTCGTGGGCCCCGCCCCCTGCCTGTGAGCAGTTTGCCCACTGGAGGTCGGCGGTGGCTTGGACTTTTACCGGAGGGTGGGGCCCGGGACGGGCGTGGGCGGAATGCCTGCGGCTGTGCTCGCGGTCGTCGCCAAAAAGGGCCCCCTCCTCTCTTGACAGTTAACGGAGTTTGGGGGGAATATGGTCTCGTTTGGCTATGCCTAAACGGTTTTATTCCCCCCTAGGCCGCAGTGTCTGGCTCCCTCCCCCTTTTTCCCTTTCCCCTCTTCCGCAGCCGTCTGTGCTTCGAGCTGTGCTTTTCCACCTCCCACCCCACAACTTTTTTCAAGGAGCTGTTCCCTGGAGTCCCCTTCGTCAGTCGGAGAGCTCCAGGGCGGAATGCCTGCGGCTGTGCTCGCGGTCGTCGCCAAAAAGGGCCCCCTCCTCTCTTGACAGTTAACGGAGTTTGGGGGGGATAGCGAGTTTAAAACGGCACCAGGACCAAACGCCCAGGAGTCAGGGAGCCCGAGCCAGAAGTTTTTGAGGGCGGGCCCCCCAAGAAACGCTAGGCCCTCAGGAGCCTGAGCCAGGAGACCTCGGGGTCAGAGACCTGCAAGGGCCTGGGCTGTGGAAGGCTCCTGGATCCAGGTCTCCCCTCGTCCGAGGGGTGCTTCCTCTCCAGGAACAACTTACGATTCCTCCTGGCGTGCTCACCCAAAGGCACAATTGGCGAGCAATCAAGGAAGAGCTGACCCGCCTGCCCTGTGGTGTAATATCCACATCTGACGCAGAGCACGACGTGTCCTGGCGAGACCCAGGGATAGTGCCCACGAGCGTGACACGACTGGACCATGCCGCAAAACGGCAACGGTGCGGCTGGCACTGTTGCCTCAGAACTCTTAGCACGGCCTGGCCGCGGTCCAAGGTTCCTTCTCTTGGGAGGAGGAAGACCGAGGGAGGAGGAGGAGAGAGCCTGGACCGCTGTCGCCAGTGAAGCGGCATCTCGGGACCGAGTCTGGACGACTGGGCTGAAAACGATCCGCGAGCGCGCACGTTACGTGTTGCTGGCGGGGGCGAGCGGGCACGGGCTGGAGCGGACAAGCGGCATCGGACCAGACGGTCCACGGTGGGACCCAACTCCATCTCACGCTTAGGCCTCTCCACACCCATCCCCGACGGGCCCGAACCCTGGGAAGCCTCGGGGTCACTACCTGAGGCCCCCTGGGTGTCAGCACCACTAGGCGCCGAGGAAACCCACCACCAGGAGAGACCTCAGCGGGACAATCGGCACGAGTGACCACAGGCCGACGAGCTGGGCAAGCCCACTCGGAGAAACGCTGCCTTTGCTTGTCGCTCTTGACACCTCGTTTACAAAAATTGCACCGCCAAAACCCTTCACCTTGCTTGGAAAACGCGTGTTTCAAGGACTGATCAAGGAACGGCTCGGGACGGGCAACAACCTTCGGTTTATACAGCTTGCGTCGTTTCAAAGTTGGCGTGCGACCATACGACATATGATGAATATGCGCACGCACAAGCCAATGGAGCACGCCGCAAGCGGACTCATGCGCAATACGCATGGCCGTGACCGTCTTCTTAGGCACGCTATGCACATCACGACCTGCACAGGCTGCAAAGTCGGCCCATCTGTTGGACCGTGCCTCCAGGGAGTCACCTTTCTGATGACCACGAACGTGGAAAACCTGCAAGGCGTCTCCAAGGCCTCCGTGATCATCTATTTTACGCCCGATGGCCTCCCAGAGGTCCGTGTTCAGCCGACGGGGGCCGCGCGTAAACACTGGGCCGAGATCAAGGCCCTCGACAAGGCCCAGGAAGTCAGTAAAAACTCGAATCGGTAAAACAGCTGCCTCTAAAACCTGGAGGAAGGCATCGAGCTCAGCACGTGGGGAACTCTGAAGGGGCCCAGGTGAGGCCCTGGAGACGACCAGCTGGATCGACCTGACTTGATATCTGATAAAGCCCCATCCCGCTCTCGAAGCATCTGGCCAGCACCACAGTTTTCTGCGCGCACCGTCCGTGCAGATGTCCCCTGTGACTGAGTCCAGGGAGCCGTGCAAGACATGCCAGCGCTTGCCGTCGTCACGAGGCGGCAGCGGCGGAAGACACGGTCGTGGAGCAAGTCCACGATTTCCCAACCAGGAGCCTGCGGTGCGCGAGGGCAATCCTCGCACGTCGATAGCTGCCAAGGCCTGGTCCTGCTTCTGCTGCCTGGAAGGACACTCCCAAGAAATGTGATAGCTAGTGCAGACCTCGCATGGGCATCCAGGGCAACATGATGTGCGCGCGTAGCCGTGCATGTACAGGCGCTGTGGTGGCCAAAGCCCTCCTCCGACAATGGCCCTCGGCAGGCTGGCCTCCTGGATAGTGGGTTTCCAAGGCTTGGGCTTAGACCGAGAGTCCCCTTCGTCGTCTGAATCGGGTTCTTGAGGGTCAGGGAGGTGCCCGCGTAGGAGTCCCATGACGGGTTCCAGCCAGTAACCTAAGGGCTCCTTGGGGTTCATGCCTTCATCTGCAGG
>CAUYUJ010015259.1:291633-321633 GCA_963575745.1 Prorocentrum cordatum
CGGCTCGGCGTCGGCGTCGGCGTCGGCTTCGGCGTCGTCGTCGGCGTCGGCGTCGGCGTCGTCGTCGTCGCCGTCGTCGTCGTCGTCGGCGTCGGCTTCGGCGTCGGCGTCGGCGTCGGCGTCGGCGTCGTCGCCTTCTTCGTCGTCGACGTCGTCGTCGACGACGTCGTCGTCGTCGACGACGGCGGCGTCGTCGTCGTCCTCGCGCGTGCCGGGCCGTCGTGGTGCTGCCGCCGCTGTCGCCGCGCCGACGCCGCCGTCGCGTCGGGCGGGCACGCGCGCGAAGCTCTGGGCGAGGGCGGTGCCGCCGCGGCCAGGAGACGGGCGGGCCAGTCGACGAGCCGACGCAGTCGCCAGCGGGAGCCGCCGCCGCTCCCCTCGCGTACTCTCGCACGGGGCTAGCACCCCGACCCCCTCGGGCCACGAACAAATCACGAGGTAATGTTTTGCGGTATCTTCGGCCTTTGGGGGCCCTTACTGGGCCTCGGGACTATCAGAAAAAGACTCAGGATGAAATACCGGCCCCGGGGAAGTGGTCCAGACCTCTGGGACCCACGCGTCGAAAAAATTGGAGCGGCCGGATGTCTGGGGTCGGACGGGGCTAGGACGAAGATAAATCCGTTCCAGAGCGCTCCGGAACTCCCTCAGAGCGTTCCTGAACTCTCTGAGAATGCCGCGGCGCCCGAGACAGCCTCCAGAACCAGCGGATGTCAAAGATTCTCGATTCACCCTCACCCGGTTTGTATCTTCGTCCTGGCTTCGTGTTCTGCTGAGCTGCCATCGACGGTCGCTTTCGTCGTTCGGCGTCTGCCTTCGCCGTTCGATGTTGTCGTTCGTTGCTCGACGTCCGCTTCCGGCGTCCGCTTTCGTCGCCCGTCGGCGTTCGATGCTGTTTGCGATTCTCGGCCTCCGGGGGCGCTCGCCGGGCCCGGGGACCGCGCCGAGGAGCACAGGTCCCGTCGCCATCCCCGAGCCACTGGTGTGCGGCTCTCGGCGGGCACTTGTCAGGAGGAGAAGAAGCACACACAGACACAATGAGTCCTCGATCCCCCAGAAAATAGGGGAAGATATGGGAAGCGGGGGGGGAAGACAGACACCCAGAAAGCATGGGGAAATATGGGACATACTTTTATTTGTGTGTCTTCATTTGTGTGTCCTGGGGCCCCTTCAATTTGGGGGGACGAAGTGTCCAAAAGCACGCAGGCCGCTGCGATATCGCATCGCATGGGCAGTGATGGGCGAGCCGCGCAGCAGAGGCCACTCGTTGCCCAGGTCGCTCTTGCGTGTGCTCGGCCGAGAAGGGGCGGGGGGACGCGAGCAGCAGCGTGAGCTGGAGTTTTCTTACTCGGACACATAACGCGCGTTGTGTGGCCTCCGACCCACCAAGCGAGCTCACCCACCCAGCCAGGCACATAACGCGCGTTGTGGGGTTTCAAGCAAACTTGAGTTCCATGCAGGTAGCAGCGAGCATCGGGTGACCGCGGCCTTTGCTTACTCGAGCTCCTGGCGACCGGCCCCAGTGCCTCGGAAGCTTGAGAGCTGGCGGAGAGTGCCGGCCGTCCCATCGATCGAGGAGGAGGGAGGACGAAGGCGGGTCTTGGCACGGACTGCAGAGCTGGCCGTGTCCCTCGGAGCGACCAGATCGCGAGTACGGTCTTCTCCTGTGCTCGAGTGGCGGGGGGGGGAATGAAGGCGAGCTTTTGGAGAGGTGGAGGAGGAGGATGAGGAGGAGGAGGAGGAGGAGGAGGAGGGCATGAGCGACGAGTGTACATCCATGTGTCCATGTTGTCGCAGTTCTGGATGCCGAGGCGCGATCCTATGGGTGTGCGATCCTGTGGATACCTTCCGCGCGAGGGATCCGTGCAACGACGCCCTGTGCTCGTGGGGTCACGGCCGAAGAGTCCGGACCGTGAGTCCTTGGAAGTGGATCCGTTTTTCCCGCCCACGACGAGGAGGACGGGGAGGTCCGTGCCTTCCAGGGTTGGAAGCGCAGGACCAGCTCGGCACAACTGCGCGGCCGCCACCATGGAGACGACCGACAGGGCGAGCGCTCCCGCCGTGGTGGAGGCGCCCTGCCCGGCGACTGCTCCAGCCGCCGCGAAGGTGGCGGGAACGGAGAGCGCCCCTGCTTGGGCGGAGGTGGCCACCTTCGCGAGTGCTCCCGCCGTGATGGAGTCGACGAGCGTGCAGAGTGCCCTCTCGGTGACGGAGGTGGCCAACAGGGCGAGTGCGTCAGCCACCATGGAGGTGGACATCCCAGAGGGCGCGCCCGCTGTGGAGGAGGCTGCCAGCGTAATGAGTGCTCCAGCCGTGATGGAGCCGACCAGCGTGAAAGGCGCCCCCGCGCCAATGGCGGAGGGCAGAACGGCGAGTGCTCCGGCTGCCACGGAGACGAGCGACATTGAGAGCGCCCCTGCTGTGAAGGAGACTGCCAGCGTCACGAGTGCTGCAGCCGCGAACGAAACGACCAGTCTGAGGAGCGTGTCTATGGGGTCGGCCACCCTCGACGTTGATCCAGCCATCATGGAGACGGGCGACAAGGAGAGCGCATCTGTTGCGGAGGAGGTCGCAAGCGTCATGAGTGCTGCGGCCACGATGGAGTCGACCAGCTTTGAGTGCGCCCCTGCCGAGATGGAGGATGCCAGTATGGCGAGTGCTCCAGCAATCAGGGAGATTTGCAGCCCGGCGAATACGCCCTCTGTGGTGGAGGTTTCCACCCCGGCCGCGATGGGGTCGTCCAGCGTGGAGGGTGTCCCTGCGGAGATGGAGGATGCCAGCATGGAGAATGCTCCAGCCGTCGCCGAGGCGGGCGACGTGCAGTGTGCCGACGCTTGGTTGGAGGATGCCAACTTAATGTGTGCTCCAGCCGTGATGGAGTCGACCAGCTTGGAGGGTGTCCCTGCGGAGATGGAGGTTGTCATCATGGAGGGTGCTCCCGCCGTGGCGGAGACGGAAGACATGCAGAGGGCCGGCGCTGCGGAGGAGGAAGCCCACGTCACACATGCTTCGGCCGTCATGGAGCCGACCAGCGCGGAGTGCATCCCCGGGGAGATGAAGCTGGCCGCCATTGAGAGTGTTCCAGGCATCGCGGAGATGGACTGCGCGGAGAGCGTGCCCGCTGCGATAGAGGTGGCCAACACAACGGTTGCTCCCGACATGATGGGGTCGACCAGGTTGGAGAGCGCCCCTGCAGTGATGGAGGCTGCCAACATGGCGAGTAGCCCAGCTATGATGGAGATTTGCAGCCCGGAGAGTACGCCCGTTGTGATGGAGGTTTCCACCCGTGCTTTGATGGAGTCGTCCAGCGTGGAGAGTGTCCCTGCGGAGGCGGAGGTTGCCAACATGGAGCGTGCTCCGGCAGGGGTGGAGACGGAAGACACGAAGAGGATCAACGCTGTGGAGGAGAACACCAACATCACAGGCGCTCGGGCCCTGGTGGAGTCGTCCAACGTGCAGAGTGTCCCTGCGGAGGAAACGGAGGGTGCCAGCATGGAGAGTGCTCCAGTCGTCGCTGAGACAGAAGACACGAAGAGCGTTGACGCTGTGGAGGAGAACACCAACATCACAGGCGCTGGGACCGTGATGGAGTCGACCAGCGTGGAGAGTGTCCCTGCGGAGGAAGCGGAGGGTGCCAGTATGCAGAGTGCTCCCGTCGTCGCTGAGACAGAAGACACGAAGAACGTTGACGCTGTGGAGGAGAACATCAGCCTCACAGGCGCTGGGGCCGTGATGGAGTCGACCAGCGTGGAGAGTGTCCCTGCGGAGGAAGCGGAGGGTGCCAGCATGGAGAGTGCTCCAGTCGTCGCTGAGACAGAAGACACGAAGAGCGTTGACGCTGTGGAGGAGAACATCAACCTCACAGGCGCTGGGGCCGTGATGGAGTCGTCCAACGTGGAGAGTGTCCCTGCGGAGGAAACGGAGGGTGCCAGCATGCAGAGTGCTCCAGTCGTCGCTGAGACAGAAGACACGAAGAGCGTTGACGCTGTGGAGGAGAACACCAACCTCACAGGCGCTCCGTGCCTGCTGGAGTCGACCAGCGTGAAGAGCGTC
Source organism: Prorocentrum cordatum (assembly GCA_963575745.1). Lineage (NCBI taxonomy): Eukaryota > Dinophyceae > Prorocentrales > Prorocentraceae > Prorocentrum > Prorocentrum cordatum. Next base: position 295,684 of record CAUYUJ010015259.1, read on the forward strand.
CCTGCGGAGATGGAGGGTGCCAAGACGGAGAGTGTTCCACTCGTCGCCCAGACGGACGACTCGAAGAGTGTCGACGCTGTGGATGGAGATGCCAGCATCTCAGGTGCTCCAGCCTTGATGGAGTCGGCCAGCGTGGAGAGTGCCCCCGCAGTGACGGAGGCGGCCACCATGGAGAGTGCTCCAGCCGTGGCTGAGACGGGCGGCATGGAGAGTTGGGATGACTTACTGGAGTATGCCAGCTTAATGAGCACTGCGGCCATGATGGAGCCGACTGGGGTGGAGAGTGTCCCTGCGATTGCTCCAGCCGCCGTGGAGACGGGCGACGTGCAGAGTGTCGACGCTGCCGAGGACGAGACCCCTGTCACACCCCGCGTCACACGTGTTCCGGCCGTGATGGAGCCGACCAGCTCGGAGTGCGTCCCCGCGGAGGCGGAGGTGGCCGCCATGCAGAGTGCTCCGGTCATCGCGGAGGCGGACGACAGGCAGAGTGCTGACGCGGTGGAGGAGGAAACCCACGCCACACGTGCTTCCGCCGTGGTGGAGCCGACCAACGCGGAGTGCACCCCTGGAGAGATGGAGGCGGCCGCCATGGAGGTTGCTCCGGCCGTCGTCGCGATGCACTGCACGGGGCGCGCGCCTGCTGCGGAGGAGATAGCCAAAGACACGGGTTCTCCGGCCACGATGGAGTCGACCAGCACGGAGAGCGTCCCCGCGGCGATGGAGGTGGCCACCATGGACAGTCCTCCGATCCTCGTGGACATCGGCGGCATGAGAAGCGCCTCAGCTGTCATGGAGGCGGCCGGGAGGACGAGCGCTCCGACCGTCATGGAAAGGGCAGCTGCTGTCATGGAGAGGGCAGACGTCGTCATGGAGGTTGCCGGCACGGCGAGCGCCCATGCCGTCATGGAGATGGCCAGCGGGGCGAGCGCCGCCGTCGTGAAGGAGGCGGGCTCTGGGTGGGTCTGCCTTTGCTGCCTCACCCAGACGTCCGTCGTCGTTTCACCCCAATCGGGCTTGCCTAAGGGGTTCTTACTTGGTCAAGCAGGCTTGCCCAATCAGGCTTGCCTCGGGGGGGGCACGTCGCCCAGCCCCCGAAGATTCCTTGGGTTCCTCGAGTTCCCCTCGGGTTCCCCTCGGGTTCCTCGGGTTCCTCGGGTTCCTCGGGCTCCTCGGGCTCCTCGGGTTCCCCGGGTTCCTCGGGTTCCTCTCGGGTTCCTCGGGTTTCCCTCGGGTTCTTCTTTGGTTCCTCGGGCTCCTCGGGTTCCCCGTGTTCCCTTCGAGTTCCTCGGGTTCCCCGGGTTCCTCGGGCTTCTCGGGTTTCCCGGGTTCCCCTCGGGTTCCCCAGGTTCCTCTCTGGTTCCTCGGGTTCCCCGGGTTCCTTGGGCTCCTCGGGTTTCCTTGGTTCCCCTCGGATTCCTCAGGTTCCCCCGTTTCCTCGGGTTCCTCGGGTTCCTTGGGTTTCTTGGGTTCCTCGGGTTCACCGGGTTCCTCGGTTTCCCTGAGTTCCTCGGCAATACTAAGCAATGCCAAGCAATGCCAAGCAATGCCGAACAATGCCAAGCAATGCCAAGCGATGCGCCGAGCGATGCGCCCATGCAATAGGCTTTCCCCTCATTGGGATCGCGCCGGGATCATTGTGTTTGTTTAAGCGTGCCTCCTCGAAGAAGGCCCCTTCCAGGCCAGGGACCGGGTTCTCATCGAAACCTTTTTGTTTGACGGTCCTGGGGCCTGATGAGGGCCCCCGCAGGTCAAACGTTGCCTCAACTTTACGTCCTTTTTGTTTTTTGTTTTTGTTTTTGCTGTTCACGACGCGAGGATTGCCCGCCTTGCCCAGAAGCCCGACGTCATGATTTTTCATAACGCGACCCCAGAGGTCCAGACCCATTCTCCGTGACCGGCTTTTCATCCTGAGTCGTTTTTCGACGCTCCCGAGGCCGGTGAGGTCGGGGATGGCCAGGACCCCAGGTAAGGGGACCCGGTTAGTAGCAGGGCCCCGGAGCCTTTGAATTGGCCAGAATCACTAAACCAGGTTTGCCATAGCTGCTGTCTTTTCGGGTGACGGCAGTTCCGCTTAGTGGAATTGGGACGGGGGGGCGCCCCCGGTACAGATCATCACCACCTACCAAACCACCCCAACCCAACCCGAAGGCCTCAATTTGCCCTCCATTTCCAATGTGGGGGGGGGTCGGGGAACGTTGAAAAATCACATGGAGCCCGTATCCCCCCCAACCCGAAATTCGGGTCAAATTCGGGTCTTCGGGTTGGGTTGGGGTGGTCTGGCAGGTAGTCAGATCACCAAACCAGGTTCCACTGAGCCCAGCTCTGCCACCCCGGAGGCCGAGCATGCAGAAGAACCCGTCCGTCGTGATTTCTTCATGGCCCGAGGGAATGACGGTGAATTCCTTCACTTAACTCTAGCCGCATATGAGCTTGCGAGCTTTTTGATCTAGACGCTTAGCTTGGGTCTGTTCAGCACACCAATGGGAAGGGAATTATCAGGGGCAATCGTGAAATGTATCTAGATGCCTGAGATCAGTCTGCTATCATCAAACAAAGCCGTCCCTCCGTCCCGTCCCTCCGCTCGGGCGGCCGGGGGGGGGACAGGGAGGGAGGCCTACGAGAGACCTGCCGCGAGCAGCTGGCCTCCGCCCCAGGCGCCAGGCGCCATCCTCGGTGCGCGCTGGCGCCTCGGGCGCGCCGGAAGGCGCTGGGGAGAGCAGCCGCGCGGGCTGATCCGCCAGCCTCGGTCGGGCATGTCCCTCTACACGAGGAGTGTTCAAAAGACAGGAGAAACATAGTCAGGGGACGATTTCTCGATTCCTTTTGTAGGGGCACATCTATCTATGTATCACATGTTTGAGTACTTTTTTATCTTACATTTGACCTCCAAAATCCGCCTGTGGGGGGAAATGCCCGACCTAACGCCAGCCCCCTTTGTTACCCTCCTTTCGTTCGACCCGGGTCGTGCCTCCTCCTCCTCCTCCTCCTCCTCTTCCTCCTCCTCGTCCTCCGGCGCCTCTTGCCGCTGCCCTCTCGCCCCCCCCTTCGCCGCCGCGCTGCCTCCGCGGGCGCTTTCTCGGCTGCCTGCCCGAGCCTCGGCCTGAGGCTGGCTTGGCTGCAGCTCGTGGTCACCAGTCATCCCCGGTCAGTTGAAGAGTATAGGGGGCCCCATGCGAGCCCTACCCCTACCCCCCACGATTTCTGAGGGAGGCAGGGGTAGGGTTCGCATGTGGCCCCCTAGAGTAAGCAGCGGCGTAGATTCCAGGCCGCCCAAACTGGACCCGAGTGGTCCAGAAGGGGATCAACTACAGAACTGATTTACAGCAGAAGTCATTTTCTTGTCGAACCTATGCAATGTAGGTTGAATGTTCGTAGATCTACGGGGCAATCTTTTCATTCTCGTAGTTTCGGTTGCTGGGGTAAATGAATTCTGTAGTCGATCCCCTACTCGAAGTAGGTGGGGTCGGAGGATCACGCCGCACTGCCGACGCATCGGCGACTCGGCGCGACCCAGAGCCCGAGTGTTACAATCCCGACGTCGCTGACGCATCAATGGTGGGTAGGGGTAGGGGTAGGGTTCGCATGTGGCCCCCTAGTCAGCTCGAGGCCTGGCCCGGCTCCACGGTGCGCGTGCGTTCCGAGGCCAGGATCCAGGCGGCCCAGGCGGAGCCAGAGCAGACAGATCGCGGCACCGCGCCGCACCTCGCCGACGCATCGCCGACTCACGGCGCGGTCCAGAGCTCGGTCTCCTCCAGCCCGAGCTCGCCCGGCGAGGCGCCGCCGCGTCTGCGCTGCGGCACGAGGCGCGCATTCCATCCGCTCCGGCCCCGTCCTGGCGGCCTCCGTGGAGGGCATGTGTCCGGATCGGTGGAGGAATTCCTGCCCTGGCGAGGCCTCCTCCTACACATCGTCGTCCTCCTCCTTCTCCTCCTCTGCTCCCCCTCCTCCTCCTCCTCGTCCTCCTCCTCCTCCTCCTCCTTCTCGTCCTCCTCCTCTCCTCCCCCTCCTCGTCGTCCTCCTCCTTCGCGTCCTCCTCCTCCTCCTCCTCCTCCGCCTCCTCCACGGCGTTCTCTTCATCCACGGCCTCGAGAGCGAGCGCCAGGGAGAGAGAGGGAGAGTCTCTCTCGGCGCGCTCGAGGCGCTGGCAGGCCAGCGCGTCGGGCCCGTGGGCCCGAGGCATGCCTCTCCAGGGGCCCGAGCGGGGGAGGAGCCGGCCGCCCCACGGCTTCTCTCGTGGCACTGGAGGACCTTTGGGAATTGGGAGGGGGGCAAGGAGGAGGAGGAGGAGGAGGAGGGGGAGGAGGAGGAGGAGGAGGAGGAGGAGGAGGAGGAGGAGGAGGAGGAGGAGGAGGAGGGCGGCGACGGCGACGACACTGGCGAGAAAGCTGTGTGCTTTTTTAAAAAGGAGTTCGACTCAAGCAGCGGATTGGTTTGGAAATCAGGCAAGTCACACTGTTGCTTCAAGACGAGTCCTGCTTCACACACAAAACGCGCAGTTCTCTCGCAGTGCCCCTGGGGCGTGCGGTGGCTGCCGCGCCCCCCGCCCACCCACCCCGAAAGCGGAGGTCGCGGCGCCAGAGGCGTTCTACATCGGGGGCGGCAGCACGTCGTACTACATCGGGGACGACAGCGACTGCGAGGAGGCCCCTGTCGGAGGAGGAGATGAGTCAGAATCGTTCAACCTGTCCCAATCCCCAGCTGGGCCAGGGTTCCTTGGCGCCACCAGCGTACCGCCTCCAGGTGGGATGGATGCCGCGAGGCCCGACGGAGATGGCATCTATCCACAGCCACGGGGGTAGGTCGGACAGCGGAGCCAAGGGTTTTTCAGTCGGCATGGGGATCAGTCTCACTAATGCGACGGTGGGTTTCTCAGTTGGGGTCTTACGTGTATCTATGTGTACACACAAGTTTTAATATCGCCTGTACATGTAAGCTGTTACACAGGTGTATACATATATATCTATATATACATGTACGTATATGTATATGTATATATGTATATATATATATATATATATATACACACGCGTGTATGTGTAATTACATATACACGCATGCATGCATACATGATATATATATATATATATATATATATATATATATATATATAGCTATACACAGTTTCATACACGTAACGGCGCACCGGGCCCTGGACCACAAATGCGGGTACGGGGCTGCCCCGGGCTCTGCCAGAGCGCCGGGGGCCCTCCAAGATCGCCCGAAGACAGCCTCGGATCGCCCGAAAACGTGCTTCGAGACCGCCAGAACGGCGTACGACGGCACCATAATGCCCTCTAAGACGCTTGCTATAGCCCCAAGACGGCCCAAGAAGCCCCAAGACGCCCCAAGAGGCCCCCAAGAAGCCCCCCAAGAGGGCTCCAAGAAGCAACAAGTGTTCCATTCCCTTAGGAAGATGTATATTTTGAGCATGTTCGCCTCCTGGGCTTCCACAGCGTCCATGACGGCCCAAGGGGCTCCCAAGACGGGCCAGGAGGTCCCCTAGAGGGCTCCAAGACGGCACAAGAGGGGACCAAGACGGCCCAAGATGCTTCCAAGACGGCCCAAGAGAGCCCCAGGACGGGCCCGAGAGGGTCCCAGAGAGGGACACATCAGTTCGAATTTCGAGCCTTCGGCCCCAAGAGACCCCCAGGAGGCCCGAAGAGGCGCCCAAGAGGCGTCCAAGAGGTCCCAAGAGGCTCCAAGAGACCCTAAGAGGCCCCCAAGCCCAGAGGCCCTCTGGGAAGCCCCCCGAAGGCCCCCAAACCTCCAATATCGCTCTTGGGGCCTCTTTGGACCCTCTTGGGCCGTCTTGGAACCATCTTCGGACGCCTTGGAGCACTCGTGGCCTCGCCAATGCGAACATGGCGTAATTTGCGAGGGTTTATGGTTTCGGGGACAGTAAGGTTCCAGTGCTGGTTTTGGTTGAGGTGCACATTGGTCGATAATTCGAATAATGCCCGAACCAGACCCAGACCAGGACTGGTCTCAGTCACGATGCACATTATTCAATGAATGTTTAATAATGCGACTCGAACCATACCTGGACCAGTCTTGGTCATGGTTTGGGGGGAATAATATCTTTATCATAATAATATTGCGTTCGAACCACAACTGTGACTGTGACCAGTCATGGTTCTGGTCCAGGTGGAATCACATTAGTCGAATGCATTCAGAAGTATGCGGCCAAACCAGAACCATGACCAGGACCAGTTCTGGTCACAGTTGTGGTTCGGGTTGCAGTAATATGAGTATCATAATATTAATGCCAATCGACCCGGACCAGAACTGTGACCAGGACCAGTCCTGGTCACAGTTGTGGTTCGGGCTGCATTAATATTATGATAAGAATGTCAATGCCAATCGACCCGAACCAGAACCGTGACCAGGACCAGTGCTGGTCACAGTTGTGGTTGGGGTTGCATTAATTTTATTTTAATGTTATTAATGCCCATCAACCCAGGCCAGAACCGTGACCAGGACCAGTCGCGCGGACCTGAGCGGGACCTCGCCCCAACCCTGGGGGGCTGCGATCTGCGAAACCGTCGCCACTTTCGAGGGCTGCTGGTGGGTCCTGCGGAGTGAGGCACCGCGCGGACCTGAGCGGGACCTCGCCCCAACCCTCTGGGGGGGGCTGCGACCTGCGAAATGTCGCCATTTTCGAGGGCTGCTGGTGGTTCCTGCGGAATGAGGCACCGCGCGGGCCTGAGCGGGACCTCGCCGTCCCTGGGGGGCTGCGATCTGCGAAATTGTCGCCACTTTCGAGGGCTGCTGGTGGGTCCTGCGGAGTGAGGCACCGCGCGGATCTGAGCGGGACCTCGCCGCCCCTGGGGGGCTGCGATCTGCGAAATCGTCGCCACTTTCGAGGGCTGCTGGTGGGTCCAGCGGAGCGAGGCACCAGGCAGATCTGAGCGGGACATCGCAATCCCTGGGGGGCTGCGAGCCTCACGAATGCCGCTTGCAGAAGTATATGCGCCCATGTCACGTCATCACCTCCGTATAACGTCCTCCAAGCTACTCATGCCCCGCATTGCGCAGGGGTTGGGTAGGTCGCCAGGGTAATTATAATATTATTAATGCCCATCGACCCGAACTGGAACCGTGACCAAGACCAGTCCTGGTCACAGTTGTGGTTGGGGTTGCATTAATATTCTAATAATATTATAAATGCCAATCGGCCCGAACCAGAACCGTGAACAGGACCAGTCCTGGTCACATTTGTGGTTGGGGTTGCATTGATATTATTATTATATTAATGCCAATCGACCCGAACCAGAACCGTGACCAGGACCAGTTCTGCTCACAGTTGTGGTTGGGGTTGCATTAATATTCTAATAATATTATAAATGCCAATCGACCCGAACCAGAGACACCGTGACCAGGACCAGTCCTGGTCACAGTTGTGGTTGGGGTTGCATTCATATTCTTATAATAATGTTAATGCCAATCGACCCGAACCAGAACCATGACCAGGACCAGTCCTGGCCACAGTTGTGGTTGGGGTTGCATTGTTCTTCTTATTATTATATTAATGCCCATCGACCCGAACCAGAACCGTGACAAGGACCAGTCCTGCTCACAGTTGTGGTTCGGGTTGTATTAATATTATAAATATCAATAATGCCAATCGATTCCTATTGTAGGGGTTACAGTAGGACCCCTTTTCTGCAGGCTACAATATGCTTCCTGATGCACGGGTTACACAAGGTTTCTCATTGTAAGAGTTTACACTCGGATTCCTATTGTACGAGTTACACTAAGATTCCTATTGCAAGGGATACAGTAGGATTCCTATTGTAAGGCTTACAATAGGATTCCTAGTGTACAGATTACAATAGGATTTCTATTTTAGGGATTACAACAGGATTCCTATTGTAAGGTTATAATAGGAGTTCTATGGTCGGGATGACAATAGGGTGATTATTGTAGGGTTTACAATGAGATTCCTAGTGTACGGATTACACTAGGACTCCTATTGTAAGACTTCCCAAAGGATTTCTACTTTAGGGATTGCAATAAGATTCCGATTGCACGACCCGGACCAGAGACGTGACCAGGACCAGTCTTGGTCACAGTTGTGGTTCGGGTTGCATTAATATTGTTATAATATTATCAATGCCTACCGACCAGAACCAGGACCGTGACCAGGACAAGTCCTGGTCACAATTGTGGTTCGGGTTGCATTTATATCATTAAAATGATATTAATGCCAATCGACCCAGACCAAAACCGTGACCAGGACCAGTCCCGGTCACAATTGTGGTTGGGGTTGCATTAATAGTATTATAGTAATATTATTGCCAATCGACCCGAACCAGAAAGGTGACCAGGTCCAGTCCTGGTCACAGTTGTGGTTCGGATTGCACTAATATTATCATCAGCGGACCAATGGCGCAGCCGATAGGAGGCCGGTTTATTGTCGGCGGCCGTGGGCGCAACCCATGGCGCATTCAATTTTTGATCGCGCAACCTACGGCGCAACCAAGAGTCGGCTGTTTTAATTTTGACGGACCCGGATTCCCATTTTGTATGATCGCTGGTGTTTCGCTGCGGGCTTGTGGCCAACGCGGCGCCGCTAAGGAGGAGGACGAGGAGAAGCAGTAGGAGCAGGAGGAGAGGGAGGTGGAGGAGGGGGAGAGGCGGAGGAGGAGGACGAGGGGGGGAGGAGGAGGAGGAGGAGGAGGAGGAGGAGGAGGAGGAGGAGGAGGAGGAGGAGGAGGAGGAGGAGGAGGAGGAGGAGGAGCAAGGCGGCGCCGCTGAGGAGAAATACGATGAGAAGCAGGAGCAGCGGGAGGAGCAGGAGGAGAGGGACGGAGAGGAATACGATGAGAAGCAGGAGCAGCAGGAGGAGCAGCAGAAGCAGCAGGAGGAGCATGAGGAGCAGGAGCAGGATGAACTTGAAAATAACATTCTACTCAACTCCCTCCGTCCCCAACACACCACCCAATACTCAACAGCCTTCGTCTCCAACATTACGCCCGATACTCAACAGGCTCCCTCCCCAAGGTGAATTCGAAAATAACCTTCTACTCAGCTCCCTCCGTCTCCAACACACCATCCAGTACTCAACAGCTTTCGTCTCCAACACAATTCCCGATACTCAACAGGCTCCGTCCCCAAGATGAACTTGAAAATAACCTTCTACTCAACTCCCTCCGTCTCCAACACACCACCCAGTACTCAACAGCCTTCGTCTCCAACACAGTTCCCGATACTCAACAGGCTCCCTCCCCAAGGTGAACTTGAAACTAACCTTCTACTCAACTCCTCCCGTCTCCAACGCACCACCCAGTATTCAACAGCCTTCGTCTCCAACACAATTCCCGATACTCAACAGGCTTCCTCCCCAAGGTGAACTTGAAATGGTCCTTCTACTCAACTCCCTCCGTCTCCAACACACCATCCAGTAGTCAACGGCCTTCGTATCCAACACAACACCCGATACTCAGCAGGCTCCCTCCCCAAGGTGAATTCGAAAATAACCTTCTACTCAACTCCCTCCGCCTCCAACGCACCATCCAGTATTCAACAGCCTTCGTATCCAACACAACACCCGATACTCAACAGGCTCCCTCCCCAAGGTGAATTCGAAACTAACCTTCTACTCAACTCCCTCCGTCTCCAACACACCACCCAGTACTGAACAGCCTTCGTCTCCAACACACCACCCGATGCTCAACAGGCTCCCTCCCCATGATGAACTCGAAAATAGCCTTCTACTCAACGCCCTCCGTCTCCAACACACCACCCAGTACTCAACAGCCTTCGTCTCCACCGCAACACCCGATACTCAACAGGCTCCCTCCCCATCACGAACTTGAAACTAACCTCCTACTCAACTCCATCCGTCCCCAACACACCACCCAGTACTCAACAGCCTTCGCTTCCAACACAACGCCCGATACTCAACAGGCTCCCTTCCCATTATGAACTTGAAAATCACATTCTATTCAACTCCATCCGTCTCCAACACACCACCCAGTACTCAACAGCCTTCGTCTCCAACACAACACCCGATGCTCAACAGGCTCCCTCCCCAATGTGAACTTGGAAATGACCTTGTACTCACCTCCTCCCGTCTCCAACACACCACCCAGTACTCAACAGCCTTCGTCTCCAACCTACCACCCGATACCCAACAGACTCCCTCCCCATGGTGAACTCGAAAATAACCTTCTACTCACCTCCCTCCTTCTCCAAAACACCATCCAGTACTCAACAGACTTCCTCCCAAAGGTGAACTTGCAATTAACCTTCTACTCAACGTCCTCCGTCCCCAACACGCCATCCAGTACTCAACCACCTTCGTCCCCAACACAACACTCGATACTCAACAGGCTCCATCGTGACTGTGACCAGGACTGGTCATGGTTCAGGTCTGGGTCGATTGCCATTACTAATATTGTATTAATATACTTGCAACCAGAACCACAACTGTGACCAGGACTGGTCCTGGTCACGGTTCTGGTCTGGGTCGGTTGGCATTAATAATAGTATAATGATATTATTGCAACCCGAGCCACAATTGTGACGAGGACAGGTCCTGGTCACGGTTTTGGTTCGGGTCGATTGGCATTAGTAGTATTGTACATATTTTAATGCAACCAGAACCAAAACTGTGACCAGGACTGGTCCTGGTCACGCTTTTGGTCTGAGTCGATTGGCACTGATAGTATTACAATAGTATGTTTGCAGCCCGAAGCACAACTGTGACCAGGACTGGTCCTGGTCACGGTTCTGGTTTGGGTCGATTGGCATTAAGAAAATAGTTAGGTGTTAATGCAACCCGAACCACAACTGTGACCAGGACAGGTCCTGGTCACGGTTCTGGTTCGGGTCGATTGGCAACAATAATTTAATAATAATGCAACCCAAACCACAACTCTGACCAGGACTGGGTCTGGTCACGGTTCTGGTCTGGGTCGATTCGCATTGATATTTTTATATTACTATTAATGCAACCCGAGCCACAATTGTGTCCAGGACTGGTCCTGGTCACGGTTCTGGTTCGGGTCGATTGGCATTCATATGATTAATATTATTTTATTGCAACCCGAACCACAATTGTGACCAGGATTGGTCCTGGTCTCGATTCTGGTTTGGGCCGATCGGCATTAGTGACATTAGAATAGTATTAATGCAACCACAACCACAGTGGTGACCAGGGTTGGTTGCAACCCGAACCACAATTGTGACCAGGATTGGTCCTGGTCACGGTTCTGGTTTGGACCGACCGGCATAATACTGTTATAATAATATACATGCAACCCGAACCACAATTGTGACCAGGACTGGTCTTGGTCTCGGTTCTGGTTCGGGTCGATCGGCATTAATAATATTATGATAATATTAATGCAACCCGAACCACAACTGTGATCAGGACTGGTCCTGGTCACGGTTCTGCTCTGGGTCGATTCGCATTAGTATTCTTATCATAGTATTAATGCAACCCAAACCACAACTGTGACCGGGGTTGGTCCTGGCCACGGTTCTGGTTCGGGTCGATTGGCATTAATAACGTAATAATATTATTGCAACCCGAACCGCAACTGTGACCAGGACTGGTCCTGGTCACGGTTCTGGTTCGGGTCGATCGGCATCAACATTATTATAATAATATTAACGTAGCCCGAACCACACTTGTGACCAGGACGGGTCCTGGTCACGGCTCTGGTTCGGGTCGATTCGCATTAATAACATTAATATAAGTGCAACCCAGACCACAACTGTGACCATGACTGGTCCTGGTCATGGTTCTGGTTCGGGTGGACCGGCATTAATACTATTATAATCTTATTAATGCAAACCGAACCACAACTGTGACCAGGACTGGTCCTGGTCTCGGTTTTGGTTCGGGTCGTTCGGCATTGATAATATTATAATAATATTAAAGCAACCATTACAGTGGAAATCCTATTGTAACCCTTGCGCTAGGAATCCTATTGTAATCCCTAAAGTAGAAATCCTGTTGTAAGGCCTACACTAGGAATCCTGTTGTAACCCTTACAACATGAATCCTGGTGTAATCCGTACAGTAGGAATCCAATTGTAAACTCTTACTAGAGGAATCCTATTGCAATGTGTACACTAGGAATCCTATTGTCATCCCTACAATAGGAATCCTATTGTTACCTGTGTAAGAAGAATCCTATTGTAATCCCTACAAAATGAATCCTATTGTAACCCTCACAATGGGAATCATATTGTAATCTGTACACTAAGAATCCGATTGTAACACATAGAATAGGAATCCTATTGTCACCCTTACAATAGGAATCCTAGTGTAACCTTTTCAACAGGAATCCTATTGCAATCTGCACAATAGGAATCTTAGTGTACCCCTAACGATAGGAATCCTTTTGTAATCCCTACTAGGAATCCTGTTGTAAGCCCTACAATAGGAATCCTGCTGTAACCCTTACAATAGGAATCCTATTGGAATCCGTACACTAGGAATCCTAGTGTAAACTCTTACACTCGAAAACCTAGTGTAACCCGTACACTAGGAATCCTAGTGTAGCCTGCACAATAGGAACCTTATTGTAACCCCATACAACAGAAATCGGTTTGCATTAATAATATCAGTAGTATTAATGCAAGCCCAACCACAACTGTGACCAGGACTGGTCCTGATCACGGTTCTGGTTCGGGTCGATTGGCATTAAGAATATTATAATAATATTAGTGCAACCCGAACCACAACTGTGACCAGGACTGGTCCTGGTCACGGTTCTGGTTTGGGTCGACTCGCATTAATATTATTTTAAAAATATTAATGCAACCCGAACCACAATTGTGACCAGGACTGGTCCTGGTCACGGTTCTGGTTCGGGTCGATTCGCTTTAATATTATTATAGTAATTAATGCAACCCGAACCACAATTGTGACCAGGACTGGTCCTGGTCATGGTTCTGGTTTGGTCGCATTATTCCGAATGCATTCGAATAGTGCGACCCCACCTGGACCAGAACCATGACTGGTCACAGTCATAGTCATAGTCGCGAATTAATAATATTCCAACCTCACCCGGACCAAGACCAAGACCAGTTACAGTCATAGTCATAGTCCGGCATTGATAATATTATCCCTTTTCTTCTGTAAGGTGGACTGATGGTAGTTTTCCCCACGCGATCCCACAAAGATCGCATCGATCGGCGCGAGTTCAAGTTGTCGTCCTCTTCGCCGCGCTCCGAATCTGCACTCATTCTGTGAATGTGCCGTGCGGTCTGCAGATCGTGAAGCGCCTCGGGGGAGGTGTTGGCTCGACCTGGGTTAGGGAATATTGGCCCTCTGGTGCGTGGCAGGCTTTCTCCATGAGGGGGGGCGCTATCATGGTGGATGCACCTTGCGCGCGTGAGCGCTGAACGCTCTGGTAAAGAGCAGCTGTTGCTGTTTTGTGTTTGTGTGTGTGTGTGTGTTTGTTTCCTAGCTCTTAACCGGAAGAGGCCCGCTCTCGACCCGCAGACCAAAAACGTGTGTGTTTGTTTCGCCTCACTAGGCCTGGACCCCAGGCAGTGACATCGCGAGCAGACGCAGAGTGTGCGAGGGGGGGGGGGCGCCTGGGGCGTCAGCTGCACATCGACGCTCGTCCTGGCCAGGCCAGCCGGGGCCCGGGATCAGTGCCGTCGCCCTCCCGGCCTGCTGGCGGGACAGGCGCACGAGCTGGCTGAGTGCCTGGGGTCGGCCCGGCAAGGCTCGGTGTTCCCTGGGGACCCTACGTCGTGAGAAAGGAGCTTCGGTCGCGAACAGGGTCACGACATGACCTCTCGGCCCAGTGTTTCACCACCCACCAAACCACCCCAACCCAACCCGAAGGCCCAAACTTATCCTCGATTTCCAGTGGGGGGGGGTCGGGGAACATGGACAAAAACACATGGAATCCGTCCCCCCCCCCCAACCCGAAGTTCGGGTCAATTTCGGGTCTTCGGGTTGGGTTGGGGTGGTCTGGCAGGTAGCCAGTGTCTGTGCGTCGTTTTCTGGAGCAGGCTCGATCCGCGAGGGCCCCGGGGGTTCGAGGCGGGTCAAGCCATACTCCGTCGTGTCCTGGCTGGCGGCAAGCGCAAACTGGGGCTGCCGTGTGCCGGTGGCGCGCCGAGCGGGGACGCGAGAGCGGGCAGGGGCTTCTCGGAAGGCGGCGGGGCTTCTGCGAAGCCCTCTGGCCTCCTGAGAAGGCGCCTTGTGGCTTCGGGAGCCTGCCTGGACAGCTCCTCGGAGGGCCCGAGGCCTCTGGAGCCTTCTGAGCAGGCCGCACCCCTCTGCCTTCCCTGCCTGGCGCCCCGCCGAGCCCCCTCGACGCGCACCGCCGAGCTCTGGGTGGGCGGCGCCCGCATCGTGGGGCTGCCGTGCAGTTGGCGCTCTCCTGCGCCGTGCCCTCTCCGTGGCGCTGGGCGCGTAAGGGGGGGCACCCGCTGCTCCGCCCGGCAGGCGCAGTGCAGCGTCGGCGCCGACGCCGTCGTCGTGCCCTCGTCCGCAAAAGCCGCCTCAGCCCCAGCAGCCGCCCGCACAGGGGGAGGGTGGCGAGGGGGAGTGTCGAAGGATGACGGGGGGCGACGACGAGGGTGAGGACAAGGACGGTGATGATGCTGTTTGTGATGATGCTGCTGCTGCTGCTGCTGCTGCTGCTGATGATGATGATGATGATGATGATGATGATGATGATGATGATGATGATGATGATGATGATGATGATTCATTGGCTTACGCCGCACCGCCGACCCCTTGGGGCGGCAGCAAGAGTGAAAGACGGAGTTCGCGGAACGCGCGCGATCGCTGGGCAATCTTGGGGTTTCGGCCTGTCCTACGTAGCGTGTGGGGTTCAAGGGGGGGCCTTGTAGGGGAATGTTTTGAAGTTCTTCGTGGTTTCATGTGGGTTTTTTGGGCCCTTCACGGGGCCTGTCCCAGGCCTCCTCTTCCACCCCGTGGATAGGCTCGGGGATCGTTGAGACCCAGCTGGGGGTGCGTCCGGCCAGAAGTTCGAGAGTGGACCCAGCTGTGTCGCCGAGGAGCTTCCTGAAGGCCCAAAGGGGGCGTAGAGCGCCCAAGAACTAGGAGTCTCATGCCTCGAGCCTCGATCCACCCAATGTTCCTTCCCTTGCGAAGGGATGCCACTGGCCAGGGAGGTCGATCCTCATCCCGGGCTCTCGGTGGTGGTCCCTGGCACCGAAAACGGTTCCTGGAGGCTGAATTCGAAGAGATGCCTCGGGTGGTCGAAAGACCACGAAAATCTGTGAGACATCGGCGGCGACGGCGAAATCTTTTTTTTGTTCCTCTTCCTCCTCCTATTCCTCCTCCTCGTCCTTCTCTTCTTCTTCTCGATCGAGGTAGATGCCCGCGGCAATTCCGGCCGCCTTTCCAGATATTTGTGTTTGAGCAGCTTGATAGGTTTCGGTCTCCAGGGGCCGTTGCTGGGCCCCAGGGCTTTCAAAGCCGGACGGACCTGGGGCGAGAAATTGCACCCGCGGACCCGGGGAGAGGCTCGGTGAACGAATTTGAGCGGAGTAGCCCGTCGGACTCGGGGGGGTTGTTGTGGTTGGGGGGGTCCTGGCCCCTCCCCTGTCGCCGCGGCTGGGTGCATTTGGGAAAACGATTGCGACTGGGTTCCGAGAAGGGTCCAGGGGGACCATGGTGAACGATTTTTGCGTGGGGAAAAACAGAAGAATTGTGTTGCAGACTCTTCGTCATTTTCAGTTTTTTCGTGGTTTTCGTCGTCGAAGGGCCACCTCCAGGCCCCAGGGTCATTCTGGGGCATTGCGGATCTCCGTCAGGGCCTCTTGGGTGCATTCAGGCGCCTTTTCATGTTTTCTTGGGGCGAAGTGCTCGAATTCTCCATTCGGGTTTCCCTTCTTACCCTCCTCTTGTGGCCGTCCTGGGGTTCTCCCTGGTGGCTTCGGGGGCCCTGTTGGGGCCCGTTTGTGCCGTCTGGGAACCTTCTTTGGGGCATGCGGGGGTTTTTGGGTTGATTTGGTGGGCTTTTTGGGTTGTTGTGGGACTTGTGAGAGCTCAAGAAGCGAAAGTGTTAAATTTGGACGCTTCCCTTCGGGAAGGGGCCGATGTTTGGTTCTGCCGGGCCTCTTGGGACGCGTCCTGGTGGCGTGTTGGGGCGTCTAGGGGGCCTCAGGGGTCAGCTGGAGGCAATGGCTGGCGTTTGGGAACGATCTCCTCACGAGTCGTATTGCGCGCTCTGGAGCCGTCGGGGGAGCCTTGTGGGACCCATTTTGGGATTTATTGAGGGTCGTCCTGGGGCCGTCCTGGGTCGGTTTGGTGGCTTCTGGGGCCTCTTGGCGCCCATTTGGGCTGTCTTGGAATCTTCTTGGAATTTGTTAGGTCGTATTGCGTCGATCTGGAAGGCTTCGTGGGCTGTTGTGGGCTTTGTGGAAAGCCGAAAAGGCGAACGTGTTGGAAATGTATGTTGACCATCGACAATTAAACGCTTTTTGCTTCTGGAAAGCTTCTTGGGGCGTCTCCGGTTGGTTTCTTGGGCCGTCTTGGGGGCCTGTAGGACCGCCGGGAGGCAATCTGGAGCGTCTTGGAGCGATCTCTCGACGACTCGTAGCCCTCGTGGGCCGTCCAGGATGCCTTTGGGGACCCTCTTGGCCCATGTTGGGGCCTTTTGAGGCCGTCTTGCGGCTCTCCTTGGCCGTTGCGGTTGTTTCTGGGGCCTTCGCGGGGCCTTCGCTGGCCGCCTTGGAGCCTTCTTGGGGGCCTCTTGGGTTACCTGGGGTCGCTCTTGGAGGCTTCTTGGGCCGTTGTGGGCCTCCTTTTCGTTCTTCCAGCTGCCCCTGCCTTTCTCCCCAGGGTGTGTCCTATCTCGGAGAACCTGTGGGGAACTGTCCGCTCAGGGCGTGGCTAGGCTGTGGGCCTGGTGCCTCGTCGTGTTCCGTGGGCACGTTGGCTGCGGGACTGTCGCTGCTTACTCTGGCTGCTGCCCCACGGGTTTTGCGTGAGGACAAGACATGTTTTTTGTCGCAGGGTCTTCGTCTTGTAAGGTTTTTCGTGGTTTTCGTCGTCGAAGTGCCGCCTCCGGGTCCCAGGGTCTCTCGGGGGCACCGTGGAGCCCCGTAGGGGCCTCTTGGGTGTCTTTTGGCGCTCTTTTGGGTTTTCGGTCGAAGTGCTCGAATTCCCCATTCGGGTTTCCCCTCGGGCTCTTTTCGTGGGGCCGTCCTGGGGCCTTCCTTGGTGGATTCGGGGGCCCTCTTGGGGCCTTTTAAGCCGTCTGGGAGCCTTCTTGGAGGCGCATGGCCGCATGGGGTTTCCTTGGGTTGATTTGGGGGGCTTTTTGGGCTGTTGTGAACCGCGTGACAGGCCAAGAAGCGAAAGTGCTGATCTTGGGCGTTTCCCTTAGGGAGCGGGCCGAGGTTTGCTTCTGGGGGCATTTTGGGACGAGTCCTGATGGCTTGTCGGGGCGTGCAGGGGGCTTCCAGGGCCGTCCGGAGGCAATGTCGGACGTCTTGGAGCGATCTCTTCACGAGCCGTGGCCCTTTGGGGCCGTCGGGGGAGCCCCCCGGGGCCGTCCTGGGGCCCTCCTCGGCGGCTGCGGGGGCCCTCTCGGGGACGTTTGAGGCCGTCTGGGAACCCTCGTGGAGCCATGCGGGGTTTCCTAGAAATTGACTTGGGGGCTTCTTGGGTTGCTGTTGGCCTCGTGGAAGGCCAAGAAGCGAACGTGTTGGAAATTTGTGCTTTCCATCGAGAAAGGGGCGGTTGTTGCTTCTGGAAGGCTTCTTGGGACACCTTTGGGTCGCGTCTTGAGGCGTCTTGGGGGCCCGTGGGGCCGTCGGGAGGCAATGTTGGACGACTTGGGGCACTGTTGAACAACTCGGGCCGACGGGGGGGCTTTTTAAGAACCCTGTTGGCCCGTTTTGGGGCCCTCTTGGGGCCGTCCTGCGGCTTTCTGGGGCCGTTGCTATAGTTTCTGGGGCCTTCGTGGGGCGCCCGGAGGCCGTCTTGGAACCCTCTTGAAAGCCTCTGGGGCTGTAGGGGGTCGATGTTGGATGCTTTTTGGGCCGTTGTAGGCCTCGCTGAAACCCAAGAGGCGAATGTGCTGAAAATGTATGTTTTCCTCAGGGAATGGGGCGATTTTTGATTTCTGGAGGCCTCGTGGAGCGCTTCGAGGTAGCTTTTTCAAACGTCTCTGGGGCCTAAGAGGGATCGTCTGCAGGCAAGCTGGGGCGGTTTGGACCGAATCGTCCCCCTCGTGTGCCGTCCAGAAGGGCTTTGGGGACCCTTTTGGCCCGTTGTGGGGCTCTCGTGGGACTGACTCAGTTGGCCTCCGAACTGCCACCGCGGCCCCAGAGGGTGCACGAGAGGCGCGCGGCGCGTGCCCGTTTCTTCTTCTTCTTCTTCGTCTTCTTCTTCTTCTTCTTCTTCTTCTTCTTCTTCTTCCTTCTTGTTATTGTTGTTGTTCTTCTTCTTCTTCTTCTTCTTCTCCCCCCCACGTTGATTGCCCCCCCCGTGTTGACGAGTACCCCAACTTGGCTCGAGCTCCAGCGAGCCCCAGCGCGGAGTCCCCGCGCCCCGCCCGGGCATCGGGCCGCCCCCCGCCGCGCTTCCGGCGGATGCTCGCGGGCGGGGCCGGCCACACGGTCCTGCTCTGGAGCGACGGCGCAGCCGTGGCCTGCGGCAGGAACAGCTATGGCCAGTGCGACCTCCCAGCGCTGGCCGGGGAGCTGACCTACGTGCAGGCTGCCGCTGGAGGGAACCACACGGTCCTGCTCCGGAGCGACGGCACCGCAGTGGCCTGCGGCAGCAACAGCTTCGGCCAGTGCGACCTCCCGGCGCTGGCCGGGGGCCTGACCTACTCGCAGGTCGCTGCCGGAGGGTTCTACACGATCCTGCTCAGGAGCGACGGCACAGCCGTGACCTGCGGCTTGAACAGTGATCGTGAGCGTGACCTCCCGGCGCTGGTCGGGGACCTGCTGTACACGCAAGTTTCTGCTGGAAACCAGCACACGGTCCTGCTCAGGAGCGACGGCTCTGCCGTGGCCTGCGGCTGCAACTCTCGTGGTCAGTGCAACCTCCCTGTGCTGATCGGGGACCTGACCTACACTCAAGTTGCCTCTGGCGCGGATCACACGGTCCTTCTCAGGAGTGACGGCACCGCCGTGGCCTGCGGCTGCGATTGTCGTGGTCAGTGCCGCCTCCCGGCGCTGGTCGGGGAACTGACCTACGTGCAGGCGGCCGCTGGAGGAAAGCACACGGTTCTGCTCAGGAGTGACGGCACCGCCGGTGCTTGCGGCTGGAATTTTGAAGGCACGTGCGACCTCCCAGCGCTGGCCGGGGACCTGACCTACGTGCACGTTGCCGCTGGAGGGAACCACACGGTCCTGCTCCGGAGCGACGGCACCGCCGTGGCCTGCGGCTTGAATGATGCTGGTCAATGCGACCTCCCAGCGCCAGTCAGGGGCCTGACTTACGCGGCCAACCTGTGTCCAGTCCTGCTCCTGCAGGCGTCCTTCGACGGCGACTCGGTGCGCTTCGTGACCCTCGGCGGGGTGGAACGCTTCAGAATCGCGGCCGGGCCCACCACCCGCCTCGCGTGCGTTTATGACCAGCTGATCTCGAAGAAGGAACAGCGGCACAGACATGACCCTTCGTGGCTCCGCGAGGACTTCTCTTGGATCGGCGCTGCGCCCCCCCCCCTCCCTGGCGCGCGGAGCGCGCTGGCCTTACGTCGGGCATGTCCCTCTACAGGAGCAGTATTCAACAAAAATAGTCGAAAATAGTCAGGGGACGATTTTAGTCGACTAACTTTTGCTTATTTCTGGATATTTGTTGCCAATTTGTAACTGTTCGTTTGCAATCCACCTGTAGGGGGACATGCCCGGCCTAACTCTAGCCGCCAGGGGGTGGCGCCAGGGACGCCGCTGGGAGGGTCCAGCGCAGATCCAAGAAGTCCGCGCGGACCTCCGAAAGCTCATGTTTCTTGAGCGGAGGGGAGCGCGCACGCCATACGCTCGTCGGCGGTCAGGGACGCCTGTCCCAGGGCGGCTGGAGAGTTTGTTGCCCGTACGGTGGCACGCCAGGCGTGAGTTGTGCAGCCGCCCTGGGATCAGTGGCGACGATAGGGGCCAATAGCCTAGGGGAGAGCAATGCATGTATTCAGGTGCGCCGATGATCCATGTCTTGCAAAAGGCTCCCGGGCGAACACGTGTAATGCCCGCCCCTGGGCGATCCGCCCCTATCGTCGCCGCCGATGGGACGAGCGTCCGCGATGGCGGAACAGCTTACTCCAGATCTCGTAATAAAAGGGAGGGGGTCTGGACCCTCCCAGACGAGAAGTTTTAGACCCCCGCTCCTGGGAGAACCCTCCCAAACATCGCCCCCAGACCCCCCCAGGCCCTCCAAGACAAGCCTGGAAGAGACCCCCCCCCCCCGAAATGAGACCCCCCTCCCTTTACTACGAAACTTGGAGTGTGCCATACCGCTCTCCGCCCGCTGAGCCGCGCCGCTCTTCCCTCTTCCACGATTGGCGCTGGCCGGCCTCGCCACCCTCGGCGGGTCGACGCGGTCCTGCCGGGCGGCAGGCTGCTCAGCGGCGCCGCTGCGGAGGCGACGGTCGCCGGCGCTCTCGGGCCGGGGCCCGCCGCGGGGCCGAGGCGCCGCCCCGCGGCCGGCTCCGCCGCGGAGGGCGCCGAGAGCCGAGAAAGCGCATTTGTCGAGGGCGCGCCTCTGCAGCAAAGCACGGCCGCCCCCTGCCTCCCCAAAGCAGGGCTAGGATCGGGACAGATCGCTCCAGAGCGTTCCGGAGCGCTCTCGGAGCGTTCCGGAACGCTCTCTGAGAGCGGCCGCGGCGCCCGATGCATCCTCCAGGCCCGCCGATTCGCAGAGGTTTTTCGAGTCATCCCGATCCGATGTTGTCCCGATCTTCGCGTCGTTGTACTCCTGGAGGCGCCTCTGTGGAGAAACGTTGCGGCCAGAGCTCGGCCAAGGTTTCGGACCATGCGTTCACCCAGCCGCTGTGGAAGTTTCGGGGAGCACGGCACGGAGACAGGAGCAGAGGAGGAGAGAGAGAGAGAGAGAGAGAGAAAAAGGGAGGAGGAGGAGGAGGAGGAGGAGGAGGACCCGTGTAAACCTGGGACTCATCAGCGATGTTGCAAGAAACCCTCCCTCCAAGTTCCCTTTTCTAGGCTTCTATAAGGATTTATCTTCACTGCGGGAAGCGCCCCGTTGGAAGGTAATCGTTTGAACATTTCCAACCGTGCCGAAGCACCATTCATTTCTGGGACTTCAACGCCGCGAATCAGCGTGACTGTCGCGCCCTAACTCGTGCCAGAACACCATTTCGGGGACGTCAGCCATAGGAATCCTTGAACTATCGTACGCTGTGGCGACGAATGACTGTGCGCGGCGCTACAGCGAGAACCACATGTTGAAGATAAGCCACTCTAGATCCGTAAAGCTGCTGCAATCTTTGAGGACGAATGTGCGCGGCGCTAAGGCGAGAGCCAAATCAAACAAGCACGCCCTCCATCCGTGAAGCTGTTGCAAACTTTGAAGACGAATGTGCGCGGCGCTATGGCGAGAGCCACATTTTGAAAGCGGCCTGCCCTCCATTCGTGCAACTGCCACAAACTTTTCAACGACTCTGCGCGGCGCGCAGGCGAGATATACATTTTGAAAACCGCCCGCCCCACATCCGCGAAACTGCTGCAAACTTTGAAGACGAATGTGCGCGGCGCTCAGGCGAGAGCCACATTTTGAAAACTGCCGCCTTTCATACGTGAAAATGCTGCAAACTTTTAAGACGAATGTGCGCGGCGCTCAGGCGAGAGCCACATTTTGAAAACCGCCCGCCTTTCGTGCGTGAAACTGTTGCGAACTTCGAGGGCGAATGTGCGCGGCGCTGAGACGAGAGCCATATTTTGAAAACTGCCCGCCCTCCAATCGTGAAGCTGTTGCAAGCTTCAAAAACGGATGCGCGCGGCGCCAGGGCGCGAACCACATTTTGAAAGCGGCCCGCCGTCCGTCCAGGAAGCTGTTGCAAGTTTCAGGCTTCAGGGTCCTGGGTAGGGAGCAGGTCTCAGGCGAGAAACGCCCGGCCCGCCCTAGTCGCCGATTATCATTTATTGTTTCGCCGATCGGCGCGGGCCCCTGGCTCCCCCCATCCCCCCCCCCCACACAGACCAGATCCTGGCTTCTGTGGGCGGCTGGTTTCTGGCGACTGGTCAGGACCGCCACCCCAGTCTGCTTGCGCGATAGGTAGAAGCAGATGGACGAAGCACTGGCCTAGGCCCAGACCCCCCCGCACCCGTCGGCCAACTGTCGATACACATGATCAGTTATCCTGGCGAAGGACCCAAGCACATGCAGTTGTGAATACCGTCGTTGCGGGCATCGCCTTGGGGAGATCTCCATGGGGCCATGAAGCATGCGAAGGGTGTGCCGATATGGGGCGGGGCTGCCTTGTGGGCGCTGTCACCGGGACTTTAGGTGGGGCCCGCTATGAGGCCGCGAGACGTGCGAGGGGTGCGCCGCAATGGGGCGGGGCCGCCACTGGAGTCTTCGGTGGAGCTCCCAATGGGGCCACGAAACGCCGTACTGAGTGAGGGAGACGCATGCGAACACCGCCACTCAGGCCTTCGTGGAGCTCTGTATTGGGCCACGAAGCGCTCTACTGGGTGGGGGCAGCGCATGCGAAAACCGCCATTGAAGCTTTCGGTGGAGCCCCCTGTGGGGCCACGAAGCGCTGTACTGAGTGGGGAAACCGCATGCGAGTCCAGCTTCTGAGGCCTTCGGTGGAGCTCCCTGTGGGGCCACGAAGCGCTGTACTGAGTGGGGGCGACGCGTGCGAACGCCGCCACCGAGGCCTTCGGTGGAGCTCCCTGTGGGGCCACGGAGCGCTGCACCGGGTGGGGGCGACGCATGCGAACGCCGCCACTCAGGCCTTCGGTGGAGCTCTGTACCGGGTGGGGGGCCGCACGCGAGCACCGCCGCAGGGGCAGATGTCGAGGGGCTCGGGGCTGCGGGCCGCTCCTCGGAGGATTCTCGCGCCGTGGGGGGTACCTGCTCGTGGCCGAGGCCCGCCGCGGCCAGGAGAGCCCGCGGCGCCGTGTCCTCCTCCGCCCTCCTCCTCCTCCTCCTCCTCCTCCTCCTCCCTCCCTCCCTCCCTCCCTCCCTCCCTCCCTCCCTGCCCTCCCCTGCCCTCCCCTGCCCTCCCCTGCCCTCCCCTCCCTCCCCTCCTCTCCCCTCCCCTCCCCTCCCCTCCCCTCCCCTCCCCCTCCTCCTCCTCCTCCTCCTCCTCCTCCTCCTCCTCCTCTCCTCCTTCTCCTCCTCCCCCCTCCTCCTCCTCCTCCTCCTCCTCCTCCTCCTCCTCCTCCTCCTCCTCCTCCTCCTCCTCCCTCCTCCTCCTCCTCCCTCCCCTCCCTCCCTCCTCCCTCCCTCCCTCCCTCCCTCCCTCCCTCCCTCCCTCCCTCCCTCCCTCCCTCCTCCTCCCTCCTCCTCCTTCTCCCTCCTCCCTCCCTCCCTCCCTCCCTCCCTCCCTCTCCGCCCTCCTCCTCCTCCTCCTCCGCCCTTCTTCTTTCTCCTCCTCCTCCCCTCCTCCTCCTCCTCCTCCTCCTCCTCCTCCTCCTCTCCTCCCTCCTCCTCCTCCTCCTCCTTCCCTCCTCCCTCCTCCTCCTCCTCCTCCTCCTCCTCCTCCTTCTTCCCTCATCCTCCTCCGCACTCCTCCTCCTCCTTCTCCTCCTCCTCCTCCTCCTCCTCCCTCCTCCTCCTCCTCCTCCTCCTCCTCCTCCTCCTCCTCCTCCTCCTCCTCCTCCTCCTCCCTCCTTCTCTCTCCTCTTCCTTCTCCCTCCTCCTCCTTCTTCTGCCTTCCTCATGGTAGCCTCAGGGCTGTATTGTCCACACGCGGCGGCGCGCGGCATGCCCAGGGTGCTTCTATCATGCTGCGGTGACGCCGCAGCGGTTTGCGCTTAGCTCTGAGGCCCAGCTCGTCAGGGTAGAACCGGTGGAGGTTTCGCTTGCGCCAGAGTTTCCAGCATGAGGTCGCAGTCTATGGCAATCCAGCGCACTCCTTCTTCCGGCGTCACCTGCCAGCAGCATCGGACCGCAGGGGTTCGCACGAGGTGGACTGTGCGAGACGTTGTCACCATTCACCCTCGGAGGTTGTTGTGCATGGTCGCCGTGGTTGTTGTCCACCGCTCGGCGGCTTCGAGGAGGGACGTCCTCACGGTATCGTCCTTCCCGTGCGGTCACGAGGGGTCTTGCTCGCCACCCCCGCAGGAGAGAGCACGCGGGTGCTTCAGGTGGGTCATTTTTGGCATCGGTTGTGCCTCGGTCGTCTCCACCCTTGGCCTGGTTTCTGTTTCGGGAGCGCAATGGCCAGGGCTGCCATGTGCCTATCCACCTATTTGGGGCTTTCCAGAAAGGGACTTGTCTTCGAAGATCGAAGGAGTTGCCACCTCTTCCTCGGCGGAAGCCGGTGTAAGGGCGGCGGAAGGTCGGCGCAAGCAGAAAGAGGCCGCCTCCGCTGGCAGAAGCCGGCAGAAGGCGGCGGAAACTCGGCGGAAGGCGGCGGAAGTAAATTATGTGCCTGTCCTCAAAAGATGGGTTTTCGAAGTCGCTCCTCCGTCTGCCTGCCTGTCCTCTTTCCGCCCGCACAGGCAGGGCGAAAGGGACTGCGTGTACGAGGCGAAACGTGTCTGCCTCGCCGTTTCGATTGGGCGCCGCTTGCGGGAGGTTCTCGCAGGTATGTTTTCGAGAGGCGACGGGTTTGTCAGCGACGCCTCAGTGCTTGTGTCCTTCTTTTCGAAGACGCGTGAGGCGACTCACCGCCGTCCCCTGCCTTTTTTGGAAGCGCCTATGTGGTCGGAAGTCTATTTAGAGCTCGGCTAAGCTATCGGACCATGTGTTCCCCCAGTTGGTTTGGAAGGCTTCCGGGGAACACGTGGGCGAGGATGAACACATATAAGAATTCGATCTGGTCTCGCTTGCCGTTCTTGGAGGCTTCCTTGCCTTTTTGAATAGCATCTCTGCGGCCAAACGTTTGGGCCAGAGCTTGGATCAGTCATCGGTCCAGGTGTTTCTCGAGCCGCAATGAACATCGTTTAGGGAACGTTTAGAGGAGCATGAGGCGGAAAACGATAGGAAGGAAAAGTGGGGAGGGAGGATGAGGCCTCTTGCGGATCTCTTGGGGCACTCGTGGGGCCTCCTGGGAGCTTCCTGAGGGCCTCTTGGGGGCCTCTTGGGCCGTCTTCGGCAGTCTTGGAGGCTTCTTGGGCGAACTTGGATGCATCTTGAATCCTCACCCTCTGGGGCGGTCTTGGAGGCCATCTTGGACCATCTCGGGCGAACTTGGAGGCCCTTTTGGGGCCGTCTCGGAGGGTTCTTGGGCCGTCATGGGCTCATCTTGGAGGCCTTTGGGGGCCATCATGGGGCGATCTTGGAGAGCGCTTGGGTCATCTAGTGCCGTCGGGCCGGCAAGACGCTTGCCAACAGCCTTAGAACTTGTTGGAGGCCTCTCGGGCGGTCTTGGAGACTTCGTGGGGGCCTCTTGGGCCGTCTTAGGCCGTTTGGGGGGCTTCTTGGGCGGGCTTCAAGGCATCTTGGACTCTCTTTGGCCTTCTTGGGACCCACCTTGGGCCACCTTGGCCTGTCTTGGAGGCCATCTTGGGTCATCTTCGCCGTCGTGAAGGCCCTCTTGGGGCCGTCTTGGAGGTTTCTTGGGCCGCCATGAGCTCATCTTGGAGGCCTGTGGGGACATCTTTGAGCTCCCTCGGGCGCATCTTGGGCCGACGAGGGGCTGTTGGAAGACCGAAGAGAAGCATGTATACCAAAATCCTTTAGAAACCGAAGGAGAAATCAATGATTTTGGTTTCTTTCGGGCCCTCCTGGAGGTCCTCTTGGAGGCTTCTTGGACCGTCTTGGAAGCCTTTTGGGGGCCTCTTGGGGGCCTCTTGGGCAGTTTTGGAGGCTTCTTGGGCGAACTTGGGGCATCTTGAACCCTCTAGACCCTCTTGGAG
>CAUYUJ010015259.1:326633-344209 GCA_963575745.1 Prorocentrum cordatum
CGTCCCGGTGTCAAGCAGATCTGATGACCTCCATTCATCGACTAGACGTGAGAGTGACCTTTCGCCGGAGTGACCTTTGGTGCTGGCGCAGATGGGCCCGCAGATGGCTGAAAACGAAGCGGTAGCAGGGGCTTGCGCGCCCAGCTTTGGTCTTCCCGCGGCCCCCAGAAAGCCGCGCACCAAAGGTCACTCTTACCCAGGGTCACTCTTGCGTGTAGCCGAATTCAGCTCGTCCCGCCACGTTGCCTGGGTCGGTTGCTAAGCCTCTTAGGTGCCTCTCTCGGGCCTGTGGTGGGCGTGTGAGCGGCTCGTTGAAGGTCCTGGGGCCCTTTACGTGAGGATATCTCCAAGACCCCCCTCGAGCTCCCCTCTTTGCGCCCCTCTTGGGGGCCTCGGGGGGTGCCTGGGGGCGGTATTCGATATCTCCGGCCGTTTCGGACGCTCTCAGAACTGGATCGGCGAACTTGCGAAATGCAAGCAGCTGGCAGTTTTTGTGCGACATCGAACTCTTAAGCCAACCCCAGGGCTTTGAAGACGGCCCAATACCCTCAAGGCATCTTTAGGATGCGGCCTTGGGGCCATTCTTTGCGCACATTGGTGGTCTGGGCTTCTAGACACGATTCCGAGGCTTGGGGAAGAGTCATGCGTCATAAGTCGCCTCGCTGGGCCTTTATGTCTACGGCGTAGCGTCCATGCGGGCGCCCGCGGCACGTCGCCCAGTGCTTCTTTACCAGCGCGTGAGCAAGTGGGCCACCTCTCTGCAGAGTCTGGTGGTGCGGGGAGATCGCTGCCCTCAAGAACCGTCGCCGCTGTTCTCGCGCCTCCAGTCGCCCCTCTGTGCACTCTCTCTCTGATCTTGCCACCGCGAGTGCGCTGCCCGCTGCAATGCACGGAGGACCAGAAGGTGAAGCTGGCACTGGAGAAGGCAGAGGCCTTGCCGTCTCAACTTGCATAGCCCAGGGGGAGAAGCGAGCATAATGAGGATGATATTGCGGATGATGGTGACGACGCTGATGATGTTGATGATGATGAGGATGATGATGACGATGATGGCGATACTGATGATACTGCTGCTGATGATGTGATGATATTGATGTTGATGATGACGATGCCACTGACGATGACGCTGATGCTGATGCTGATGCTGATGATGCTGATACCGATGATGATGCTGATGATGGTAACGATGATGACGTTGATGCCGATGATGCTGCTGCTGATGATGATCATGACGCCGACGACGACGATGATCATGATGATGGTGAGGGTGATGATGATGATGATTCTGATGGTCATGATGACGATGCTGATTACGATGATGATGATGCTGATGGTGGTGATGAACATGCTGCTGGGCATGCTGCTGCTGATGATGATGAGGAGGAGGAGGTGATGGAGGATTATGATGCTGATGCCGATGCTGATGCTGATGATGCTGATGATGATGATGATGATGAGGATGGTAATGATCATGATGATGATGATGATGCTGATTCTGACGATGGTGGTGACGATTCTGACGATGATTATTATGATGATGCTGAGGATGATGTGGATGAGGATGATTCTGCTGATAATGCTCGTACTGCGGATGATACTGCGAATGATGATGAGGAGGATGATGATGATGAGGACGATGATGCTGATGATGATGCTGATGCTGATGACGGTGATGGCCATGATGATGTGATGGTGCTGGTGATGGGGACGCTACTGATGCTGATGATGATGGTGATGATACTGCTGCTGCTGATGATGATGATGATGATGATGATGATGAGGCACAGGATGATGATGTTAATGATGATGCTGATGCTGATGCTGCTAATGATGTTGATGATGATTCGGATGATTATGATGATTATGCTGATTATGATGATGCTGCTGCTGCTGATGATGATACTGACGATGTTGACGATTATGCCGATGACGATGATGATGACGATGATGATGATGATGATGATGATGATGAGGATGATGCTGCTGCTGCTGCTGCTGATGATGATGATGATGATGATGATGATGATGATGATGATGGTGCTGCCGCTGATTATGATGACGATGAGGAGGAGGAGGCTGACGAAGGAGAACTATGCGAATTTCGTTTGAAGCTGAGCCCATCTCATTGGAATGGGGTTTGGCGGAAGTGACTGCGCGGACAGGGTAGTTGGCCGGATTAGTTTGACATTGTTTTGTAGGGTCTGGCGATAACGCGGGTCATCGGGTCCGCCCGCCCCGCCCGCCCCCTGTCCACCCGCGGATCACCTGACCTTGTCAGATGCGCAGGTCCGAGGGGAGTGCGCGGTGCTGGTGCGCGCGGGCATACGTGGGGCTGCCCACAGCGAAACGGTTTGGTTATTGGCGGGCACCTCCCCCACCCCCCACTAGACAACCCAATCGCCGTAGAACTATCTCGAGGGCAGCATCGAATCAGGAGGACGAGGCGTAGTAGTAGTAGTAGTAGTAGTAGTAGTAGTAGTAGTAGTAGTAGTAGTAGTAGTAGTAGTAGTAGTAGTAGTAGTAGTAGTAGTAGTAGTAGTAGTAGTAGTAGTAGTAGTAGTAGTAGTACTAGTAGTAGAAGTAGTCGTAGTAGTAGCGTAGTAGTAGTAGTCGTAGTAGTAGTAGTAGTAGTAGTAGTAGTAGTAGTAGTAGTAGTAGTAGTAGTAGTAGTAGTAGTAGTAGTAGTCGTAGTAGTAGTAGTAGTAGTAGTAGTAGTAGTAGTAGTAGTAGTAGTAGTAGTAGTAGTAGTAGTAGTAGTAGTAGTAGTAGTAGGACTAGTAGTAGTAATAGTAGTAGTAGTAGTAGTAGTAGTAGTAGTAGGAGCGATGAGCGAGGAGGAGGAGGAAGAGTCTGAGGAGGATGATGAAGAGGAGGAGGAGGGAGGCCAAACACTGTCAAGCAATGTCAAGTGATGTTGGCATTGCAATGCTTTTCATGGCTCAGAGCTGCTTTGAGTTGCTTCGGTGCCGCGTCGGGCTCATGAAGCATAAGCTCTCGCCTGAAGAGCAGGCACATAGGTGCTCGTCTTTCAAGAGGGCTCTTCTTGGGTTACTCTAGCCCTCCTCCTCATCACCTCTCGCTTGCCCCCTCGCCACCCAAGGCGTCGGATCGGCGGCTGGAGGAGTACCAGCGCGAGCTCGAGCTCCTGTTTGAGGCGGCCCCCCAGCCCCCGCGCCGGCGGCAGCGCCAGAGGTCTTCGTTGTCTTTGTCGTTGCCGCTGCCGTCGCCGCCGCCGCCGCCGCCTCAGCCGCCGCCGTCGCCGCCGCCGCCGCCGTCGTCGTCGTCGTCGTCGTCGTTGTCGTCGTCGTCGTTGTCGTCGTCGTCGTCGTCGTCGTCGTCGCCGTCGTCGTCGTCGTCGTCGTCGTCGTCGTCGTCGTCGTCGTCGACAGCGCCGTATTTTTTTCGCAGTCGGCGTCGTTCTGGCGTGTGGAGGAGGCGGCGGGAAGGGTGTGGGGGGGGTTAGGAGGATGGAGGATGGATGAATCTTACACGAGAGCCACTTGAATTCTCCTTTCGGAAGTAAAATTAGTGTTGGTCACCCGTGGTGCCCATAGTTTTTCTCAATTGGCGGAGTGCTCCCCCGAGCTCACACCTGCTTTTTAATAAGGGAAAGTCTTGAGCCTCAGACTGCGCCCCTGGCCCTGTGTTGACAACAACGCTTCCCGATTGATATTTCCTCTCAACTGTTGACGCTTCGCGAATCCCCACCAGCCCATCCAAAAACGATGCCCAGAGGAATTGCCTCGATCAGGGAAGTGGGCAGCACACAGAGGAAGCCATTCTGAGACATCTTGGGATATCTTGAGCCATCTTGGAGGTCATCTTGGGCTCTCCCAGGCGCTCTTGGAGTCATCTTAATCAGTGCCCCCCCAAAGAGGCCAACACGTGGCTAAGACCTTAGTAAAATCAATGATGTGGCATTCTCGCCGAGGCCTCTTGGAGCATCTTGGGTGCCTCTGGGGGGTCTCTTGGGGCCTCTTGGGGGTCTCTTGGGAGCCTCTTCGGGGCATCCTGGGGGGCCTCCTGGGGCTTCCTGGCCACCTCTTGGGGCCCTAATGGGGCACCCTTGGGAGCCTTGGGGGCCATCTTTGGGCCATCTTGGGTGAGATCGATCACAGGAGGGGGGGTGACTAATTAGCGCCCCCCCCCCCAAGAGGCCCAAATGGGGCCAAAACCTTAGTAAAACCAATGATTTTGACTTCCTCGCCGAGGCCGTTTTGGACGCTCCGACGACTCGCGGAACCGCCCGTCCAGGTCCAGGGGAGGGGGCAGGGGGAGGGGCAAACCCCTCCCCGAAAGGGAAGAAGGAGGGGTGGAAGAGGAACCTCTCTAAACCACCTCACAATCTACTTGGCACTCTGATTTTCGCGAAATTCCTCCTTGCAGCTCATCCAGGAGTCGCGCTCTGGGTTGGCATCTCTTTGTAGCTTACGAAGGCGCTGCGCTCTCGACGTCCAGAGCTCGCGCTCTCGCGCGCGACCTCCTCGCAGTGTGCTCGGGACTCGCCCCGCCCGCTGCCATGCCCCGCTCGACTCGCTCGCGAGGATCTGCCCGCCCGACCCGCCCACCAGGATCCGCCCGCCCGACGCGTCCGTCAGGGCCCGCCCGTCCGCGTGCTTCAGAACTCTTCCGCAGATGGGTCCGTCTGGGACCTCGCCTGCTTGGGAGCCCTCCCGCACGCCTTGATGTCCCGCCCGCCCGACCCGCCCGTGAGGGCCCGCCCGCCCGGCCGGCAGTTAGGGCCAGCCCGCCCGACCCGGCCGTCAGGGTCCGCTTGCTGAAACTGTGGTTCCTCTCTCCTCCCCCTCTTGCCAAGTCTTCTTCGGCGTCAGTCCTCCTCCCTCCTCCCTCCCTCTTGGCCCCCTCCTTCCTCGTTTCCTCCTCATCCTCCTTCCCTCGCTCTCGTCCTCCTCCGCACGGAATCTATATACCCCAAAGGGGGTTGCGATCGAACGCGAAGATGGCGGGTGACGAGGGTTTGGGGAACACATGTTGAGTGGCATGCGGGCGAAGAAGAGCGAACAGTTTTGACCATTGTTTTCGATGTTGAGGTATAAGTTCTAAATACATGAGTATCGTTGATCCCCCCACGGTGCCCAATGTGTTTTTCCCAACCCTCCTGCGTTGGGTTCGGTTCTCGTTTTGGAAAAGCACTGCGGTCGCACACCTTCTCCTTCCCACCATCCTTCGTCTTGCCTGTCTGTCATCCTGCCTGCCATCCTGCCTTCTACCCTGCCTGCCATCCTGCTCCCGACGTCGTCGTCCTACATGACCTCGCCATCCCTGGGGGCTTCTATCTGCGAAGCTGTCGCAACTTTCGAGGACGTCTTGGGGGTTCAGTGGAGTGACATCTTACGTGGCCCTAGAATGCAGACTTCGCCATCCCTGCGGAGCTGCGATCTGCGAAACTGCCGCCACTTTCGAGGGCTGCTGGGGGCTCCAGCGGAGTGACGCCCCACGCAGACGCAGAATTCAGACCTCGCCACCTCTGGGGAGCCGCGATCTGCGACACCGTCGCCGCTTCCGAGGGCTGCCAGGGGGTCCGAGACAGTGGCGCCCTGCGCGGATTTGGATTCGCCTCCTCTCCTTCCCCGTTTTTTTTTTTTTTTTTTTTTTTTTTTTTTTGCAATCCTTCGTTCAAGTGGTTTTTTTGCAATCCTTCGGTTTTTTTGCAATCAAAGGTTTTTTGCAATCCTTCCCCGTGGGTCCTGAAGACACGGCGGCGCTGCACGGAACGGGCGTCTTTTCTCCCGCGCTGCACGGGACGGGAAGGAGGCGGAGAACTTGGTGGGCGGCGTCGGCCTCGCGCGCTCCTTGGCACTGGCTGTGAGCAGCTAACTCTTCAGGCCTTGCGCCCACCAGGAAACAACACCGAAGCTCCGACAACATATTTTTGCTTTTTTTGAGAAAATGGTTTTGGTGGCGCCGAAGGATGGCGTTCTCGTGCGCACGTCCCAACTTGGACTAGGATTGGCGTTTTGTCGCCGAAGGCTTCGCCAGTATAATGTCATTACTGAAATTCTCTGGTGGGGCCCGCGAGCGACCTGGAGGGGGCCGCGCTGCTTGTCTGGCGCGCCACTGGGGAACTTCCGCCACCCTCCTTTCCTCATCCTGCTTCTCTTGTCGTCGTTCTCTTCCGACTTTGCCGTGTCACGGCTGCTGTAACGTTGACTTGTCGGCCCATCTTCCGTCTCTTTTTCCTGCCCACTCATTCCCTCTTCGAGCCTGGTGCCTCAGTTCTCGTCCTTTTTGATTGTCTTGTGAGTCGCCGCGCGCTTTCCATACAGTTTGCACAACCAATGACAGATCCTGCGTTGCCATCTGCCGAACAACTTTGGACCAGCTCCTCTTGCCACTTAGTGCAGATGGGTAGGGAACGTCGCAGGGTAATTCGATGAAGGTGCTTCTCCCTGGGCTCGTACCTTGTTCTTTACAAGGGAATCTTGGGCCTCAGACGGCGCCCCTAACCCCCGACGTACAACAACAACAGCAACGACAACGACACCAGCCACAACAAACATTTAAAGCCTGTTCGCTCTTATCTGCTCGCGGGCAATTCCACACGTATATCCCAGACCGTCGATACCCGCCCAAATCAGCTTCGATCGTACCCCTTCGGGGGTATTTTTGTTGTTGTTGTTGTTGTTGTTGTTGTTGTTGTTGTTGTTGTTGTTGTTGTTGTTGTTGCCTGCGCCGTGTATCTCGTGCAGCCCCCAGGGCAGGGGAGCTGAGGACGGATGGGAGGAAGGGACGAGGGGGAGGGAGGAGGATGGAACGCGAGAGAGAGCATCAGGAGAAGGGCTGGGAGCAGAAATCACGTGGCAGAACCACACGGGGTAGGCCATGACGGGAGGGTCGGGAAGGCGGACCCGGACGGCCAGTCGAGCAGGCGGGTTGCCGAAACGTGCGTCCTGCGCGAATCGCGATTCACAAATAAATCGACAGGAAATCCACAGCGAGAGCGTGATTCCTGAGTGTCGAGGGTGCGGCGTCTGAATACATGGCGAGGAGGTCCCACGCGAGGGCGCGATTCCTGCATAACTTATGAGGACGTCCCGCGAGAGAGCGCGCGACTTTTTGAGTGTATTGTGAGGGAGAATCAGGCGGGAGCCGCTGTTGTTGTAAACTGGGGGCCAGGGGCCCAGTTTGGTGACCTTCGCTTTCCCTTGTCAAAAACAGGGTGCGAGCTCCAGGCAAAGCGCTTACACTGAACAGACAACACTGCTCATACTTCAAAAATGAGAACTCGACAAGAGCAGCAGCAACAACAACACTCATTTTGAAACTGTTCGCTCTTATCTGCTCGCGTGCCATTCAACACGTATATCCCAAACCGTCGATACCCGCCCTCTTCGTCTTCGATCGCGCCCCCTTGGGGGTATATCTCCCTTACCTGCCGCGCGTACTTGGTGCAGCCCCTGAAGCAGGGGAAGAGGGGACGCATGGAGGGGGGAGGGAGGCGAATGGAACCCGGAACACGTGGCAGAACCACACGGGCAGATCTTGTTGGCAGACCCATAGCGGGCGGGTCAGGAAGGCGGGCCTAGGCGGCCAGGTCGAGCAGGCGGGCAACAACAGCAACAGCAACAGCAACAGCAACAGCAACAGCAACAGCAACAGCAACAGCAACAGCAACAACAGCAACAACAGCAACAACAACAACAACGGCTCCCGCCTACTACTTCACAATGTATTCAAACATCGCGCTCTCGCGCGGGAGTTCCTCATACTGTATGCAGATGTCGCGCTCTCGCGTGGTACGTTCTCGCAATTTATTCAGACGCACCGCTCTCGACACTCAGGAATCACGCTCTCGCTCTGGCCCTCTTCACGATCTAGTTTAGAGACGCGCTATCGCTCGAGACGTCCTCGCGATCTATACACGACTGACGCTTCAGTGACTCGCCTACTCGATCGGGCCGCTTGGGTCCGCCTTCCCGACCCGCCCATTAGGGTCTACCTGCCCGATCCGCCCGCCTGGTTCTGCCACTTGTTTTCTTTTCCTAGCCCCCTCCTAACGATCTCTGTCGTGCTCCATCCTTCTCCTCCCCCTGTCCATTCCTTCCGTCCTTCCCTTCTGTTGTGTTAGGGGCTGCTCTAAATACACGTGGCAGGTACGGAAGATATGCCCCCAAGAGGGGTACGCTCGAAGACGAAGAGGGCGGGTACCGACGGTTTGGGATATGTTGAAAGGCCCGCGAGCAGATAAGAGCGAACAGTTTTAACATGATTGTTGTTGTTGTTGGTGGTGGTGCGGACTTCTCATTTCAAAACAATTATTGTTGATCCCCCCTCCAGTGGCCAGGGCATTTTTCAATTAAAGTGCTCTCTCCATGGCTCGCACCCGGATTTTTATCAGGAAAAGTGTGTGGCCACCGAGCTGCGCCTCTGGCCCCCGGTGGACAGCAACAGCGGCTTCCGCCTGATGCTTCCTCACAGCGTATTGTGAAGGCCTGACGGCCGGTGCCGCCGACCCTGAAAGACATCGACGACGACCAGGAGGGGGAGGAGGAGAAGGAGAAGGAGGAGGAGGAGGAGGCGGAGGAGGAGGAGGAGGCGGAGATAAGGAGGAGGAGGAGAAGGAGAAGGAGGATCGCAGTGTATTTCAAGTTCGCGCTCTCGCGCGGGCCTTCCTCTCGATTTGTCCAGGAGTCGCGCTCTCGCGTGGTTCTTCCTCTCACTGTCTTGTGGCGCCGTGCCCTCAATAGACTCAGGAATCACGATCTCGCTGTGGACTTCTTGGCGATTTGCATGAGAATCGCGCTATCGCTCGAATCTTCCTTCATGATGGGTTGACGCTTCAGCGACCCGCCCGCTCGACCTAGTCGTCCCTAGAGCAGGAGGAGGAGGAGGAGGAGGAGGAGTAGGAGGAGGACCAGTGTAAACCCAAGAGGCATCAACGATGTTGGAATAAACCCTCCCTCCAAGCTCCCTCTTCATAGGCCCCTACAACGCTTCATTTCCTTTGAAGGAATTGCCTCTTTGGAAGACAACCGACCGTTTGAAGACCCTGAAGCATGCCAAAACGTTGTTCTCGGGATTCAAACGCCACGGATCAACCTGACTGTAGCTTCTTGACAATCCTGAATCGTGCCAGAACGCCATTCCCGGAACTTCAACACCGCGAATCACCATAACTGTTACGCCAGCATAATCCTGAATCTTTTCAAAACACCTTTTCTGGCACGTTGATGATGGGAATCCGTGGAACTCTTGCATTTTTAAACGAATGTGCGCCGCGCTAGGGCGAGAGCCACACTTTGAAAAGGAGCCGCCCTCAATCCGTGAAACTCTTGCACATCTTGAAAAAGAATGATCATTTTGAAAAGGAACCGCCCTCAATCCTTCAAGCTCTGGAAATTTATGCTAACCATCCTGTTGTATTGGGTCTTCGTTTTGAAGAGACAGCGCCCCGCGTTCCTCACTCCTTCGTCCTCCCCCTTCTCCCTCCCCATCATCATCATCATCATCATCATCATCATCATCATCATCATCATCACCACCACCACCACCATCAGCAGCAGCAGCACCATCATCATCATCATCATCATCATCACCACCACCATCATCATCATTATCATCATCATCGTCATCATCATCATCATCATCATCATCATCGTCATCATCATCGTCATCGTCATCGTCATCGCCATCATCAGAGGGGGTGCCCGCATGCGTCCGCCACACCCAGTACAGCGTTTCGTGGCCCCATCTGGAACTCCACCCAAAGCCCCAGGGGGGGTGGCCGCGTGCGTCGGCCACACCCAGTACAGCGTTTCGTAGCCCCATGGGGAGCTCCACCTAAGGCCCCAATGGGGGTGGCCACATGCGTCCGCCACACCCAGTGCAGCGTTTCGTGGCCTTATAGGGAGCTCCACCTAAGGCCCCAGTGGGGGTGGCCACATGCGTCCGCCACACCCATCTTGGCACATCCCTCACGCGTTTCGTGGCCTTATAGGGAGCTCCACCGAAGGCCCCAGTGGGGGTGGCCACATGCGTCCGCCACACCCAGTACAGCGTTTCGTGGCCCCATAGGAAGTTCCACCGAAAAGCCAGTGGGGGTGGCCACATGCGTCCGCCACACCCAGTACAGCGTTTCGTGGCCTTATAGGGAGCTCCACCCAAAGCCCCAGTGGGGGTGGCCACGTGCGTCGGCCACACCCAGTACAGCGTTTCGTGGCCCCATGGGGAGCTCCACCTAAAGCTCCAGTTGGGGGTGGCCACATGCGTCCGCCACGCCCAGCATAGCGTTCCGTACCCGTATTGGGAACTCCACCAAAGGACCACGCGTCGCGGGAACTCCGTACTGCGCTCTGCCCGTCGTCGCTCTGCCCAGCGGCCAGAGCCTTGCCCGCTATCAGCCAGCCAGCTAGCTCTTTGATCCGCGCAGCGGACGACCCGCGCGCGTCGCGGGGACTCAGCGCTGCGCTGCGCTTGCAGCTTTGGACATTGTAGCGCAGGGATAAAGAAGGAGAAACAGAAGAAAAGGAAGCGGGCGCGATCCTCGTGAGGGGCGTGCCGACATGGGCGTCGCGGCGCGCAGGCGTTGCCATCGGGGTTTCTGGGGGAGCTCCTTGTGGCGGCCACGCTCAGTATCACGAGTGCTCAGAGGCAGGAAAACTTAAGCCATTCACAGTCATATACGTTCACACCAGGCGTACCCCTGCTCGCATTCACGCACATAGATTTACTCGCGCGCAGACTCAATCACAATCAGGCACGCTCGCGCTCAGTCTCGCCCGAACTCAGTCCTCCGTGCTCAGGCCAATCGTTTTCGTTCGTGTTGTGTACCCCGCCACGCATGCCGGCGCACCCCTCCCACGGTTCGTGGCCCCAAAGGGATCGCCACCGAAGAAGATATACACAATTGCGGTACTCACAGCTGCATATGGTTGGGTCCTTCGCCAGGATAATTAAAAACGAATGTGCGCCGCACTAAAGCGAAAACCACATTTTGAAAACGACCCGCCCTCAATCCGTGAAGCTTGTGCAAATTTTGAGAACGAGTGTGCGCTGCGCTGAGGCGAGAACCACATTTTGAAAACGACCCGCCCTCAATCCGTGAAGCTCTTGCTCATTTGTTAAAACGATTGTGAACCGCGCTAAGGCGAGAGCCACATTTTGAAAACGAACCGTCCTCCATTTGTGAAGCGGTTGTCAATGTTTGAGCTTCAGACTTCAGAATCGAAAGTGGTGCGGAAGTTTCAGGTGAAACCCCGGCCCGCCCTAAAGACTGGCTTCGGGGTGCGACAGGGGGAGGTTCGTTGAAAGGACCAGGAGGAGGAGGAAAAGGAGGAGGAGGAGGAGGAGGAGGAGGATGAGGAGGAGGAGGAGGAGGAGGAAGAGGAGAGGAGGGCGGGCGGAGGCGGAGCGGCGGCGGCGGAGGAGGAGGAGGAGAGGGGATGAGGGGGAGGGGGAGGGGAGGGGGAGGGGGAGGGGAGGGGGGAGGAGGAGGAGGAAGATAGGCGTGAGGAGGCTGACGATGGCGATGCTACGCCACGCGAAGGCCAAAGCGCGACAGGTCGCTCTCCTGACCGCCAAGCCGTAGTAGTGACGGCCAGCTACCATTCAGGCTCGCGGATTTCAGTCAACCGGCTATCTGAACCTGGTCTTCTCTTCTTCGTCGTCGTGGTCGTGGTCGTCGTCTTCGTCGTTCAACTCCCACGTCTGGATATTATTCATTGGTGTTCCCCCCGCTGGCGCGCATGTTTTCTGAACTCACGTGTGCTACTCGACGCTCGCACCAGGTTTTCGTCGATGATTGCTTTTGGTCTCCAAGCTGTGTTGTTGGGCCCTTGTCTAAATGGGCAATGCTTCCGCTAACGACTCCTGTGGGACACATCTATGAGCACATCTGTCTTTACACATACACATACACATACACATACATTTGCACACACATGTACATAAACATATACATGTACACATACATATACATCTACATATACACCTGCATAGGCATATACATATACAACTGTATACACATATACGTATACACATACACGTGCACCTACATTTACGTATACAGTTACATCTAAAGTTACGTCTGCATGTGCATACTCTATACATGTGCACCTACATATACATACACGCAAACCTTAGACATGTACACCTATGTCTACATCTACATGTCCACAACCATATATACATATATATATACACGTACATAAAACATAATCATACATCTGAAAATAGTTCTACATCTACATTTATACATATATACAGCTACATCTACATCTACATATATAGCTACATGTACATCTACATGTACATCTACATGTACATCTACATCTACATCTACATCTACATCTACATCTACATCTACATCTACATCTACATCTACATCTACATCTACATCTACATCTACATCTACATCTACATCTACATCTACATCTACATCTACATCTACATCTACATCTACATCTACATCTACACACATCTACATCTACATCTACATCTACATCTACATCTACATCTACATCTACATCTACATCTACATCTACATCTACATCTACATCTACATCTACATCTACATCTACATCTACATCTATCTACATCTACATCTACATCTACATCTACATCTACATCTACATCTACATCATCTACATCTACATCTACATCTACCTACATCTACATCTACATCTACATCTACATCTACATCTACATCTACATCTACATCTACATCTACATCTACATCTACATCTACATCTACATCTACATCTACATCTTCTACATCTACATCTACATCTACATCTACATCTACATCTACATCTACATCTACATCTACATCTACATCTACATCTACATCTACATCTACATCTACATCTACATCTACACTTACATCTACATCTACATCTACATCTACATCTACATCTACATCTACATCTACATCTACATCTACATCTACATCTACATCTACATCTACATCTACATCTACATCTACATCTACATCTACATCTACATCTACATCTACATCTACATCTACATCTACATCTACATCTACATCTACATCTACATCTTCATCTACATCTACATCTTCATCTACATCTACATCTACAGCTACAGCTACATTCTACAGCTAGCTACAGCTACAGCTCAGCTACAGCTAGTACGCTACAGCTACAGCTACAGCTACAGCTACAGCTACAGCTACAGCTACTACAGCTACAGCTACATCTACAGCTACATACATACATACTACATCTACATCTACATCTACATCTACATCTACATCTACATCTACATCTACATATACATCTACATCTACATCTACATCTACATCTACATCTACATCTACATCTACATCTACATCTACATCTACATCTACATCTACATCTACATCTACATCTACATCTGCATCTGCATCTGCATCTGCATCTGCATCTGCATCTGCATCTGCATCTGCATCTGCATGTGCATGTGCATGTGCATGTGCATGTGCATGTGCATGTGCATGTGCATCTGCATCTGCATCTGCATCTGCATCTGCATCTGCATCTGCATCTGCATCTGCATCTGCATCTGCCTCTGCCTCTGCCTCTGCCTCTGCCTCTGCCTCTGCATCTGCATCTGCATCTGCATCTGCATCTGCAGCTGCAGCTGCAGCTGCAGCTGCAGCTGCAGCTGCAGCTACAGCTACAGCTACAGCTACAGCTACAGCTACAGCTACAGCTACAGCTACAGCTACAGCTACAGCTACAGCTACAGCTACATCTACATTTACATATGCATCTACATCTACATCTACATCTACATCTACATCTACATCTACATCTGCATCTGCATCTGCATCTGCATCTGCATCTGCATCTGCCTGCATCTGCATCTGCATCTGCATCTGCATCTGCATCGCATCTGCCATCTACATCTACATCTACATCTACAACTACAGCTACAGCTACAGCTACAGCTACAGCTACAGCTACAGCTACAGCTACAGCTACAGCTACATACATCTACATCTACATCTACATCTACATCTACATCTACATCTACATCTACATCTACATCTACATCTACATCTACATCTACATCATCTACATCTACATCTACATCTACATCTACATCTACATCTACATACCTACTCTACCTCTACCTCTACCTCTACCTCTAACTCTACCTCTACCTCTACCGCTACCTCTACCTCTACCTCTAACTCTACCTCTACCTCTGCTCCTACCTATACCTCTACCTCTACGTCTACGTCTACGTCTACGTCTACGTATGTCTACGTCTACGTTTACGTTTACGCTTACGTCTACGTCTACGTCTACGTCTACGTATACGTCTACGTTTACATCTACATCTACATCTACATCTACATGCACATCTGCATCTACATCTACATCTACATCTACATCTACATCTAGATCTACATCTACATCTACACCTACATCTACATCTACAGCTACATCTACATCTACATCTACATCTACATCTACATCTACATCTACATCTACATCTACATCTACATCTACATCTACATCTACATCTACATCTACATCTACATCTACATCTACATCTACATCTACATCTACATCTACTCTACATCTACATCTACATCTAGCATCTACATCTACATCTACATCTACTCTACATCTGCATCTCTGCCATCTGCATCCGCATCTACATCTAGCATCTTACATCTTACATCTACATCTACATCTACATCTACATCTACATCTACATCTACATCTACATCTACATCTACATCTACATCTACATCTACATCTACATCTACATCTACATCTACATCTACATCTACATCTACATCTACATCTACATCTACATCTACATCTACATCTACACCTACACCTACATCTACATCTACATCTACATCTGCATCTGCATCTGCATCTGCATCTACATCTGCATCTACATCTACATCTACATCTACATCTACATCTACATCTGCATCTACATCTACATCTACATCTACAGCTACAGCTACAGCTACAGCTACAGCTACAGCTACAGCTACAGCTACAGCTACATCTACATCTACATCTACATCTACATCTACATCTACATCTACATCTACATCTACATCTACATCTACATCTACATCTACATCTACATCTACATCTACTTCTACATCTACTTCTGCATCTGCATCTGCATCTGCATCTGCATCTGCATCTGCATCTGCATCTACATCTACATCTACATCTACATCTACATCTACATCTACATCTACATCTACATCTACATCTACATCTACATCTACATCTACATCGACATCGACATCTACATCTACATCTACATCTACATCTACATCTACATCTACATCTACATCTACATCTACATCTACATCTACATCTACATCTACATCTACATCTACATCTACATCTACAGCTACAGCTACAGCTACAGCTACATCTACATCCACATCCACATCTACATCTACATCTACATCTACATCTACATCTACATCTACATCTACATCTACATCTCCATCTACATCTACATCTACATCTACATCTACATCTACATCTACATCTACATCTGCATCTACATCTACATCTACATCTACATCTACATCTACATCTACATCTACATCTACATCTACATCTACATCTACATCTACATCTACATCTACATCTACATCTACATCTACATCTACATCTACATCTACATCTACATCTACGTCTACGTCTACGTCTACGTCTACGTCTACATCTACATCTACATCTACATCTACATCTACATCTACATCTACATCTACATCTACATCTACATCTACATCTACATCTGCATCTACATCTACATCTGCATCTACATCTACATCTACATCTACATCTACATCTACATCTACATCTACATCTACATCTACA
This sequence comes from Prorocentrum cordatum, assembly GCA_963575745.1. Taxonomy (NCBI): domain Eukaryota; class Dinophyceae; order Prorocentrales; family Prorocentraceae; genus Prorocentrum; species Prorocentrum cordatum. Next base: position 342,467 of record CAUYUJ010015259.1, read on the forward strand.
TCTACATCTACATCTACATCTACATCTACATCTACATCTACATCGACATCGACATCGACATCGACATCGACATCTACATCGACATCGACATCGACATCTACATCTACATCTACATCTACATCTACATCCACATTTACACCTACATCTACATCTACATCCACATCCACATCTACATCTACATCTACATCTACATCTACATCTACATCTACATCTACATCTACATCTACATCTACATCTACATCTACATCTACATCTACGTCTACGACTACATCTACATCTACACTTAGATCTACGTCTACATCTACATCTACATCTACATCTACATCTACATCTACAGCTACAACTACAGCTACAGCTACAGCTACAGCTACAGCTACAGCTACAGCTACAGCTACAGCTACAGCTACATCTACAGCTACAGCTACAGCTACTGCTACATCTACATGTACATCTACATCTACATCGACATCTACATTGTCACCTACATCTACATCTTCATCTTCATCGTCATCTACATCTACAACTACATCTACATCTACATCCACATCTACATCTACATATACACCTGCATCTACATCTACATCTACACCTACGCCTGCATCTACATCTACATCTACATCTACATTTACATCTACATCTACATCTACATCTACATCTACATCTACATCTACATCTACATCTACATCTACATCTACATCTACATCTACATCTACATCTACATCTACATCTACATCTACATCTACATCTACATCTACATCTACATCTACATCTACATCTAAATCTACATCTACATCTACATCTACATCTAAATCTACATCTACATCTACATCTACATCTACATCTACATCTACATCTACATCTACATCTACATCTACATCTACATCTACATCTACATCTACATCTACATCTACATCTACATCTACATCTACATCTACATCTACATCTACATCTACATCTACATCTACATCTACATCTACATCTACATCTACATCTACATCTACATCTAAACCTACATCTACATCTACATCTACATCTACATCTACATCTACATCTACATCTACTACTACTCTACTTCTACGTCTACTTCGCGGTCTGCGTCTGCGTCTGCGTCTGCGTCTGCGTCTGCATCGCATCTTGCATCTGGCAAACTGCATCTGCATCTGCATCTGCATCTGCATCTGCATCTGCATCTGCATCTGCATCTGCAACTGCATCTTGCATCTGCATCTGCATCTGCATCTACACCTACACCTATCAAACCTACACCTACACTACACCTAAATCTACATCTACATCTACATCTACAACTAACACCTACACCTACATCTACATCTACATCTACATCTACATCTCAATCTACATCTACATCTACATCTACATCCACATATAACATCTACATCTACATCCACATCTACATCTACATCTACATCAACATCTACTTCAACATCTTACATCTACATCTACATCTACATCTACAACACATCTTACATCTGCATCTGCATCTGCATCTGCATCTGCATCTGCATCTGCATCTGCATCTGCATCTGCATCTGCATCTGCATCTGCATCTGCATCTGCATCTGCATCAGCATCAGCATCTGCATCTGCATCTGCATCTGCAGCTGCAGCTGCAGCTGCAGCTGCAGCTGCAGCTACAGCTGCAGCTACAGCTATTGCTACAGCTACAGCTACAGCTACAGCTACAGCTACAGCTACAGCTACAGCTACAGCTACAGCTACAGC
>CAUYUJ010015260.1:0-122500 GCA_963575745.1 Prorocentrum cordatum
TGAATCTGGCCCTCTCGAGCGCCCAAACGGCACTCACGACGTAGTACTGTGGGAAATGGGCCTGAGCATCTGTGCTGATCTCGAATAGTCACATCTCTGAAAACCACATCACGATACAGTATCTGGAGGTATTCTACCTCAGCAATAGCTGCGGCCAGAGCTTGTGTCTCGCCAGCCAGAGTGGATGGTACTTCACGGCGCAACTTGGAGCTGCGCCATCCTAGAATTGACGCCTTGACGCAACGATTCTCGGCAATGCTCTTGTCACAGGCCAATACCATCCAAGCGCCCTGTGTGGGATCCTCTGGGAGACCCCGTTCGTCGTCTAAACTAGGACCTCCCATGCCCCCCGCATCTGAGAACGAGGCGAAGGACATACGTTCAGGATCGAGCCTCCACACAATGATACCACGGGAAGCGGTGGCCCTGAGATGCTTGACAAGCTTGTTGGCCAGACTGATGTCTCCCGTGGTGGCTGCCTTGAGACGACTAGCGAGAATGCTTGCTGGTCCTGAAGCCTCCGGACGAGCTTCCCGTCCTATCCAGTTAAACTTAAAAACAAGAGAGCGTAGTGCCTTGAACTCGCTGTCCTCCAAAGGAGTGTCCCGGGCAGCAAGCCTACCTTTGGCAAGAGAGATAGGCCGAAGTTCTTCCAGAATGTATTTTTCCATGTCGATAGTGGCCCGGTTCGGGCCTATAGTCACCCGTCTGCCAGCGTAGTCAACTGGCCCTGCGTGACAGTCCCTGTATTTTCCGAAACGGAATCTTGATTCAAGGCGCTCTCGAAACCCCTTCCGACTCTCTTCCGTGAGGCTCCCAATGAAGAAGTCATCGACCTCCAGCAGGATCATATTTAGCAACTCCCCTTTCGACCCATAACGACACCACCAGCACGGTTCCAGTAATGTCCGAGAAAACCCTTGTTGTTCTAGAAATGACACGACAGTTCGTCTCCATGCTACTGGGGCATCGTCGAGGCCGTACACGTTAACTTTGAGGCGTATGATGGAGCCTGCCGGAAGGTGGACGCCATCACACGGTTCAACGAAGATCTCTCCCTGGGACCTCACCATCTTGTCGGATTGGCAAAAAGCATTTTTCACGTCGGCGATATCGGCCCTCATGCCAAGGTTCATGAGAACCTGCACGAACAAGGTGATGCTTGACGTTTGCGGTGTCGGGGAATACGCCTGCAGAGATCCGGCGTCGGGATCCTTGTGACCGTGTACGCACCAACGGGACTTTGCTTCGGGTTCTTTGAAAGTACCTTCTACCGGCTTCCACCTGCGAACCATCCTGCTAGAGATGATCCGGTCCGGACATTCCTTCCGCACGACTTCCGCCTCCTTCGGCCCCAGGACCTCCACAGCTCCCGACTCGACCATGGACTTCCACTCCTTATCGTCTGATGCCTGAAACTTGGCCCGTTCGGCCGGAGTGAGGTTTTTAAACGAGACCTCTCCTCCCCTACTGGCAGCGTAGGTCTCTCCAAGCTGCTCCCTGGTCTTGGCCTGAAGACCAGACCCGGCCTCGCCAGCCGGTACCAAAAAGAAATCCTCCTCCTCCTGCTCCTCTCTCCTCTCTGGCTCTCTGGGCGGAGACCTCGAACGTTCTGGTCGGCGTCCCGCTTCCAGAGCCTTGACTATCTCACTCACACTTCGGCGTGGCTCGGTGCCGCCCTGAATCTCCTGAACTCTGGCGGCGGAGGAGGAGGAGGAAGGATCAACGGGACGAGAGGTGGATGGTTCCGAGAGGCCAGGGGGTGGTTCAATCCTCACCCTTTTGTCGGGAGGCTCGCTGGCAGCTCTGCCGCTGCGAGATCTTAAAATGCAAGCGGGAACGTCCTGGGGCTGGGTGAGTCTTCTCGGTCTCGGAGCCTGGGTGACCGGCCCTCGCGCATGTTCCTGAGGCGATTCCAGCCGTGACTCCGGGTGATCTCTCTCAAGATCCTCGATTTCTCGCCCCTCGTCAAGGGGAATGTCGGGAGACTCAGAGGGAGCGAGAGCAGGGGTGTGGGTAGGTTCAGCCTCTTCGCTCCTCACTTCATGCCCAGGTGCGCTGCCTCCGTGGGGAGACGATCTGCCTGAGCTTTCCTCGGGCCCTCCGGTGGACGGGACCCTCGTCACCTCTGATCCCGCCTGCGCCTCCATGGATCCATTCTCTGACGGAGCCTCTCTGGGGCTGCGTCGGAGGATCACTCCGGGAGTCGGTGGGGGACCGGAGGTATCGGACGTTCCGTCGGTACGTCGCGTCTCTGGAGCAGGGACTTCCTCTCGAACGGGAGGACACGGTGCCCCGGGGAGCTGAGGGCCCGAATCCAACTCTCTCCGAATGGCATCGTCCCAAGCGTCTTCGGGAGGAGGTCCTTCTCTCTGGACATCGACGGCCGTGGCCCTCCGAGTGTGGGCCTGACGCATCAGTTCTTGCCACTGCGGGGATTGGGCAAGCTGTATACCGCACTCTTCTTCTGGGCTGGCGAGGCGGATCTGTTCCGCCGAGCATTTCCACAGCCGGGCCCGGGCGGCCACCCACGCGGTTCCGCCCTCGGCCAGGACCACCACCCCAGGACCACACCAGCCGTCTCGACGTCTTCCGAGACTGTCGGCCCGGGAAGTGGCTCTCGCCATGTGGCGCCAAACGTACACCCACTGGCCAGGTGTGTAGCTCCTGGGGTTGGGATTCCTGGCGCGGGAAGCCTTGCTGATCTTTTCTCTGGCCGTGGCTTCCATAGCGAGCCTTCTGGCCGCCGCTCTGATTTCCTGAGCACGGCAGAACTCAGCGCCAGCTTCGTCCAGCTCTGCTGGATTGCGAGTCAGGTCCTGCCAGCCCGGGAGACCAGAGGCGTCGTCAGAGAGCAACTCGTGTGGGAGTCTGGGATTTTCCCCAAAGACCAACTGCAACGGGGAAAAGCCCCCTCTGTGCCAAAATCTGTTCTTGTGAGCAGTCAGCTCGTACACGAAGGTATCCAGCTCCTCCAACGACACCGGGGCCCCAGGACCCGAGTCAATTTCCTGGCGCGCGCGTTCATTTATCCATCCCCCGTGGCGCTCGACTCTCCCATTTTGCCACGGAGAATCGGCGTCACACACATGGTGCTTGACCCCCCAGTGTTCCAGTCCTCTGGCGAAACGACCCCCGAACTCGGAGCCTCCATCCGAAATGAGAAGGTGGGGAGCCCCGAGGGGTCTAATCCAGGACTGCACAAACCCCGACCACACCGTGGCCGCTCTGGCGTCCGCCACGCGGGTGCAGACCTGAAGGTTCGACCCGTGGTCGACAACATTAAGAAAAGGAACCGCTTGGCCCAGGAACTCCAGATAAAAGAGATCCACGCCAACTATGTGGTTGAAACGAAAAGTGCGAGGCAGCGCGACCCGTCGGTGCGTGCCCTGCTCGCTCCTCTCTTCACACTCGGAACACTGGAACTTATGGCGGACCCACCGGATTAAATGAGCTTTGACTCCCCCAGCCCTGAGCACCCGACAAAATTTGCGTGAGTCGGGATGCCCCATGTTCACATGAATCTTATACAGGAGTCTCTTTTCGTCCTCGTTGGGTTCTTCGTCTGGGATCTCGGCACTCTTGGAGTTTTGCTGGGGCCTGGTCTCGGGTTCGTCACCATCGCTCGCTTCACTTCCTCCGACTTCCTCTTCCTCAGGGATGGTTCCCAGACCTTCTCCTGCCATTATCGTAGGAAAGCTTTCGTCAACCAGCTGGGCCCACGTAGGCCTGACCTTTTCGTCAGACCCGCTCCAGTGCTCAACAATGGCTCTCGCGGCAGTCCTCACAAATTTACTTGAGTAAATGGCAGCCCGGGAGGTCTGACGGCTTCCCTCAAGAATGGCGTGTCTGTGGCCCCCTGTGCACAGCTTCCCGTCCAACAAAGACAATATCCTAGGATGGTTTGTCAGCAGACCGGTAGGCTTCTTGTTGAGGCCACGGTCGTCCACTCGTAGCTCGAAAGCGCACATATCTACCCTTAGTCGTCTGACAGAGGGGAGAGAGGATATCAGCTGGGCGACCTCAGTGTGCCACGAGCTGGCGTACAGGGGATGTTCAAACACAAAGAACCTGCCTCTCGAGTGTTGATATTTAGCAATTTCCATGCACAACGTGAGATCTCTGAGACCCTCGAGGACTTGCTGGTGCCACCTTTGGGGATCGCGGCGATCTCGATTGATCCTGTTGATCGCGGAAAAGACCTTGCACTCAGAGCTAAGCCATATCGTTTCGGGATCGTTCTTCTTGATTTCCCTCCAGAGGTGCCGAGCGTGTTCTTTGATCCCCGAGTCCCATCCCGTCAGCCTGTCGAAACTCGCACTCGAACCCAGACGTCCCCCTCTCTTTTCCACCTCGGGGGCTATACGAGGGGGAGAGAAGACCTCCATGAACGAGGTCTTGGCCTTGGTGGCCTGCCTCGCGCTGAAAGCTCCCGAGGACTGGCGCCCGTGGGTCTCGAGTTGCCTGTCGAGAGCTCTCCGAACCTTGGGTCCCCAGGCCGACTCGTGATCGTCGTTAAATTGATCCCCATCAATCCAACTCTCGAGGAGGCCGTCCTCCGTGGTTTTCGAGCCCCGCCCAGCCGTGGCGTAGGCCCCGTTCGACTCGGCCCGAAAGACTGGGAAACCTACAGGGAAGCTCCCGAGGCCCCCTTGGTGTTCTGGAGGGCCTTCCTCTCTTTCTTTTCTTTCGCAAGAGCCGGCAGTAAAAGAGCCGGCGACGCACGTGCGTCGTGACTGGGAATCCCTCGCCCTGTGGCGAGAGTAGCAATGGCAAGGGGACTGATCTACACCAAGTCCCACGTGCCGACCGATGTGGTAGTGGAGGAGGTCGTGTCCTCCTCCTCTGAACCCTCTGGGATCGAACAGATCTCCGTCGCCTGAGCTGGGAACGGCTTGGCAGGAGGCATCTTGGCCGGCGGCTGCGCTAGAGGCGCCGTCCAGGCTGGTGCCGTGGGAGTCCACGGATCTCCACTCTGCCAGCCGCTCCCGCTGCTGGAGCTGGCCATTGCGTGCTGATTCATCGCATGCGCCATTGCGGTGACAGATGATGCTACCTGCACTAAAAGATTCAGCATGTGATCGACTGCCTGGTGCATCGACGTTGTCTCGAGCTGCATCGCGGTCAATTGATCGGCAATCGAGTCGATGGACTCCCCGAAATTCTCGAAGACGCCTAGCATGCGTTGGACGTGGACCACCGACTGGTACACCTGCTTGAGTCCCTCCTCCAGCTGGCTGTTGCTGCCGATCTGATTGGATGCCGCCAGCTGCTGCATCTGCTCGACGACCGGCTGGATGTTGGCCAGTAGCCGCAGTCCCTCGGGTAGATTCTGAAGATGGTGGGAGAGAGACGTCATCATCGCCGAGATCCCGTTCACGGCGTTGAGGGTCGCTGTGCCGTCGACGAAACCCTCTTTCTCCTGAAGAGAAAAAAAAAAAAAAAAAAAAAGAAAAGAAAAAAATAACGAAAAAATAAAACTAAAAAAAAAAAAAAAAAAAAAACAAAAAAAGGAAAAAAAAAAAACAAAGAAAAAAAGCATCGAAAAAAACAGAAAAAAAGTCAAAAAAAAAAAAAATAAAAGTAAAAAAAAGCAAAAAAAACTAAATAAAAAAAAAAAAGAACAAAACAAACAAAAAAAAAAAAAGAAAAAAAACAATTAAAAAACGAAAAAAAGTAAAAACAAAAAATAAAAAAAAAAAAAAAAAAAAAAAAAGCATCTGGATGGTCTTCTCCGCCGCGGCAGCGGCCCGACGGGCTGCCTGAGCCGCCGACTCGGGCCGTTCGGCTGGAGCACCGCCCTCCTGCTCCCGAGGCGTCCACTCCAGGCGGTAGCCGCACAGCCCGCACTTGAAACCTCGCCCGTGCTGATTTCCGTATGGCTGCCTCCGGTCTGCGGGATGGTCGCACTGAGGAGGCGGCTTGTAGGGAACCTTCGATGCCTTCGGCATGGGCTTCTGTATCTGCGGATGATGTTGAGGCCAGCTCGGCCGTCCGCAACCTCCTGAGCTCGCGGCTGCTGCCCCTGGCGCTGCCGTGGCTGCGCCCGAGCTGCTGCCGCTGCTGGTGTCGACCCAGTGGTTCGAGACCGCGGCTGCTCCCGTCTCCGGCTGATGCGCTCCCGTCTCGTTCTCCATCCCGTTGGTTAGCTCCTCGTATTCTTGCTGGACCCGACGAATCTGCTCTCGGAGCTGGCGGGCCCGTTCCTCCTTTGACGGGAGGTCGGGTGGAGCTTTCTTTGGTCCTCCGTGGACCACGCCCGCGGTGCTGAGAAACATCGGCGTCGCCAGGACTAGAGGCATTGTCCTGTCTCTGATCTTGACTTGAAAGAGAACCGATACTCTCGGGGTGGTCGATGCCGGAGAGCTTCGAGCCGAGAAAGGCTACGGAGGCAAGAGCCGTGACCCATTGAGGAATACGGCTTCTATGGAGTGACATCCTGTTTCTCGACAGGGTCCGAGTTATGGCCTCAGCCTTGACGAGCTCCCTCCGGATCACCTTAGTGTGACGGAACCCCGCTAAGCCCCGATTTGGTTCTGCTAGGCCCTGCTGAGCCCGGGACTGACCCTGGCACTGCTCTGTCCTCGAGAGGTCCTCGCAACTGCTCTCGAACTCCGTCGAGTATATCCTTAAGTGGCCTGTGAGGCCGAGGACGTTCTCCGTGTCGTCTATCCTTGTGTACTCCTCGCAAGCGTCCCCCTGGAGGTCTTCGGGGTCCTCGTGATCTGTGGTCTGCTGGGCCTCTGGGTCCTTGAGGTGGGCCTTGAAATCGGAGTTCCAGGGGTCCCTTCTATGGGGCCGGGTTCTTCTTAACGCGATACTCAGACCAAGGGCACATGAGATGATGAGATAGATGTAGTGCCCCACGACACCCGTGTCTGACATGCGCTGCACCGGGCCGCCAGAATATTCGAACGAATTGGCTGCGAGGAACGGCCACCTCTGAAGCGCTCCGGCTGGTACAGAGGCTCCTGGCCGAAGGGTCCTCACGATGTCGGCCATTCTATGGCCTGATCCTAGCTTCGTGAGCTTTGTCGTCTCTCCGATCCTACTGGACGCCAACGTATTCTCGGGTAGGTCCAGAACACAGCCCAAAAAGTCTAGAATATTGACGCTGATGATGTGGGGGACGTCATCGGCTAGCACTGCTGTCTCGATTATTCCGAGAACTCCGAAAAGACAGAGTGGAAAGAGAATGCTGGCTACTACCTTGGCCGGCCCACCAACGCCGTGAGCGGCGACATGTCGTCTATGCTCGGCCGGAACTTCAACGTATCTGAGACCGTGCTCTGCTAGTGCTTGTGACTCTCGATTCAGAGCCTGGACGCCGACGAGATCACTCCCTGCCCCAGGGTCTACCAGCCCTTGGCACGGAAGCGATACCAGGAAGGTGTCATCCTCCTTGATCTCCCGATGAACGGTCCTCCAGATTTCCATCGCCTCCGGACTGAGCACCTTGTCGGTCGATGCCATGCCGTTGAATGCATATGCCGCCATGCGTCGGTCTGCTCCGGCGTTCTTCGGGCACTCCCGACTCCAGTGGCCCTTTTGGTTGCACGTCCTACAGCGGGTCACCTTCATCTTCTGCTCCAGGGTGAGCGTGGGTCTGCGCCTGAACCGATCTCCTCGACGGCCGTCGCCTCGACCTGCACCCTTGGACGGTGGAGACGGGCGCTCCACCTTGGGTTTGTCGGTAGCTCCTCGTGGTCCGGCTGCTGGGCGTCGTCCTCCGTAGTATTCTCGGTCGCGCTTGGCAGCGCGCTTGAGATCCTTGTTCTCCTTCCAGGAGCGTCCCGCCGGGCGGGCCGCGAAAGCCTCGAGGGCGGCGTCCAGCTGATCCTCGTAGAGGTCGAGATCCTCGAGCTCCTCGAGAAGGACAGCTTCGTCCTCGAAGTCGTCGTCAACTTCCTCCTGGTCCGTGGAGCCGTCGCCTGTCTCCTCACCACCTTCGAACCTACCAGCGGGGAACGAGGGAGTGGAGGAGGGAGGCTGAGAGGCTGCTGTGGCACGCTCGTCGTCACCGGGCTCTTCGGCCGCGGGACCTGCTAACAGTGTGCCTGTAGAACGGCCTGGAAGAAGCCTCTCAGAACTGGTTGCGTCCATCTGCCTGAGGGCCCAGGACACGCTATCGTAGTCCAGGCGTCCGTGAGTCAGGGTTCTGAGATTTTGCTGACCCTGAGCAGACAATCCGGCGCCTTCCTCTAGAAGCAATCCCTTCAACTTTGGGCTAAACCACATGTCGTGCCCCTCTGCCTCGGTCAGCTGCGCCTCACGGCGGATCACATACTGAACCAGCGTCTCTCGAGGCTCGCGTGCTGCTTCATATAGAGCTCGGCGCCCAGCACGTCGTAGGTCGTCGCCCTCACGCTCTCCAGCCATGGTGTCCATGCGGCGCAGGATGACCTCCAGCCACGAGGCGCTGTTGAGCGTACTCTCGGGTATATCCTCGAACTTGGCCTGGAGGTTCCAGTCGAAGAGCTTGAACAATTTTTCAGCCCTGCGCCATGTCGCTACGTCGGTATTCTGATTCCATCTGCGGATAGCACGGCTCCACTGTCGATAGTGTCCGAAACCAGGCCAAGGCGGCGGATCAGAGTAGTCGCCTTTGCCGCCACCGGCGGCCCATCCCCACCAGTCGCCGGCACTGGTGCCAAAATGGCCCCTGCTGCTGCCGGTCCAGTGCTCCCAGGCCTGGTTCGTGCTGTCGCCCTGATCGCCCCCCTGCTGCCGTTCAGCGCCTCCCCAGCGCCAGCCGGCAGCGTCGGACCAGTTCCACGGGTCCTCCTGGCGATCTCCCTTGGCACTGCTGTCGGCCCAGCCGTGCAACCAGGGATCTTCTGCTGCTGTCGTGGCCGCGGCCACCGGCGTCTGAGACGATGATGCTGCTCCCATAGTCTCGCGGACTACTCCCACGATCATCTCTTTCAGCTGCGCCGGTGTGACCGCTGCCAGCGTGTCCCCTGCGGCTGGGCTCGCTGGAGCCTCGGCTGGGGACTCTTTCTCCTTGCCGTCTCGCGTCGTCATCCGTGGATCTCCACGCCAGTCGGACCTGGAAGCGAGGTCCTCGCTCCGGGCGCTCGAGAGCTTCCTGGACAGCGCCTCCTCAGCGCCGCGCCGGAGCTCCCATGGGCCTGAAGCGGGGTCACCCCGCTCCGCTACCAACTGTGGCAGCAGATCGCCCCTGGGATGTTTTTCCCTTGAGCCAGAACGCGAAACGGTCGGACTCTCCAAACGCTGAACCTAGGGATTAAAATCTGGATGGCATTCACAGTTTGTCGTGACCGTCGGCGTGATGCTCGTCCGTCCCAATGGGGGTGCTGTAAATAAGGTTGGAAGCCGGAGTCCGAGAGGAAGGAAAAAACCTACAATGGATGCTCCTCTCGCGTGCCTGTCCCCCCGTGAAGCCAGGCATCGGGGAAGGATGGTCGAGAAGCTCTGGAGCCCGATTGGGAAAAAAAATGGGAAGAAATTGGGAGCCGAGGTCGGAAAATTAACAGATAAATCAGTGCCCAGAATCCTCCCCCAACCTTCAACGCACTGAGCAAGACCCTGCGTGGGCATGCTGGCTGCGCAGCATGGGGATCAAACGTGCGAGGGAGGCGGAAGCTGGAAACGGATTGAAAAAGAATGGTGCTAAAAAGGTGTCCGGGATCCAATCGACATCATAGGGCACAAGATGCAGCAAACGACGGGCGACGGCAAATGAGAAAAGAAACGGCATACCGAACAATGCCGTGGTTGTCGGCGCACTTTGTCCGCATCACCGTGGAATTTGCCATCGCGCCACCTCTGCATGTAATGCCGTAGTCATCGGCAAAATTGTACTGGTCCCAGTGGAATCGGCCGTTGTACTATTGCCGTGCAAAGAACCGTACGCCATAGTACCAAAACCGTGTGAAGTATAAAACGAAACCCCCACAATGAATATGCTGACGCACGAAATCACAGTTACCAAACAGGGAAATCGAGTCGTGCGTGGACAATGTGATTCTTTCACGGATCAATAACTGCCCAATCCAAGCGGCCCTAAAATACCGACCGGCCCTGGAATACCCACAAATCGGTATAATATTTCCACTTCCGTCCGCTGTGCCATTTCCTGCAATCCAGGGCGGCCGTGTTCTTGGATGTACAACAGAAAAGCAATTGTTTCTCTCTCCGCTGCCGTCAGCTTGGATTGTAATGGGTCTGTCTGAAAACGTGTCATATGCGTGAGAAGGCCGAAAGACGTCACCAATATGCCGATAACGATGCCAACCATCATCCATCCCCATCCCAACGTAAACGGCCCAAACCCAGGAACCAAACGGTAGTTGGGAGGATACCCTGCACACGTTAATCCCATGTGTATCGTCGCTTGCGCGCACTCGGTCGGAAGCGCAGCTGCCGTAGCGTAAGAGCGAGATGCAGCAGACGATGTCCATGCGTAGACCCGTTCCCCTACGTCCCAAACCCGGTCCCATTGTACGTTTGCCTCCACAATTCCATCGGTCGTCGGCGCACGGATGCGGCGAGGGCAAGTGAGATATGAGGTGATATCAAGGTGATGTAACAATAGGAATAACAAGAAACTATGGCCACCTCCTGCTCCCGAGCGGCCACCCGAGCTCTCGAAGCCTCCAGCCGGTCATTGGTGACGAGGGGGCAAGGTGGCTCCGGAAGGAGAGACTGCGACAGCCGATGTCGCAATCGACATGAGAAAAGAAGCATCACTGCGCCGAGATGGTCCCGCGCTGCCTCGGGACCTGTAGCGTGGACTCAACCCATGCCAATGCGCTGGAGAGCGCAATGGCCGTAATGATTCGGTTGAGAAGGGCGCGGTCTCTGCAGATTGTTGCGCCTCTTCAGTGTGCGTTCCCCCAAGCAATCGGGAGCTCATTAATCGGCAGCGCTTCGATGATATCATTGCTTCGGTGGGCAGGGTGGTTTGCGCAAGCAATGCGTTGCCATGCAACATCGGCTCTAAAAGCCTCCCCACTGGCTGGCGCCGAGGCCCGATTTGTATACCGGCTTTCGGCATGCGAGAATGATATGAATAGGCCTTTGGTTTTCTGCATGTATTGTGGGGAAAGCTGCGGCAGATCGAAATGCCAATCAGAAAATTCCAAAGCATACCCAACCTTCCGATAACAAGGCTGAGATGATGGATTCGATTGTAAAGAAATGCTGGGTGATTGCCAAAGTAATGGCAGCCACCTTGCCGTTTTTTCACTAAAATTGAGGTTCAGCGATATGGTTGGACAATCAAGGTGCATATACAATATATATATATATATATATATATATATATATAATATATATATATATACAAGGCTGCATTGGCGCTTCGCGCCATGCACCTTGTTCCTTGAAGCTTTGGAATGGTTGGCCCGCGGTGCCATTTTTTCCCATTTTAGCCGCGGTCCGCTGGTTCGTACTTCGGAGAAGCGCAGGAAGAGCAGAAAGGGGGGCAATCAACCTGTGACGGACCAAAAATGCGAGTTGGAGGCCGCGGGCGCATGGAATGGCGCATATGAGTGGGGGCCGCGCAGGAAACAACTTGAATCCCGGGTTCGCAACAGAATTTCCGGAAAATTGGTTGCGAACCCGGGATTATGAGCATAATGCGGCCATCTTCAGGGAATATCGAATGAAGGGGGCGCGGGGCGGCGGAGTGGTGCGATTTCGACGGCGGCGGGTTTGACGGGCAAGGTGTTGGTCGGCTTGGCTCCTCCTCCACCTCCTCCTCCGCCTCCTGCTCCTCCTCCTCATCCTCTGCCTCCTCCTCGTTCTCCTTCTTTCTCTACCTCCTTCTCCTCCTCCTCCTCCTTCTTCTCCTCCTCCGCTTAAACCAATGGAAAATCAACGATTTGGAAGCTTTTTGGAGCTTCGCCGGAGCTTCCCAGGGAGCCTCCCGAAGCTCTTTGGAGCTCTCTTGGGGCCTCCTTGGGCCCTTTCGGGGAGGGAGGCTCGTATTTTCAGTTATCTGGTCCTCCCTGGAGCCCTTCTTTGGGCCGTTTCGGAGCGTACGTGGGCCGTCTTGGACCGTCTTGGGGCGCATCTTGGACCGTCTTGGGGCTTTTCAGGACGCTCTGGGAGCCCCTTGGGCCGTTCTGGAGCGGTTTTGGGAGCTTCTTGGGCGGTCTTGGAACGTGGGAAACCGGAAAAAGCGAGGACGCTGAAAACATTGAAAAACAAATGGAAAAGTAACAATTTGGCATGTTTTTGGAGCCTCACCGGAGCTACTCAGGGGGCTTCCCGAGGCCCTGTGGAGCTCTCTTGGGGCCTCCTTGGGCCTTCTCGGGGCGGGAAGCTTGTATTTTCAGTTCGTGGTCCCCCCTGGGGCCCCTTTTTGGGCCGTCTTGGAGCGTTCGTGGGCCATCTCGGGCGCGTCTTGGACCGTCTTGGGGCGCTCTCAGCGCGCTCTACGCTTAAAACATTGAAAAACCAATGGAAAGTCAATGTTTTTGTCTTCTCGGGCCCCCTTTGAGAACGGTCTTGGGGCTCTCGCGGAGGGTCTTCAAGGCTACCCGGGTGCTATCCTGGGCTGTCTTGGGTGTCTCTGTGGGCTTGCGCCGACCGATTTGGCACTGCCGCCCGCCTGCGTGCACGCTTTGGAAAGGATTTTCGGCCGCTCCCGTGGCACGGATTGGGGGGGGGGTCCCGTTTCGGGGGGGGGTCCGCCCCCCTCGGAATATATATAATATACGAATATATATATATAATATATATATATATAATATATATATATATATATATTTATATATATATATATATTATATATATATGTATGTATATGTATATACATATTTATATACACATCTGCATCTATGTGTTTATATACACATATACATATACATGTACATATCCATGTACATGTACATGTACATGTACATACATATCCATGTACATGTACATGTACATGTACATATACATATAAACATACACATCCATATGCCTATACATATATATATATATATACACCTATATATACACATATATGTATGTATATATATATATATATATATACTACGAACACGGGGGTGCCCCGAAGCAACAGCAAACGCGCGAATCTGGCGTAAATTGCAGAGGGCAAAATGCGTGCACAAATTGGTACAACAAGAAGAGGAAGTAAATGATGTTGGACATGTTTGCAAATCGTTTGTCGCATTGTAAATCAATTGGGCGCGCCATGACAAAAATGTTTTAACCACGAACCAGGTGTAAGGTTTAGGCTTCAAACTTCACTTGCGTACTCTTTTTTTGCATCTGGTCGTTTTTGTAGACACCGCGTAAGCTTTACCCGCGCATGGCTTTTGTTTATCCCGCCGAGGCAAGTAATAAATTAGTAATTTGTGAATCCGCTTCACTATCGAAACAATGCCGATCAGCAAGATATTCCGCAACCGAGCATCGCACAAGTAGTCATACAATGGCGTTGTGCATCCCAATGCAGCGGGAAGCAAGAGAAACAGTGGATATTAGCTCATGTTTTCGCACTGCCTGCGGACCAAAACATTAGCTTGGCGCAGGACCCAACCATATGCAGCTGCGAATAATCCAGGGTGCGACCTTTTCCTCACAGGTAACGCGCCGCGACAAGGATGGCGCGCGGGGCGGTGCAAATGGCGGCCACGAAGCGCGTGAGGGGTGCGCCAGGGTGGGGGGGAACTGCATGCAGGCGCTGCCGCTGGAGCATTCGGTGGAGACCCCGATGGGACCTCGAACTGAGTGCGCTCTTTGAAGGGCCACGAAACGTGTGAGGGGTGCGCCAAGATGGGGGTGGAACTGCATGCGGGCGTTGCCACTGTGGCCTTCGGTGGGGTTCCCTGTAGGGCCACGAAACGTGTAAGGGGTGCGCCGAAATTGGTGTCGGTGATGGTGACGATAACGGCGATGTTGATGGTGATGATGATGCCGATGATGAAAACGACGATGGTGCCGACGACGATCGACCGTGCCTGGGGGGCAACAGTCATGCCGCATGCTTAGTTGTCAGTGGCGTGCACGGCAACTGCTACAGCGGCGAATTGTTCTGAAAGGGTTCGCTGCGTCGCTTATGTGTGGAAGGAGAACACGCCATGGCGCATGGCGGCACCCCCGTCTTGGTGTAAGGGGTACACCAAGATGGGGGTGGAACTGCATGCGGGCGCTGCCGTTGGGGCCTTCGACGTGGTTCCCTATGGGCCCACGAAGCGTGTGAGGGGTGTACCAAGATGGGGGTGGAACTCCATGCAGGCGCTGCCTCTGGGACCTTCGGTGAAACTCCCTATGGGGCCATGAAGCGTGCGAGGGGTGTGCCAAGATGGGGGTGGAACTGCATGCGGGCGCTGCTGCCACTTGGGCTTTCTGTGGAGCTCCGTATGGGCCACGGAATGTGTGAGGGGTGCGCGAAGACGGTGGTGGAACTGCATGCGGGCGCTGCCATTGGGGCCTTCAGTGGAACTCCCTATGGGGCCACGGCACGTGCGAGGGGTGCGCCAATATGGGGATGGAACCGCATGCGGGCGCTGCCTTGGGGCTTTCGGTGGAGCTCCCTATGGAGCCACGAAACGTGTGAGGGGTGCGCCAAAATGGGGGTGGAACCGCATGCGGGCGTTGCCATTGTGGCCTTCGGTGGGGTTCCCTGTAGGGCCACGAAACGTGTGAGGGGTGTGCCGAGATGGGAGTGGAACTGCATGCGGGCGCTGCCGCTGGGGCCTCCGGTGGAGCGTTGCTGAAATGGGGGTGGAACGGGAAGCGGGCGCTGCCGTTGGGGCCTTCGGTGGAGCTCCCTATGGGGCCGCGAAGCGTGTGACAGGTGTGCCGAAATGGGGGTGGAACCGCATGCGGGCGCTGCCGCTGGGGCCTTCGGTGGAGCTCCCTATGGGGCCACGAAGCGTGTGAGGGGTGTGCCAAGATGGGGGTGGAACCACATGCGGGCGCTGCCGCTGGGGTTCTCGGTGGAGCTCACTATGGGGCCACAAAACGTGTGAGACCACTGGGGCCTTCGGAGGAGCTCCTTATGGGGCCACGAAACGTGTGAGGGGTGTGCCAAAATGGGGGTGGAACTGCATGCAGGCGTTGCCACGTGGGTTTTCTGTGGGGCTCCCTATGGGGCCACGAAACGTGTAAGGGGTGCGCCGAAATTGGTGTCGGTGATGGTGACGATAACGGCGATGTTGATGGTGATGGTGATGCCGATGATGAAAACGACGATGGTGCCGACGACGATCGACCGTGCCTGGGGGGCAACAGTCATGCCGCATGCTTAGTTGTCAGTGGCGTGCACGGCAACTGCTACAACGGCGAATTGTTTTGAAAGGGTTCGCTGCGTCGCTTACGTGTGGAAGGAGAACACGCCATGGCGCATGGCGGCACTGCGGGATGGTGCGCACGTTGCACAGTTGCATTCGTTGTCGGCGCCAAGGCCCAATATTAAAATAGGTGAATGGGGGGGGCGAGGAGTTCACCACATGCAGGGCAGGTGAGATAGTGCGCGATAGAGTCAGGTTGCTGGCTGCAACCAAAAATACAGAATGCAGCTCCACTGACATGCGTGCGGTGTGATATTGTCCACCCTCCTGCAAGGGTCTTGAGCAGGCTCCACTGCCACGCGGGCTTGAACGTGCGGAGCACCGCAAGACAGTACCCCACCGCTCACCCACCGTCCCACTAATAATGACGATGATGATGATGATGACGATGCTGATGATTATGGCGATGACGATGGACCGTGCCTGGGGGGCAACCGTCTTGCCGCGCGCTTAGTTGTCGATGGCGTCCACGGCAGCTGCTACATCGGCGATTTGCCCAACAAGGTTCGCGACGATTCCGTGAACCAGCGTCGCCTTGAGCTTATTTATGATGGGTGCGAAAAGCGGGTGCGCCCAGTTGCATGGCGGTACTGTGGGGGAGTGTGCGCGATGCGCAGTTGAATTCGTTGTCGGCGCCAAGGCCGAGTGTTAAATGAGGTGAGGGAGACAAGGCCAGGAGTACAGGGCAGAAGGGATAATGGGGGAACTCTGCTGCCAAAAATACGATGTCGCTCCAGTAACACGCATGCATCGTGATGTTGCCCACCATCCTGCGAGGGTCTTTGCAAGCTCCACGGCCGCGCAAGTTTAATCGCGCGGGGCGCCGCTAGGCTTCCCCCCCGCCGCTCGCCCGCCGCCCCATTAATCGAAACAGAAATGCCCCGCGCAGACAAGCACTTAGCGATGGTATTCGCAAATCCAGGTGGGAAAAGTGAGACGCGCAGCAGGGGGG
This sequence comes from Prorocentrum cordatum, assembly GCA_963575745.1. Lineage (NCBI taxonomy): Eukaryota > Dinophyceae > Prorocentrales > Prorocentraceae > Prorocentrum > Prorocentrum cordatum. The sequence continues at coordinate 16,228 of CAUYUJ010015260.1, forward strand.
GGAAATGCGCTGGACCTTCCTCCTGCGGTCTTCTCCCACTGCACTAGCCTGTTCCTGACGGGCCGCCGCGAGCGTCGAACATTCCATTGCGCGCGCGTCCAGCGCGCCAGTGGTGCTTGGAAGATCGCCGCTTCAGACCATTCGTGCAGCGGCGCTTCCCAACTTCGCGGAGTATGAAAGCCGCATCTCCACAAGCTTGCTGCATTAGTGACTAGCTCTGGTGCGTGTGCCACTAAACCGCGCGTTTTAACTGGGAACGAATCAGCCAATCGGAGCGGGCAGGGGAGCAAACGAAGGGCTGCGGACTGGTAGTGGAAGGGCTGCAGAGCGAACTTTTCTTTGTGCAGGACTGCGGTTGGTAATGGAAGCTGCCGGGCGCGATGGCTGAGCGCCGAGAGGGCAGCGCTGCTGCGCAAAGGCGGGCTGACACTAGACTCCGACCGCAGAGAAACAACTACTGTCTTAGCGGGTAAGAGCCGCTTTTTTTGCCAGCCTCTCGGTGCTTCTGGAGTCAAGAAAGGCACGTGTTAAAACAAACAGACAGCGCTGCTCGAGCCTCGAAGCACCCGCGCTTCCACCGACCACCCCCCGTGGAACCTCCGCCGCCAGTTGCATTACATTCGGGTCCAACGTGATGGCCCGCATCGGGCCTGAACGCGGGCAGCCTTGCGTCGTGCCTGAATGCAAGTGGAGCGCAAATAGCCGTCCGCCCTGCAGCAGATCAAAGCTGCGAGGCCCTGCGTACATTGAGGCAAGCAAATTTATATATCCAGGCGGCACGCCAATACGAGAGAGCACCTCCCACTGCCACTCGCTGTCAAGAGATGGGAACACACCGTTTCTGGCGAGCGCAACAAAGACAGGCACTTGCGTTGCCGCTGTCTCGCTGGTGCCAGCCAAGCGGGCAGCTGCGTCTAGCTGGAGCAGAGTATGCAGACAAATCATGCCTGGCGCAAATCCTAACTGGGTCTGGTGAGTGCGCGCACAGACCAGTCCTTTAAGCCGCTGGTTGGCCGCCGAGGCTAGGATCTTAGAGTCCGTGCTGCGCAGCAAAAAGGGGGCGAGTTCGGTCTGGGCTCTGCAGGCACTCATAGGCATCGCTGGTCTCACTTCTTTTGGGCAGGAAGGCGAAGCTGGGGTCATTCAGGGTCTCTGGAATATGCTGGCCCGCCATGGGGTGCCTCTGGAGTCTCTGGTCATCCGAGACCGCCCATGCATGCCGTTGCCTTCCTCGTAAAGCACGTTGTGTTGTTTGTGCAGCAAGCTCGCGGTTGGCCTGGGGCTCTGCAGCGTGTAGCGAACGAAATTGACGGCGGACAGAATCGAGCTCCCGACGCTGAACTTGTTCATCTTGAAGGTGGAGATGCTTGCCGCCCACGACTGATCTGGCCATGGTGAGACCTGCTAACTTCGTATCTTGCCTCCAGGCAGCACGAGAAATACTGCTTGAAGTGATGTTGCGACCCCCTCGGGCACGCTTGTCATTCGCACAATGCGGGCGTCGCCGCAATTCATATCGCATTTGTTTGGCCGCTATATTCAGCGGGTCTTTCAATGGCTGCCATCTGGTAACTGGGGGAAAACGATCCAGGTCCGCGTCAACCATTAGCATCCCCAGGGCATCATTATTATACCTTACGTCGCTGAACACCACGCCAAAAATGCGATGGTCCGCGGCGTTTTCTGGCGCCTTGGCGTTCTGATTGAGCAGCCGCGTGGCGTGCTCGGTGAGCTTCCCCAGGGAGCTCTCGAGCTGGACGTAGTCCGCGTTCGGGAGGACAACCGTATCAAGGAGGAAATCTACTGGAATGTAAAATTACCCTGGCGACGTACCCAACCCCTGCGCAAACGCGGGGCGCAAATAGTTCAGGACACTCTATAAGGGGGGCGATGACGGAGCGAGGGTTACATATGTCTGCAGACGGAATTCGGGAGACTCGCAGGACACTGGCTTCAGGACAAGGACTAATAAAGCCGATTAGTTGCAATCCCTGAGCAACCCTAGCCACTTCGAAAGCGGGGATCTCAGATCGCCCCCCCCCCCAGGGATGGCGAGGTTCAATTTGGGTCCGCCCGTGGCGTCACTGTGCTGGGCCCCCCAGCGGGACTCGAAAGTGGCGACAGTTTCTCAGTTCGTAGCCCTCCAAGGATGGCGAGGTCTAATTTGGGTCTGCGCGTCGCCTCACTGTGCTGGGCCCCCCCGGCAGGCCTCGAAAGTTGCGACAGTTTCACAGATCGCAGCCCCCCCAGGGATGGCGAGGTCTGATTTGAATCCGCGCGTGGCCCTCACTGTGCTGGGCCCCCCAGCAGGCCTCGAAAGTGGCGACAGTTTCACAAATCGCAGCCCCCCCAGAGGATGGCGAGGTCTAATTTGGGTCTGCGCGTCGCCTCACTGTGCTGGGCCCCCCCGGCAGGCCTCGAAAGTGGCGACAGTTTCACAGACCGCAGCCCCCCAGGGATGGCGAGGTTGAGTTTGGGTCCGCCCGTCGCCCTGGCGAGGTCTGAATCCGCGCGTGGCCCTCACTGTGCTGGGCCCCCCAGCAGGCCTCGAAAGTGGCGACAGTTTCACAGATCGCAGCCCCCCAGGGATGGCGAGGTCTAATTTGAATCCGCGCGTGGCCCTCACTGTGCTGGGCCCCCCAGCAGGCCTCGAAAGTGGCGACAGTTTCACAGATCGCAGCCCCCCAGGGATGGCGAGGTCTAATTTGAATCCGCGCGTGGCCCTCACTGTGCTGGGCCCCCCAGCAGGCCTCGAAAGTGGCGACAGTTTCACAGATCGCAGCCCCCCAGGGATGGCGAGGTCTATTTTGAATCCGCGCGTGGCCCTCACTGTGCTGGGCACCCCCAGCAGGCCTCAAAAATGGCGATCGTTTCACATATCACAACCCCCCAGGGATGGCGAGGTCTAATCTGAATCGGCGCGTGGCCCTCACTGTGCTGGGCCTCCCAGCAGGCCTCGAAAGTGGCGACAGTTTCACAGATCGCAGCCCCCCAGGGATGGCGAGGTCTAATTTGAATCCGCGCGTGGCCCTCGCTGTGCTGGGCCCCCCAGCAGGCCTCGAAAGTGGCGACATTTTCACAGATCGCAGCCCACCCAGGGATGGCGAGGTCTAATTTGAATCCGCGCGTGGCCCTCACTGTGCTGGGCCCCCCAGCAGGCGTCGAAAGTGGCGACAGTTTCACAAATCGCAACCCTCCAGGGACGGCGAGGTCTAATTTGAATCGGCGCGTGGCCCTCGCTGTGCTGGGCCCCCCAGCAGGCCTCGAAAATGGCGGGAGTTTCACAGATCGCAGCCCCCCCAGGGATGGCGAGGACTAGTTTGACTCCGCGCGTGGCCCTCGCTGTGCTGGGCCCCCCAGCAGGCGTCGAAAATGGCGACAGGTTCACAGATCGCAGCCCCCCGCAGGCAAGACAGGAAGAGGCAGGGAGGGAGGGGGGGGGAGGAAGGAGTGGAGACCACACTGCTCTATTCAAAACGAATGCCCAACCAAGGGGGGTTGGGAAAAAAGAGGCCCTGTCAATGGCTGGAGCGGAGTATTGATGGCGACTGACGTGGGCTGGGATGTCGGCCAGCTCCTCCTGAACCAAGCCAACGAAAGCACGCCAGAACATTTCGTGCGGCTGGAAAGTCGGCGCAGCCAGCATTGGTGTGTGCAAAGGGATGGGCTCGTCGAAACCAAGCAGTTCCCCATCGCGAGTGTTGAAGTCCCCCATGACAATGAACGGGCGATGATGGGGGTCGCCGTGATTCCATCCAACCGCATCCTTCCAAGTGTGGGCAATCATTTGTTTGAAATTAGGAGCAAACTCGTAGTTGTGTACAACATCGCCCATCGCAGAGTAATGTTCACCAGCGGAAGCGACTCGTCGTGGCCAACTGCGTCTGCCCGGTGACGGTTGCCGTGGGCCTGGCTTCCAGCGCCTGGTCCGCCCCGGGGCCATGTCCGCCAACGCATTGTTGAGTATTAGGTGTGGGAGGCCCATCCACTGGGTCGCGCTCGGATTTGCCCATGGGTCATACTCGCGAAGCAGATCAGCTCGAGGCCCCTCTGCATCTGGGAATGTGTGGGGGTCGTCAACTCCCTCCATGAACTGGCATACTTCTGCTGCTTGTCGCTGCTGCTGTTGTTGTTGGAGCCGAACCGCGCCTCCTCCCGAGCAGCCTGCCCGTCGTGGGCCGTTATCATGCCCTGCTTTATCTCGGTGCCGAGCTGGTGAGCCCTTCGTGGCGCGGCCTTGTCGCTCGCGTCAGTGCTCTCTGCTGGCTGCAGCCGTGGTGGGGGCTCCTCGGCCACCGCGCGATCCACTGCGTGCCGCGCGCCGACGACGATGCGAGCGACGCTGCTTGGAAGTGCTGGAATTGGAACTGGAACCTGAGCCGCAGTCTGGAGCCATTCGGCAGATCACTGGCGTCGCCGCGAGGACTCGACGAGTCGCGTTGTCTCCGCCCGAGGCGAAGCGCACTTGATATGGAAAGCTGGGGCTGCTAGCACATGGGAGGCGAAGCTTCGCCGCGGGTGGCAGCTCACCCCATGGTTGGCCCTGCGAGCGATTGAATGCCAGACTCTGCCGCCCAGGAACTATGGCATGCCATTGAACATGAGGGCGATGAGCTGGCGACGCCACTTGCGCCGAGCCTGACTCTGCACTGCTCTGGTTGATGCGCGAATGACTGGAAAACTTCTGCCATTCAATAGACCATGGCGATGTGTCGGTGGCGCGACATATGCGCTGGCACGTGTCGTTGCTGCTTTGTTTGTCAATCCCAAGCCTGGCGATGGCGGCGCTGTCCAATCTGAGTTGGGTGGCAGCAGAGGCGTTGTTCCCGACCTCCACACTGACAATGGGGATGGAGTTGCGCGAGACGATCCCGTCGTTGCCCACCTTCCCGAAGAAGTGTCCCTCATGCCGCTCTCCGAGTATCTGGGCGAGCTTCTTTGTCTGGATTTCGCGCCGCAGCGTCTTGGGGCTCTTGTCTGCGTTGGTATAGAGCGGAGTGACGGCGCCACTTGCGCTGTTGCAGGAGAAATGCCTCCCCCCCCCCCTTTGTCGAAGGTTCCTCGCAAGCGGGGCGCTGCGAGAGGGTGCCGCTGCGCCGCCCATAACCCGTAGGTAGAATCGTCTAGATGGAGCGTCGCCGACCAGCTCCACATCCGAAATGGCCATTCCAGCTGCGTTGGTCCATGGCTCGAGTGCCCTGCGGACTTCGGGCGGCTGAACTGCTGTCGCTGCCCCGATAGAATAGAAGTGAGGGTCTGGTGGGCGGTCCCAAACCGTCAGCGCTGCCATGTCGAGGGGTGGGGGCGTCGCTTCTGCCATGGCCGCGCTGGCCTGGATGCGCTCGACATCGGCGCGCAGCTGCTGCCGCTCTTGCTCGACGACGTGGGCCTTCTGATTGATGTCCCTGACAGTGTAATCAAACGTGTATAGCCGCATGTTCTGCTGGCGAACTTGACCGAGAACTGCTTGACATTCGTTGTGATGAGTGGGCGTAGCCGACTGCAGGATGGAGGTGGTCTCGGCCTGGAATCTCGATGTGGCCAGCTGCATCTGCTCGGAGAAGATGGATGTGAGCCTGGCTTCCAGCGTCTGGCCCGCCGCAACGCCATGTCCGCCAGCGCATTGTTGAGTATTTTGTGTGGGAGGCCCATCCACTGAGGTAGCACTCGGGTTTGCCCTTGGATCACACTCACGAAGCGGATCAGCTCGAGGCCTCTGCATCTGGGAAAGTGGGAAGGTCATCGACTCCCTCCATGAGCTGACATACCTCTGCTGCTAGTCGCTGCTGCTGTTGTTGTTGGGGCCGAACCGCGCCTCCTCCCGAACTGCCATGGCGACGCGAACCCTTATCTCGCCCTGCTTGATTTTGACGCCGAGCTGGTGGTTCCTTCGTTGTACTGCCCTGTCGATCACGTCGATGTTCTCTGCTGGCTGCCGGTGTGGTGGAGACCCCTCGGTCACTGCGCGATCCACTGTGTGCCGCGTGCCGACGATGGTGCGAGCGACGCTGCTTGGGAGCACTGGAATTGGATGTACTGGAACCTGAGCCGCGGTCTGAAGCCATTCGGTCGACCACTGGTGTCGCCGAGGGGACTCAATGAGTCTCGCTGTCCCCGTCCGAAGTGCAGCGCAGTTGATAGGGAAAGCTGAGACAGCAAGGATATGGATGGCGAAACTTCGCAATGGGTGGCAGCTCCCCCCTGGTTGGTGTTGCGAACGAATGAGCGCAAGACTCTGGGATTATGGATGGGAGCCTACCCCGCTTAGGCAATTACTGAGTACCCATCTTGGCCCTTGAGCCAAAATGGCGACGGATAATGACGAATACGATGACGATGATGATGATGATGATGATGATGATGATGATGATGATGATGACGATGACGATGAGGATGAGAGGAGGAGGGAAAGGGGGCAGCGGGAGGAGTGAACGCGGGGCGCTGTCTCTTCAACACGAGGACCCAACACCAGAGGATGGCTGGGAAAACAAGATTTGTGAGGTCATCTTAGAGTCTCTGAGGCTGCTCGGGGGCCTCTTGGGTGCCTTTCGGGTGCTTCTTGGAGGCCTCTCGGGGCTTCTTGGAGCGCTCTTGAATATCTTTTGGATGGGGTCTCTTGGAAGCCTTGGAGGGCCTCTTTGTGCCATCTTGAAGGCGGTCGGTCAAAATAGGAAGGGTCTTCGATGTCTGCCTCCGCCTGGGGGGTCACGATCCTCGTGAGGGATATCGAACATGTGCCCGCCCACTAGCCGAAAAAGGAGCCTCTGACATTTCGCGACCCCTCGGACAAAACTAGCAAGGGGCGAGAGAATGGTTCCTTTCTCCAGAAAGGGAAGAAGGTTTTCTGGGAAGGAAACTTTCTTTAGACCACTTGTCGCCCAGAGGGCTGGTGGGATTTCTATTGCTTTCCTCTTTCATTGCGTCTGCCACAGTGCAATTACGCAAACTCTGCAAGTGTGATATCGTTTTGTGGCCCGAACAAACACACGATAATAAGGATCCATTTGCCCTATTGAAGAGCAAGATGGGGAACAACGAAGAAGACAAACAGAAGAACCGGACGGCACCTACTAAGGCCAGATTCGGCCACGTAAACCCGTACTACGTTAGCGCCCGCATTACCGAAACGCTGCGATACTGTGACCCTTGCCCGTGTTACCGTAATGCCCGTTTCTCGTAACCCTTGCCGGTTTTGCCATATCCGCTCCCCGTGTTACCGAACCCTTGCGCGTGCTTTCGAGACCCTTGCGCGTGATACCGACTCCCCTGCGCGTGATGCCGAAACCCTTCTGCGTTTGACCGAGACCCTTTTCGAATGTTCAACCTATTTAGTAAAGAGGATCTAGATGATATAGCAAAGATGCGCGGTAAAGATGCACGGGCCTTGGAAAGCCATGTTGACGTTTTTCGAGCGGGGCGGAACCGAATACAATACTCAAGGATGCTGTACCGAACCCCCCGGTGCTGCTTTTGTGACTGAAGCCCGTGCAGGGCCCCCGGGCTTCCGAATCCCGCATTCCTCCAGTGTTTCCTCTCTCTCTCTCTCTCGGCCTCCGCAAGGTCGGTACCATGCCCCGAGAACTCGTCCAAAAGCGGCCTTGAATACGAGAAACCAGGCCCCCGAGGGAATCCCGAGGTACTCCTTAGGAATTCCGAGGGAATCCGTAGGACATCCTTAGGAATCCCTGGGGAATCCCCAGGAAATCCGTAGGGAATTCCTAGGGAAACCCCTAGGGAAATCCCTAAGGACTCCCTAGGGAAGAAAGGTCGGGGGTCCCGTGCTTCGAAAAACCGAAGCGCTGGACGAAGGGGAGGGCACTCGCGGGGGAAGGCCGCCCCCCCCCTTTGCCCAGTCGAAACCCGCCCCGAGTTTTGCGCGGAGGGCCCCTGCCACCTCCGCCCACCACCTCTTTTTCGTCCTCTTCCTTCTCCTCCTCTCTTCCTTCCCCTTCCTCTTCTTCTTATTATTCTTATTATTCTTCTTCTTCTTCTTCTTCTTATTTTCTGTTTCATCCTCTGATTGTTCTTCATACTTTTGTCCTTCGTCTTCCCCTCCCCTTCCTCCTCCATTCTTTTCCTTCTAAACAACGCCTCCCGGTCGCACCCCCAAACGTGTGGGTACGGCGGGCCAGGCGTTTCGCCTCAGATTTCCCCTGTGACAAGGATCCTGCAACCTGAGTGAAGTCTGCATGCGCGTAAAATCTGGAGGGCGAGTGGCTTTCAATATGCGCCTCTCGCTTTAACGCAGTACAAATTCGTCATACACCGTGTCCTTTTCAAATGCTATGTTCGCCTGAACGCCGCGCGCATTCGTCCTGAAGTTTCAAACGAGGAAAGGCGGTTCTTCTTCAAAGGCTTGCTCCCGCCTTCCCGCCGCACGCATGCGTTTGGAACGCGTGCGACCGTCTTGCGGATTCGCACGGTCAACGTCCCAGAAACGGTATTCTGGTGACGCTCATGATTGCCAAAATGCAACAACCACTTCATTTCGCAGTGCTGAAGTCCCCGTGCTCTTTTTCCTGGCACGGTTCTGGATTACAAGGACGCAGCAATCACTTGGATTACCCGTTGTGAAACTATAATTTTGTAGGGCCCTGTAAAGAAAGAGCTGGGGATAATGGCTCATGACAACATCGCTGTTGCGTGTTGGGTCTGCACTGGTCCTCCTCCTCCTCCTCCTCCTCCTCCTCCTCCTCCTTGTCTTCCTCCCCATCCCCCTCCTCCTCACGTCTTGCACCTCTGGCCCAGAAGTCTTTCAACGTGTTGGCCCCGAGGCAAATCATTAGTCGTGGACCAGCCGGCGACGTTGGCGGCGGGCGCCGTCAAGGAAACCGAAGGGAGAGCGAGCGAACTGTCGGCAAAGCGAAGCGAGGTTTGGAGGGTGCGCGAACGGTCGGCAAGGCGCTGGTGGAGGTCCAAAAGTTCGCCAACAAACTGATCGAGGCAACCGGAAAGCACGAGGTCCATGTTGGCGCCATGGTTGCGCGTGACGCATCCGCCAGAGAAGGTCTGCCACAGAGTGCAGTCGACCCGTATCATAAGGATGCGGTCAGGGTACAAGAGCCTTGGAGGCCCAGGCGAACGTTTTCCAAACAAGGTTGGCTAGCGAAAATGACCAAGGATGGGCCCAAGGGTCAAAGTACGCAAGGGTAACCTTGGGAAGGTTAGGTTGCCCATCTTTATTCTGCGGGTTGGCTGTAAACGCTTTCGGCACGGAAGCCCGCCTGCTGCAACTCCTGTAGGGGTGCTCCGAAGGCCGCGGCCTTGGCCACGAATGTGGCCCCGTCCAGGCCAGCGTGGACGTTCACCGTTTGCTCTTCCTGTTGGAGCCAGGGGGCCCGTGTTCCCGAAGCGCGCCAGGTGGTCAACCCAGCGCGATCGTACGGTGACATTCAAGTGGTCGCGCCCTCCCGCTGACCACGCCTGGTTCTTGGCCCGTTTGACTGCTAGGCCGCGCCTCGGGAAATGTCAGCTAGGAGTCGCATGGCTCCGTCTGCACACACAGGCGAGGCAAAACACTATGCTGTCGTCGAGGTAAGGTAGCTGGACACTTTGCAAGGAAAGGGCGAGAAGGCCTAGAGAAGCGTGTAGAATTCGCCGAGAGCAGCCGCAATGCGTATCGCGAAGAGCGCCAGCGAGGAGAGCGGGCACCCCTGATCCACGCCACTATCGGCTCGATCGCGGCGGGCGCCGTCTCCGAGGATGTCTCACCAGCAGTGCTGGGGGTCTCCTTGGGCCAGTGGTGGGTGGTCTGGAACGGACGGGGGGCCCGCTGGCGCACGCTGTCTAGGACCTTGCCGCGCGGAAAGGAGCGTTATGCGTTGGAGCAGTCGAACGCCAAGGCGACCCTGCGTGGGCAAACCACGAAGAGGGCGGTTCAAAACTTGTGCGCGAGCTCGCACCCCGCCGCGCGCCCGCTGGCGTAGTGGTAGGGGCCGGCTGCTCTTTGTACAGACGACAATATGTCCTTCCCGTACACATCAATCAACAGCGGCCCGCGCAGTGAGGCGGCAGAGCGCGGAACCGCAGGCGGTCGGCCAAAGGTCCCGTTGCGCTTGCGCTGGGCCTGAAGCTTAGCACACAGGTTCGCGTGGGTGGCCTCTGGACTGAGCTCGCCGAGCAAGAAGGCGACCACGACCCCGACCACCGCCCCCAGAGCAGGGGTGTCGGCCAGCAGCGTTCGCCAGTGCTCAAACCTGTTGCCGTTTTGCCCGTCCTGAGCGACGCGGGCTCTTCGCCAGGCTCTTAGCCACAGCGGCGGCCAATATTGCGCGGATATCGTCGTTGGCGCTTGCAGGACCAGGACGTGCTGCCCCGGCCCCTGTGGAGGTACTTCCTCTTCCTTGCCCTCCATGCAATGCAATGCTCTGGTGTGTTCCGCTGTGTGACGCCATGCCTTCAGCTGCAATGCTCTCATATGTAGCGCTTTACTACGAAATTCCGCGCCATGCTCTGTCATGCTACGCGTTGATCTTCAATGCCATGTTCTGCCACGTAATGCTATGCCATGCTAAGACACCCGACCGCGCGAATAGAGAGGATATCTACGCCATGGTAAGGGATGGGAGCACCTAGCTTGGTCCTCCCCCTCCCCTTCCCCTTCCTCACCTTCCTGCTCCTCCTCCTCCTCTTTCCTCCTCCTCCCTGCTCCTTCTCGTCGTGCTCCGCCTACTCCGCTTGCCTCTCTCCGCCCTCCGGGACTCTGCCCTCCTCCCTCCTCCCTTAATTACGACTTTCTCCCTCCACCTTCCTCCTCCGTCCTCTCCTCCTCCGTCCTCCTCCTCCTCCTCCTCCTCCTCCGTCCTCCTCCTCCTCCGTCCTCCTCCTCCTCCACCTTCTCCTCCTCCTCCTCCTCCCTCTCCTGACTCCTCCCATTCATTTCTTGCCCGAAAGCCACGCCCCTCTCCGGAAGCACGCCACGACCTCCAAGCCCTGGGGGCTCCGCTGGGGACTTCCGGGGCCCTCCTCCCCGAGCCTGGGGAGCCCCTCCTGGGAGTGGGCCTCCCTGGGCCTTGCTGGGGCGTCCCCCTGCCGCCGAATGCGATTGCGCAGGAGGGTTTCTACTCCATGCTCTCCCCTTTGAGTCCCCTACATGCCTGGATGATCCAGCAAGCTGTGTGTGGCAGACGCTGGGCCCCAAGGTCGCGAGGTGCAGCTGGCCTCCGAGGAATCGCACCTCTCCAGACCGCCAGCCCCCAGCGTGAGATGATTACTCCGAGTTTCTCAGTAAGCGTCGGAGGGGCGTCACCCCCGCCGACAGCCCCACATCGACCCCCGTCGCGGGCAGCCACCGCGCGCCGAAGGCGCTTCGACCCCCGTCGCGGCGCGACGACGAGGCGAGGTTGACCCCCGTCGGAGGGTACCCCATCACGCTTATGAACAAACCCACAGGCGGACCCGCCAAAACATTCACAGCGAAGCGCTGACAGCCATGACACCGCTGGATGGCCACGGGGCGCGCGGCCCCACCACCTCCGGGTTTCGGGGCGCACTGCGACGAGCCTCTAAGTTACCCTTGGTCCTTGCAACAGCCAGCTTCAACTAAGTGCTTCCAAGCTTGGGGGCCTTCGAGCACAACTCATTCCCTGCATCCTGAGCCCGACGGATCGGGTGACAAACATGAGAGTAGGAGGAGGAGGAGGAGGAGGAGGAGGAGGAGGAGGAGGAGGAGGAGGAGGAGGAGGAGGAGGGAGGAGGAGGAGGAGGAGGAGGAGGAGGAGGAGGAGGAGGGAGGAGGACAGGGACAGGTGGAGGGGGGTGGGAGGAGGGAGGGGAAGTGGGACGAAGGAGCACGGAAGGCAGGGAGGAGGGAGAGCAGAGGAATGGGAAGGGGCGGGGACGAGGAATGGCTGGCCTACTCCCCTGCCTCCGGGGGGCGAGGCCCGGCGGATGAGGAGGCGAAGGTCGAGCGCGCCGAATTCAGAGGTCCCTGCCGCGCTCACCGCGCGCCCGTGGACCCGGACTGGCATGGAAGGAAGCGGGGTCCTGAAAAAAGCGGGCTCTGGATCTCGGGGCCGAGGGGGAGTGGCCGGGCGTGGACAGGCTCAGGGGCGGGGGGAACGTTGACCTTGGAATCGGCGACGCATCGCCATCTGCTCGGCGATGCAGGAGGAGGAAGAAGACATGAGGAGGAGGAAGGGGAGGAGGAGGAGGAGGAGGATGAGGAGGAGGAGGAGGAGGAGGAGGAGGAGGAGGAGGGGCGGAGTTTAACTATTCCCCGCCTGGAGAAACAGGGGGGGGGGACAATACTGAAGTCCTGCTTGGGTCAAGGAAGCCACGCGCTCCTGGGCGCACTGGGGCACCCAGGCCCCGATTGGCGAGGAACGGGCGTCTGGGGGCCGATGTTTCGCCCGTGGGCCACTCACCCCCGCCTCCCGCCCTGTCGGCGTCCCTGACTTCTCCCCCATGGGCCAGTTCTCCATCCCGAGCCCTCGTCTTGATGGCGCTGGGGCCCGAAGAGGGCCCCGAGAGCTTGAAGACGACGTGAGAAGCCTCAGGACCCGCGTCTCGGGGCACGACAGCGACTTGACGGCCCCGCTATAGGGTCAATGCGTCAGTGGGGGGAGTTCGGAAACCAGAAAGGGGGCCGTGGGAACCACGCCTCAGGTAGGCTTGCAGTCATCGTGCTGCTATAAGGAACACTGACTAAGGAACGGAGGAACACGTCTGGCCACGGTGAACCTCGGTCACGACGAGCTTCCCCGACCTAGAATTTAGATCCGAGGGAGGGTCCCCGAACCGTAGCCCCTCCATGAACCCGACATGTTGTTTATTCCTGGATCTTGGCTGTCCGAGGCTGGGGGGTAAGATCGCAGTGGAACGGAGAGCTCCCAGCCTGGAGATCGATTTCGGTTTCGTGCCGTGCGTGCGGGTGAGGCGACGCTGCGTGGGCGGGCGCGAGGAATGAACCCTCCTCGAGCTAGGCGCGGCAAGACCAAAAAACACGCCCCCCTTCCGGGTTGGCTGGCGGCTGCCTGGGGTGTCCCGTAGTGGTGTCACGATGGTGTATCGATGATGTCCTGGTGGTGTCCCGATGGTGTCCTGGTGATGTTCCGATGGTGTTCCCGTGGTGTCCCGATTGGTGTCCCGATTGGTGTCCCGATTGGTGTCCCGATTGGTGTGCCGATGGTGTCACCGTGGTATCCCGATGGACTACCAATTCCATCGCCACCATCACAATCATCGCGGTTGTCATCAATTGGTTCCCCCCCAACAACCTCCCGTATCACCCGAAGGGAGGTCGTAGAGGTGAGCGCTGTCGCTGCCTTACTCAGGGCTGGACCTAAACGTCGCTGCCTTACGTTGTTTTTTCGTTGTGTTTTCCTTATGTTCTTCGTTCTGCTCGACCTGTTTTCCTCTACCCCCTGCCAACACCAAACAACAAAACACAGCCGAAGTCAAGCAAAACAGCGTTTAGGTCCAGCCCTGGCCTTACTATCCCGCGTCTCTCTCTATAATATATATATATATATATATACTACCTACCTACCTGCATGCATGCATGCATGCATGCATGCATACATACATTAATTAATACATTTATGTACTAGAAGCACGCGCGCGCTTCGCGCTCGCTTAGGTTCTAGCGTGTCACAGACACAGGAATCGCTGTGCGAAAAATTGTTTGGAGTTCGTCTCAGGCAAGTGAGGACTCCAGTGGCAACACCTGCTTGAGGCACCGCCGGGGACGGACCCTGTGTAGAGTGTGGAAAGTTGGACCAACTCTCTGGTCGACCCTCTTGGGCGCGCCCTGGGGCTCTCTTGGGCCGTTTTTGGGGGCCCATTGGGGGACTGTTTCGGGGCCTCTTTTGGTATTTTTTTCGGGTCTCTTGGGGGCCTTTTGGGGCTTCTTGGGCGCTTCTTGGGGTCTCCTGGGGGCCTCTTGGGCCAAAACGCTCTTGGGGGCATCCTCGACCGGCTTGGGTGCCTCTTGGGCCGTCTTGGACGCTGTGGAAACCTAAAAGGCGAACACGCCAAAAATAGAAGTTTCCCGATCGGAAATCGACGGTTTTTGCTTATTGGGGCTCTATTGGGGTGCCCCTTGGGGCGTGTTCGGGGCCTCGTTTTGTGTGTTTGCGGGTCTCTTGGGGACCTCTTGGGGCTTCTTGGGCGCTTCTTGGAGCCTCTTGGGGTCTCCTGGGAGCCTCTTGGGCCAAATTGCTCGCATTTTCGGTTCCTCGTCCCCGTCTTGGGCGCCGACTTGGGGCGTTCTTGGGCGGTTTAGGCTTCTCGTGGGCCGTCTTGGCCCCCTCGTGGGCCGTCTTGGAGCCCTCTTTGGGGCATCCTCGACCGTCTTGAGTGCCTCTTGTGCCGTCTTGGACGCAGTGGAAGCCCAAAAGGCGAACACGTCACAAATATAAGTTTCCCTATCGGGAATCGACGATGTTTGCTTATTTGGGGCTCTATTGGGGTGCCCCTTGGGGCGCCTTCGGGGGCCTGCTTGGCGTCATGGCAATCGTCTTGAAAGGCATCCGGAGCTATCGGACCGCGTTTTCGAGCGTTCCGAAGCCATCTTCGGGCGATCTTGGACGGCCCCCAGCGCTCCGGCAAGGCTCCCGGCGCGCCAGGCCCTACATTTGCGGTCGGGGTCCTGGCCCCCGGCCCCCGGACCCGGTCCCCCGTGATATGTCTATTGGCATGAAGCAAACGGGTACTGCAAAAAGAAAGGCCCTGGACCCTGGGCCTTCCCCCCAAGACCAACTCTTCATCGGGAGACGTGCTCTGACAGTCCCTGGGCCCGTGGAGGGCCTCGGGAAATAGGAAAAAGGGAGAAGAAGCCTCGGGACCCGCGTCCTCCAGGACCCGCTTGCTTCGAAGGCGACCTCATGACCCCTCTCCATCCATCGCGACCAGGCCTGGAGACCCCCCAGCGCCCGGCGCAGCAAGGGCCGCGCCGCGCGCCGCGCTCACGCCTCCGGGTCGCCCTCCTCGCGCGCGCATGCGTGAGCCGAAGCCAGGGCCAGGACACCATTGGACCGGGCCAGATCGAGGATCTTTGAGATCCGGCGACTCACAGAGGACTGAGGGGGAACGTTAGGCGTGGGGAGGACTCGCTCACGGGGGAAGCGTCGACCTGGAATCGGCGATGCATCGCCGATTGATCGGCGATAGGTCCCCGATGGCAAAAGCGCACAGTCCTGGGCGGGGAGGGCCATCGGAACCTGCCGGCGCTCAATGGGCGATTGGTGGTCGATGCGTTCCCCCCTGAGCCTACGTATCCCCTCCATCATGTTTTCGTAGGGCTCGGAAAGACAACGAGAAGCAGCTCGAATGAAGAGAACTGCCAACTTCCCAACTTATGGGGAAAGGGGCCTCCACCACGCAGGAACTGTCCGGATGGGAGGAGAAGAGGGCAACGAAGAAGAACAAAAAGGAACAACGAGGAAGGCAGAGAGAGTATCCCCCCACAACGTTGTTCCTGGAGAATGCATCGGGCGCTGCGGCCTTTCTGACGCCCGGAATCGATACGGACAACATGGGTACGACGCCCAACATCACATGTTGTCCAACACTGACAGCGGCCGCTGTCGGGCGGGCGGCCTTCTGCTTAAAATGAACAACGTCCGCGGCGAATCGACAGCGAGTCAAAATGGACAGGAACTGCTGTAGGTCTTTGTACCCGCTCTTTCCGTACCCATTTCGATCTGTGTGCCGAGTCCCAGAGGCCTCCGCAGCGCTCCGAGCGCGTCCCAGCGCGTTCTGGAGGGCCGTGCCTCTGTCCCGGGCCCACCCAGGGGCTCGCGGCGACGGCCCGTCTGGACAGCGCAACCGGCGCCCACCCTTCGGGCGGGCGGTCGTGGGGAGTGACCAAAATGAGGGGTGAAGAAAGGGGTCCTGAAGGGCCCATCCAGAGCTTGAGCTTTTTTACCCCCCATGTTAGTCACCCCCCCGCCCAACCCCCCAACCAAAGCCCTCATTCCCAGCCTGGTGAATAAGAACGGGCAGTGAGGACGCAGAGGCCTTGGACGCCAGGAAAAATGTCTTCTCGGGGGAAAAGGATACTTCTCCGGGAAAAAGGTTACTTCTCCGGGTGAAATGAGGCAAATGCTGGGTCCGTTCCTTTTCCAGGTGAAACCCTCACAAGTTTTCCCGCCATCCCCAAACACCACGAACCAAACGCCAACCCCCAACCCCCAACCCCCAACCCCCAACCCCCAAACACCAAACACCAACGCCAACCCCCAACCCCCAACCCCCAACCCCCAACCCGCAACCCGCAACCCGCAACCCGCAACCCGCAACCCGCAACCCCCAACCCCACCCCCCAACCCCCACCCCCCACCCCAACCCCCACCCCCCACCCCCCCCCCCCAACCCCCACCCCCCACCCCCCACCCCCCACCCCCCACCCCCCACCCCCCACCCCCCACCCCCCACCCCCCACCCCCCACCCCCCACCCCCCACCCCCCCAACCCCCAACCCCCAACCCTCAACCCCCAACCCCCACTCCGAACTCCGAACTCCAAACACCAAACACCAAGCACCAAGCACCAAGCACCAAGCACCAAGCACAAGCACCAAGCACCAACCCCAAACCCCAGACCCCATACCCAGACCCCAGACCCCAGACCCCAAACACCAAACACCAAACACCAACCCCTAACCCCCAATCCCCAACCAGACCAAAAACCAATGACCAAATACCAAAGACCAATCACCACACACCAAACACCAATCACCAAACACCAAACACCAAACACCAAACACCGAACACCAAGCACCAAACACCAAACACCAAACACCAAACGCCAAACACCAAACACCAAACGCCAAACGCCAAGCACCAAGCACCAAGCACCAAGCACCAAACACCAAACACCAAACACAAAGCACCAAACACAAAACACCAAACACCAATCACCAAACACCAATCACCAAACACCAAACTCCAAACGCCAAACACCAAGCACCAAGCACCAGGCACCAGGCACCAAACACCAAGCACCAACACACAAGACACCAACCACAAAACACCAGACACCAAACACCGTGGAACTTTCTTGGGCGAAGACAGCTCACTTGGAGCCGTCTTCGGAACCATTTGATGCCATCTCGGCGCCATCTTAGGCCTTCTCTTGGAGCCTCTGGGCGCCCCAAACAAGCATTCAGAGAGGGGGGTGGTGTTCCTCCCCGAAGGGAAGATTGGCATTTGGAAGAGGAAAGCACGACATCGTTAGGCCACCTGCGCCCAGGAGGGCTAGTGGGACATGTTGCCAGGATGGCGACATGCATCTGGCATGACTATTGATGACAACCTTTTCTTCGGAAGGGTACCCTTCTGTACTTCGCTGTTTGACCCCCCGCCGTGGGATGTTTGTCGGTGTCTGGCATCCCTCTGGGGCGTTTGGCCTTCGGCGAGGGGGCTCGCGTTCTTCGGGCCACGGCTGAAGGAGGGCGGGGTGGGACAGGCTGGGTGAGGAGGAGGGAGGGGGGAGGAGAGGGGGAGAAGGACAGAGGCCGTCGTCGTCGTCGTCGTCGTCGTCGTCGTCTTCGTGTTCGCGTTCGTCTTTGTCGTCGTCGCTGGCGTCTCCAATGCCCCCCTAAACATATCCCTGGCTTCCTCGAGCCGTCTCCTAGGACGACGACCCGAAGACCCAGCGGCTCCGCAACGTGGTTTGGAGCCTTGCAGGGCTTCCTCGATCTGCCATCGATCACAGCTTATTGTGCAACGCTGAAACGCCAGACACGACGAATCGCAATATCATCTCTATGCCTCAGGCGTTCGTGTCTTAGACGCTGCGCGCGCTGCTGTCTTGAAACCCACGGGGAAGAGGAATATCAGGAGGAGGAGGAGAAGGAGGAGAGGGAAAGGAGGTTGAACGTTTCCTGGGACACGCAGAAATCAGCACACGGCGCGAAATCCACGCGAACAATGGGGTCCACATCCTCGGGTGACCTCCGACGGCGGAGTTCGTTCAAAGTTGAAAAGTCCACGCTGTGTGTCAAAAGTGGCTGGCTTGTTCCAGCGTGCGGCGGATGGCGTTGACGGCTTGAGCTCTCTGGGGTTGCCCGTGGATTCCGTTATTCCATGGCCGTTCCCCTGCAGGGCGGGTCGGTTGGTTGGTTTTTTGGATGGTGGTCGTATGGCCGCCCTGTCGCGGTCCTCAAGGATACATTCAGGGCGCTGCTTCTCTGCGGAAAGACCACCGGGTAGCTTCAGAGAGAGGGGGAGAATTCCGAGCCCCTGCTGCATGCTGGGTTGTTCCAGCGTGCGGCGGATGGCGTTGACGGCTTGAGCTCTCTGGGATTGCCCTTTGATTCCGTGATGCCACGGCCGTTCCACTGCGCGGCGGGTCGGTTGGTTGGTTCTTTGGCTGGTGGTCGTATGGCCGCCCTGTCGCCGTCCTCAAGGATAGATTCGCCGTGCTGTTTCTCTGCGGAGGGACCAACGGGTAGCTTCCGAGAGAGGGGGAAGTCCGAACCCCTGCTGCGTGCTGGCTTGTTCCAGCGTGCGGCGGATGGCGTTGTCGGCTTGAGCTCTCTGGGGTTGCCCTTTGTTTGATTCCGTGATGCCATGGCCGTTCCCCTGCAAGGCGGGTCGGTTGATTGGTTCTTTGGCTAGGGGTCGTATGGCCGCCCCGTCCTCGAGGATAGATTCGCCGTGCTGTTTCTCTGCGGAAGAACCAACGGGTAGCTTCAGAAAGAAGGGGAAGTCCGAACCCCTGCTGCACGCTGGCTTGTTCCAGCGTGCGGCGGATGGTGTTGACGGCTTGAGCTCTCTGGGGTTGCCCTTTGATTCCGTGATGCCATGGCCGTTCCCCTGTCAGGTGGGCCGGTTGGTTGGTTCTTTGGCTGGTGGTCGTACGGCCGCCCTGCCGCTGTCCTTAAGGGTAGATTCACCGTGCTGTTTCTCTGCGGAGGGACCAACGGGTAGCTTCAGAGAGAGGGAGAAGTCTGAGCCCCTTCTGCAAGCTGGCTTGTTCCAGCGTGCGGCGGGTGGTGTTGACGGCTTAAGCTCTCTGGGGTTGCCCTTTGATTCCGATATTCCATGGCCGTTCCCCTGCAGGGCGGGTCGGTTGGTTGGTCGTTTGGCTGGTGGCCGTATGGCCGCCCCGTTGCCGTCCTCAAGGATAGATTCAGGGCGCTGTTTCTCTGCGGAAGAACCAACGGGTAGCTTCAGAAAGAAGGGGAAGTCCGAACCCCTGCTGCATGCTGGGTTGTTCCAGCGTGCGGCGGATGGTGTTGACGGCTTGAGCTCTCTGGGATTGCCCTTTGATTCCGTGATGCCATGGCCGTTCCCCTGTCAGGTGGGCCGGTTGGTTGGTTTTTTGGATGGTGGTCGTATGGCCACACCGTCGTCGTCCTCAAAGATAGATTCAGGGCGCTGTTTCTCTGCGGAGGGATCAACGGGTAGCTTCAGAGAGAGGGGGAAGTCCGAGCCCCTGCTGCACGCTGGCTTGTTCCAGCGTGCGGCGGATGGCGTTGACGGCTTGAGCTCTCGGTTGGTTGGTTGGTTGGTTGGTTGTTTGGCTGGTGGTCGTATGGCCGTCGCCGTCCTCAAGGATACTATTACTACAACTACTGCTACTACTACTACTGCTGCTACTACTACTATTACTACTACTACTACTACTACTACTACTACTACTACTACTACTACTACTACTACTACTACTACTACTACTACTACTACTACTACGACTACTACTACGACGACTACGACTACGAGTACGCCTACGACTGCGACTACTACTACAAATACGACGGCTACTACTACTATTCCTACCTCTACCACTAATATACGACGACTAAGATGACGACTATGACTGGTAATACTACTACTACTACTACTACTACTACTACTACTACTACTACTACTACAACTACTACTACTACTGCTACTACTACTACGACGACTACGACGACTACGACGACTACTACGACTACTACGACTACTACTACTACTGCTACTACTACTGCTACTATTACTAGTACTACTACTACTACTACGATTGCGACTACTACTTCTATGCAATACTACTACTACTTCTAGTACTACTACGACCACTACGACTACTACTGCTACTGCCACCTTAGTAGTAGTAGTAGTAGTAATAATAGTAGTAGTAGTACTACTACTACTATTGCTACTGCTACTACTAAGCATTAGCTACTAACCACCAACTATTACTTCTCCTCTTCCTCCTACTACTACTATTACTACGGCTACGACCAATACTACTACAACTACAACAACTACTATTCTTATTACTACTACTACTACTACTACTACTCCTACTCCTACTCCTACTCCTACTCCTACTCCTACTCCTACTCCTACTCCTACTCCTACTCCTACTACTACTACTACTACTACTACTACTACTACTACTACTACTATTACGACTACTAAGCACTGACTACAAGCCACTAGCTACTAACTACTGCCTACAACCTACTAGCTACTAACTACTTACTACATACGGCCAGCTACTAACAACGGATTGTTAATTATGGTCGGACCACTATTCATAACTAAATACCAGCTACTACGTACTATCTGCTAACTCCTAACTACGAGCTGCTAGCTACGAACTGCTACCAACTTGGTCGCCACATGTAGTTTAGTACTATTCCCAAGAAGAGTTGCTTCTCCGGCAAAAGAAGCCAGACTGATGGGAAATCTCTGTGGCACCATTTCACCCGGAAAAATAACCCTTTTCCCGGAGAAAAAAACCCTCGCCTTGGACGCCGAACTCGGCAATGTTGGGGCGGCGGGCCGCCAACACCCTGAAGGGCTGGCCATTGAAAACCGCGAAGGACGGGCCGCAGAGGCAAGGACGCAAGGGCACCCTAAGGATTACTATGGATTTTGACTGTAGGGGGGCGAGTTCACCTTTCGTGCGCCTCTTGGACCCCAGGGGGAGCCCTTTAGAGAGCAAAAAGGTGCACCATTCTTCACTCCCCCCCAGTCACCGCGTCCCCACTCCTCGACGCCCGACCAGGAGTCTCGATCACTTCCTTGGCGCCAATTCTTCATCCCAAGCCGTTTTACAAAAGCACCCGTGCCAAGTCCGGGCCCCCGGAGGCCGAAGAGCGTCAATATCTGCCCGTCGTGAACCTTTCACGACGCGAAGGGGTCTGAGCTCCCGGGTATCTTCAGAGGCCTCCCAGATGGGGTCGGAATAGATTGCGTCGGAGCCGCTGTATCGGTGATGCGTCGGCGATGCATCGGCGCGGTCGGCGTGGAGAAGGTCGGGCTCCAAAGCAAGCCGCATCGCCGATGCGTCGGCGATGCATCGGCGATGCGGCGCGATCATCCGACCCCATCTGCTCCGACCCCATCTAGGAGGCCTGGACTAGAGCCCAGGCATCCTCGTCGGTGACGTCGACGGCGGCGTTGACCTCGACGGCGGCGACGGCCTCGTCGGCGACAGCGGCGGCGGCCCTCGCTCTGGGCGGGGCGGCGGAGCCTGCGAAGCCTTGTCCTTGGCCTTGGAGGGGACGCTGTGGAAGCCCGCGTGGAGCAGCACAAACTGCCCCAGGGAGGCACCGAAAAGAAAAGGACCCTGAGATCCTGGCGTCTTGATCTTTTCGAGCTGGGCGTTTCCGCCCGGCTTCGGACCTGGGGACCCTCACAGATCGATGCGGCCTGAAAGATGGAGCAGAAAGATTGGGTCTATAGGGTCCTGGTCGGATTCCCGGTGTTGCAACTTTTTCGCGCCGTCGGATCTCAGCGGACAAAGGGGATGAGGAACAACACGGTATGAACGTTAATTTTCGGAAATCCGCGAAGGCCTCCGAAATATTGCTTCTGCCGTTTTTGTTGTTCCCATGGGCTCTTCCCGTCCACCCCATATTACCGTCGCATACGCCAGGTGCACGCTGATATGGATTGCGGATCCGTCGATCCGGCGCGTGGGCGCCAGATCCACGGATCGGGAAACGTACACGCCGAAACGTGAAATCAATGCCGCCTGATTTGACGAAACAACGCGCCGATTCAATACGGAAACGGGACTCGTCGCTGATCCATCGCCGAAGCATCGGCGACGCGTCGAGATCATCTGGTCCCAGTTGGGAGGCGTCAGCTTCTTCGCGGGGTCTGCCCGCGACGACGACGACGCCGAGGTGGCCAAGACCTCGGTCGTGAGCACGAGCCTGACGAAGGGCTTCAGTGGCGTGGTGCCGGCGCCAGAGGCGAAGACTTTCACAACTACCAGCTCGATGTGCCTCCCACCCCGCCCCCCGAGGCGCGCGGCGCGCGCCAGAAACGAGGCGCCGATGGTCGCGAAGACGGTCGTGCGTGCGAACACGAACACGACCAAGACGTTGAAGATGCCCAGGCCGCCCTGAAGGGCAGCGGCTGCCGCCAACCCGTGCGGCGGGGCGGGATGGCAAGGGGGGGTGCGAGGAGGAGAGCAGAGCAAAGAACTATCGGGCCATGAGAATTGAAGAGCTAAGTTACGGGCAAAAACGTTTGGCTCTAAGTGACTGACATGAGCGACTTCTCAAGGAGAGGGGCCCTGCAAGGGAGGGGGCGCTCAAGCATGCAGACGGCCCCAGAGGAGGTGTATGCCGTGGGCGTCTGAATGCGAGGAGGACATGCAGGATGACAAGACAAGAACGCCTACGATCTACTGCAGTGTCTCCAAGTGGAAGGCACAGACGCCGTGTAAACTCGGAGGTGCTGGGCCTTCGTGCAAACACACGGGCGATAACGCGCGTCCCACTGGATGGAGGCCTTTGGCCCCGAGCAACAAAGGAGGAGCACGAGCCCTGTCCCGCCGCTCCCGCCTGGAGGTCCCTGGGAACCTCCGAGGCCCTCGCAGGACTCCAGAAGCCCCCGCCAGCCCCCCCTCCAACAAAAAAAAAACAAGAAACCGTCCGCCTCTCGATCTTCCTGCTCCTCCTGCTCCCGCTGCCCCGCCTCTCATGAGACCGTCTTTCATTTTTCGGTGACAGCCCAGGTTATCCAGTGTGAGAGAATGAGGAATTCGCGCGCCCTGGTGTGCAAGCTGTGTAGTGCAGTCTGTGCGGTGGAAGCTCTAAGGTACGATCTGTGTGGTGGAAGCTACCTTGTGCAAGCTACGTGATGCAATCTATGTGGTAGGCATGTTGTGTGCAAGCTGTGTGGTGCCAACGTCGTGGTGCAGTGTGGTCGGTGCAGGCTGTTTTGCGGAAGCTACGTGGTGCAAGTTTCTCTGGGCAGGGGGGGGGGCAAGCGGCCCTGATAACCCCAAGCCTAACATTGAAATCCGCCGACCCTGTCGGCATGTGTGAAGGGCTCTTCCGTTCGAGTCGGGTTTTCCCGTTCGACTCGTCGTCTCCGTTTTCCTGAATTCCACTCACCTGGGCCCTCTTCCTCAGACTGGCCGTTCCACTCACCTGGGCACTCTTCCTCAGACCGGCCGTCCACAATGAAATTGAATGACCTAGGAGTGGAATCGAAACGAAACCCCTTCCCTTTGATCCCTTCCCCGCGCGGGGGGAGGGTCCCAGGGGGGTCCCGGGGGGGGGGTCGCCACCCAGATTCGTTTTCCCTCGACCCTCATCCTGGGGTGCAAAACCTACAACAACATATGGAAAATCAGCAAATTCGGCCTCTTCGGCTTCCTGGGCCTCAAGCTCGCCTCACGATAGCCCAAAATGGCCCCAAGACGGCCCCAAGACAGCCCAAGGTGGCCCCAAGAGTGCCCACGAGGCCCCCACGATGGCGCAGGAGGGCCACAGGAGAACCAAAGACGGCCTCCAGATGCCAAAATCATGGATTTTCCATTTGTTTTTGACAATTTTTTGTATTATCGCCTTTCTCGGCTTTCAGAGGACCTTCATGGCCCACAATGCCTCCAAGAAGGCCCCAGGACCGCCCAAGAAGCCCCCAAGGCGGCCCAAAGACGGCCCAAGAGGGCCCCGAAACAGCCCAAAGAGGTCCCCCAAACGGTCCCAGAGGCCCCCAGGACGGCCCAAAAGGTCCCCAAAAGAGCCCCAAGGCGGCCGCGAGAGGCCTCCAAGATGGCATCCGAAGGGGCCAGACAACATAAGAGCGCCCCCAAACGGCCCAAGACGTCCCCAAGAAGCCCCAAGAGGCCCCAACCATAAACGCCCCAAGAAGCCCCCAAGAGGTCCAAGAGGATCCCAAGAGGCCTTCTCCTCCTTCTGCTCCTCCTCCTCCTGCCTCCTCCCCCTCCTCCTCCTCCTCCTCCTCCTCCTCCTCCTCCTCCTCATCCGTCTCCTCGCCCTTCATCGCCGTCGTCGTCGTCGTCGTCGTCGTCGTCGTCGTCGTCTTCAGGGTCGGCGGCACCGGCCGTAAGGCCTTCGCAATCGGCGGCGAGCCGGGGGGGGGGATAGAGAAGTGGCGGGCCTTCTCAGAAGGCTCGGAAGTCCTCTGGCCTTCTTGGAAGTTTTCTCAGCCTTCCCCGCGAACGCAGAACACCTCTCCGAAGGCCGGGGGGCTTCTGAGAAGTCTCGCCGCCTTCTGAGAAGGCTTGTCCTTCTCACTTCCCCCCCTCTCGCTCGCCGCCGATGAAAAACTCCATCTCGGGCCGCACGGACCCGGGGGGTCGCCACGGGGGGCTCCAGCGGAGCAGCGCGCGTGGGCGGTTCCCTCTGCGCCCGCCGGCGCCAGAGGGGCGGAGGGACGTCGAGGGAAGCGCTGGGCGGCGGGGCCGAGGCCGGCTGCACGCAGCAGCTTTCGTGCACCCGCCCCCTGTCGTGATCCCCCCCCCATCGGCGGCGGGCCTGGGGGGGGGGGCGTGAGGATGGGCAGGCCTGCTCAGAAGGCTCGGAAGTCCCCCCCGCCTTCCGAGAAATTCTCCAGGCCGTCCCCGGGGACACAGAGAAAGCTTCTCTCTGAAGGAGCGAGGGCTTCTGAGAAGCCCCGCCGCCTTCTCAGAAGGTCTTCTCCTTCTCACTTCCCCCCCCTCGCTCGCCGCCGAGACAAAGGCACGGAACAAAATGGGTATGATGCCCAAGAACAAACGGTCCAACACTGACAGCGGCCACTGTTGGGCAGGCGGCCTTCTGTCTCAAGTGAGTGAGCAAGGCACGCGGCGGCATCAACAGCGAGTCCTGTTAAGAATAAGCAAGAACTGCTGTCGGTCTTCGTACCCATTCTTTCCGTACCCATTCCGACCATCCCGACATTCGTCCAATCCGCTCATCCCTCTCCCAGAGCGGCTACAAGCCAGAAGACAGCACGGCATGCTCGCGTCACGGCGACTCGGTCGTTGGATTCTGACACCGCGTCGATCGTCCAACCTTGAGCGATCGCTGCTCCCCGATGGCACAAGCCGTTCGATGACGCCAGCGGCCTTCAACCTTGCACGCCCATGCTGGGGTCGCCGTCGCGTCGACAGGGCACGGACCTGCCGCCATCAATTTCAACACAAGGAGGTGCAGCGACACGGGGGGACCTGCTTAGGGGGGAACATCGCCGATAGATCGGCGATAGCCCCCCCGATAGCGAGACCGCACGTTCCTAGGCGCCATAGGCTTGTCGGGCCACTATCGGCGATGAATTGTCGACTAGCGGTTGATGCATTCCCCCTGAGCGTATCCCCCACCAATATTTCCTCGGCTCTCGACGAGGCGCAGCTAATGGAAACCGCCCCGGGCCCCGAACACCTCCGAGAATCTTCGAAAACCGTTGAAGACCGTGAGCCTGTCCTCTTCTTAACGTTGCCCCTGATCTCTGTGGCGCACGACAAGCCTGTCGGCGGCTGCCGCTGTAAGGGCAGCCTTCTCTGGCCGGAGACAAGGCGGCCGAAAGGGAAACCGTGACTGCCCTGGCGGTTGCACCACATCCTTCCATCAGATTCGGAGGACCGAAGGTCCCAACGGAGGACTAGGAGGAGGAGGAGGACTAGGAGGAGGAGGAGGAGGACTAGGAGGACTAGGAGGATCGATAATCGATCCTCATCCTCCTACTCCTCAATAATCTTCCCCCTCGAACGTTGTCCCTGCCTCCCTCCTCCCTCCTCCGGCGCCTACCGCTCCGGTTTCCTCTCCAATATTCGCCCCTTCGCCACGTTTTCGCCCCTCTCGTTTTCTCGCGCTCTTGCTATAACTATTGCGCTTGCCCTTCTCTGCCCACTGCTTCTGCGACGCATGCGTGTCGGGCCGACTTGGGCGTTGGTTCCTGCCGCCGCGTGGATCGTTCAACCTTGAGCGATCGTAGCTTACGGCGCGGGCTGATCGACATCGGCCGACTCTGGGCTACTGGCGTTTGACTTTGAGTGCCCACGGCGAGATCGCCGCCTCGTCGACACGATGCGAACTTACTGTGTTTACTGTCATTCCCTTCCCTCACGGTCTGATGCCGATCCGAAGGGGGGGCTCGTCCTCCCCGTTCAAAATCCGCCGACCCTGTCGGCGTGTGGAAGAGGCTGCCAGCCACAGCGAAATTGAGCAACGTTGTAGTTTAATCGAAAGGGAAACCCCTTCCCTTTGATCCCTTCCCCGCCGGGGGGGGGGTCCCGGGGCAGATACGACTCCCCACCGGGCGGTTGGGGGGCCCAGAAAAGCTCTAAGACGCGGCAAAAGTGCTACAAGATGTCTCCAAGACAGTCTTCGAGGGCCCCGAATGGCCGAAGCATCGGTTCAAGTCGCCAAAGTAACCTCCGGACGGCTCAAAAGGTTTCCAGAACGCCCCAAGAGGCCTCCAAGAGCAAAAAACGTAGATTTCCCCAAGGTTTTTGAAACAAATCAGCATTCTCGCCTTGTCAGCTTCCCGACGCTCCAAGACAGGCCCAGAGGCCTCCAAGACCGCCCCAAGATGCCTCAAGAGGCCTCCAAGAGAGCTAGCTCCACGACGACCCAAGAGGGCCCCATGACCGCCCAAGAGGCCTCCAAGACAACCGAGGAGGCCCCCAAGACGGCTCCAAGAGGGAGCCCAGACGGGGGACCCGAACGGGCATTTCGATCCCTCGGTCTGAGAAGCTCTCAGGAAGGCCCCAAGAGGCCCCTAAGAAGCCCCCCAAGAGGCCCCAAGAGGCCCCTAAGAGACTCCCAGGAAGCCCCAAGAGGCCCCCACAACCAGGCTCCCAAGCGGCTCCTAAGAGCTTCCCAAGATGCCCCCAAGCTACCCCCAAGAGGCCCCCGAGAACGCTCGTCGTCGTCGTCGTCGTCGTCATTCAGGTCGGCGGCACCGGCCGCAAGGCCTTCGCAATAATGAAGCAACGTTGTCCCTTTTAGTGTGGACTAGAACCACGCGCGCGCGATTCGCGCACTTTAGGTCTGCTCCCTTTCTGTCCTCTTCCTGTTCCTGCGGCTCCTCCAAACTTTTCATCGCTCTTCTCCTCATGCTCTCATCTTGAGGGGGAGACGGGGAGGGCAAGGAAGAGGCGCGCCCATTCTGGACCAACAAGTGTCATCATCGGGAGACTGGGCACTTCACGCCATGACTGGGACGCGTTTGCATGAATATCTGCCACAACATGCTCCTTTTTCTTATCCCATCCCCGCGATGGCACCATCATGTGTCGCTTGGTGACGATCTGTGTCCCGATCTTCATCTGGATGTGTGGTGGCCTGTGTCCGAAAACGGAATGCTCCAACGAACGAAATATCGGCGTCACTACGTAATTCCACTACTTAACAACAAACATCTTGCTATACGGAATCTTCCCTGTCACCGTGTCCGCGTCACGTTTTTTTGGTTTACCAATGCGCCTAAGCTCGTAAGATCAACATCTGGCGCGGCTGCAGCTGCCTCCCAGGTCAGGGCTGTCGTTGCCCAGCTTTGGGGGCGTTCGGCCACAGATCGCGCTCTTAACAACACTACCTAGATCATGGGGACGCGCCCTTCTCAACCATCCTACCCCTCGGGCTGGGTCAGACCGGCCAAGGGTTGTAAAATGACTGGGGGGATGACATGACGCAGAGGAGCAGACGTATCTGCTGTAAATCACCCCGCTCCACGGTGCACGTGTGGCGCTGTTCGGCCTCAGTCGCAGCCACGCCCAAAAACATACGGGCACTCAGAAAGAACCGACAGCCTGACTCTTTGCGTGGAGCGCGGGGAGAACACGACTCCAGACGCTAGACTCACCCATCCCCATGACGTACGTGTGATTCGTCTGCACTGGGGAAATACTTTCTAATCATTATACACTCTTCTGCCAAGGTTGGGCACTGAAGAAAGACAGTGTCATGATGACCTGCGATCGAAGGTCGTTTGGGGAAGAAAAAGAGCGATGCCTATGCCACATCGGCTCCATCCTCGCGCCTCGTCTCGCTCAACAATGTCGCCAAGCGAGGTACTCCAGCAGCGCCAACACCAACACGAAGACCGAGGTGAGCGTCGGGCTGCCGCACCCGTCGACCATGGTCTCGCAATGCCCGTCCATCCAAACGCCACCGCCATAACAATTGTCGTCGTGGTCGTCCAACTCGTCGACGTCGTCGTCCCAGCCCCAGTCCGCTTCGGTAGTCGTCTCCCACATGAGCTCCCGCCCATCATGAGTTGCTGTCTGATCGACGCACTTGCCTGCATACGCAACGTTGACTTTGGCGCAATCGATTTGGCACATGCCGTCGTACGTTCTGCCATTTTCGCCGCAGACTGGGTCCGAAGAGAAGCCGCAAGAACAATCCGCAGTGGCAGACTTCAGAGCACGTCCACGGTGGCCAGTGCTTACCCCTTGGACCCTGCGGAAGACCTCGCCGCTCTTCCCGCGCGGGATCTCCACATGCGCACGCACGCAAGCCACCGGCTTGGCGAAAGCGTCGACGGCCGCTATCTTCAACTTGTAGGCGCCCGCGACAACCATCGGCGGAAGCTTGTCGACGGCAAAGCGGAGCTCAGTGCTACCGGAGGGGAGGGGGCATCCACGCGAGCTGTGGCTCTTGCTGAAATGTTCGCACAAGTCCTCCTCGTACTTGTGCGGGATGCTGTGCCAGGCGAGCTCGCGCTTCATCCAATCTCCTGTCGACGATCCTTCAACCGCTGAGCTTTTGTACATCTTCACGCTGATAATTCCCCCCGAGATGCCGTGTGAGAGGTTCCCGTACGCGCGAACCTGGAGGCGGTCCAATCGGAACTGCGTGCTCGTGACGTCCATCACGTCTGCTCTGCTGCCACAATCCTCTACTTGTATGCTGCCACCGTGCTGGAGTATCTCCGCCACGGTGGTTGCATCGCTCCTCTCCTTCCCCTCCCTCGCCATGTCGTCAAGGAAACCCCAGAACTTGTCCTCCACCTTGCCGTTGGCCGCCAGCGTGAAGAGAAGGACAGCAGCCATCGAGAGAGCGTTCGCCGACGCCATTTGGAGACAGGCTTCGGCGGAGGCCCCGAGGCTGCCGAATGGAGTCTGGCCAGACCGAGACTGCGGACCACGGACTGTTCAACCAAATGCTGCAAATTACTCGTGCCGGATCTGCTTGAGCCAAAACTGACTCGGACCGTTCGGCACGTTGTGGCGTGTCAGAACGCCTGGTAGCTGCCTGCTCGGGTTTCTGTCCTCTTCTAGGGGCGACACCTTCTACGGCAACTCGTGGGAGCCTCAAATGCCAGCTTGTTGGCTCTTGCGGATCGACGCTGATGGACGCTGATCCATGCTAAGAGAAGCTAAGTCGACGCTGATCGACGCTGATCGACTCCAATCGACGCTAAATCGGCGCTTTCTCATCAACATCTCGCCGCCACCTGGCGCAGGCCAGTGTACTCCCAAAGCGGAATTCCGAGGGCATGCACGGCTCCCATGACTTGCTACCGAAAACGCTCGCTGCCCCCGCGCGCGCTGGTAGAATCACGCCTCCCCTCTGGGTACATGCTGCTCCTGGCGCACCCCTCGGCCACAGAAAAGCATAGCTAAAGACCGCCCCTGGACGGCTTCAAGGCGTCCCCAAACCAACTTCAAACGGCCCGAAACTTCGGCTTACTGCCGGCCCGAAGCTTCGGATCCGTCATTAACCCGAGGCGCACTGGATCTGGACAAAAGTCTGGCCCCTCAAGGCCAGATGCGTATCCACATCCACTGCGCCTCGGCCTGCTGGCGCCCCTTCCCAGAAGGCCCAAGACGCAGTGTATATGGATACGCATCTTGCCCGCACGAAGAGTCCCAGATGCCCCCAATCTGTTCCCAATGCTAAATCGGTTTTAAAACCCATCGCGGGGTCGAAACTGACAAGTTTTTTCTGAAGGGGCCCTGGGACAGACAAATAGCAAATAACAGGATTCCCCGTATTTTCCCATATTTTCTGGGTTTTTGTCTTCCCCCCCACTTCGCATATTTTCCTATATTTTCCTGGGAATCGACGATTAATTGTGTCTGTGTTTTTTCCCCTCCTGATTTTCGAGCTGCGACCAGCCGACGAGGGGTCCCCTTCCTCCCCCATTTCTGCTGGCGAAAACTAAAGCTTGGCCACCTCGGCCCCTCAGCCGGCTCCAAGCCCCGAGAAGCCCCGAGGAAACTGTTCTGAAGAAGTCTCAAGACATAGCTCTCTCGAGTTGTGTAACGTGGTGAACAACCGAACAACACTGCTGCCGCGACGCGCTGCAACATCGTGGCGTCTCTTCCCGGACGACCCCTCACAATTTTGCTACTCCATTTCAGGGGTCATCCTGCATGTCTGAGAATGTCGCGCTGGCCCAGTGGCAAAACTTGCCGCAGAATGCTGGGCACAGCGTGCGAATCAGCTCTCCTGCCGGCATGAGCCGGTCTTCCTCGGGCAGCTTGTCTTCAGGGCCCTTCGCACCAAACTTCCGAGGCTGGTGGGACGTCTGCGCGATCCCACATCGGTGACCCGTGATCTCTGGTCGTGGCATCTCGTCGTGGTGTACAATCAAAGCTGTGGGATAAAGTCCTGCGGCGCGCCGTCGTCCTGGAAAAGGATAATTCTGTGGCATAGAACGCGACCGTCGCGCCGCGATCAGTTTCGCCCCCCTGCGGGTGGCCGAATGCCTTGTCACCAAATGTCGCACTTAGCACAGCTCGAAACGCTTCCTGCCTGCCTGTACGCAGGTCCCTCGTCGGACGAGGGTGGTGCTCTCTTTGAGCGAAGCCCGCAATAACCACGCCCGCCCACCTGCTGGCCTCGTGCCTCCACACCGCCTGACTGCCAGGGGTGCCGCAGTTTGCTGCTTGGAGTGGGGTTGGGGAGGGGGGGTCGGGGGCGAGTGTAGGGAGGCGTGGGTACGTTGTTTCTCTGGCCCATTCGTGTGGCCTCAAGCAGCCGAGTCTTGAAATGGGACCCGCATGGCTCACACAAGACGCGGCAAGATACCCTAGTCTGGACATCGAGGTCAGACATCCACAGTCATTACTTTGAGGAGAAGGGGGAGGGGGAAGAGGGGATAATCAACTTGAATAAACGCCTGAATCACACGTAGATGTCCGCGCAAAACATGATGCGAATCTACCTCCCAGTCCAATGATATTTAGAGGTCATCACGCCTGCTCTGCACCACCCAAGCCCTGACTGTGTAACGTCTACCCTTGATCTGCAATCTATCTTAACGTCTAGCGTTCGCTGATTGATCGAATGGTCCAGTACATATCTATGATGAGAAACCCCGCCGGCAATCGCCCCTGCCTTGTGAGCAGTGCGTACCAGAGCCCGGAGAACACGCAAACCATGACCAGCAGCTGCGGGTAGACCACGATCGCCACGAGAAAGAACAGCGCCAGACAGATGACATAATTCACTGCGCGAAAGAGGGAGGGGGCGGTGGAGAGGAGAAGGACGAGAAGGAGAAGGAGGATAAGGCATACACAAGGCCTCTTGAGGGTCCTCCTCGGGCCCCCTTGGGCTATCTTGGGAGCCTGTTCGCGCAATGGGGGATTCTATTTCTAGTTCCCACGTGTGTTTGAAGCCCGCGTCATGGGGGAGCCAAAACAACCTCCCCGTTAACAATCCAAACTTGGGGTTCCCAGAACTTCACGAGGGTGCCCAGGGACACGCAGAGGTACGCTAATTTCGCGGCCCGAGGCCAATCCCTCGTCAATTATTACGTCGCTCTCGAGCTCCCGAGGCAGGCGTGCCCAGAATCGAATCGAAAAGCCGGATCGGCAATCGACATGAATCGGATCGGCGGAAATCGGCAGCCAAGTCGGGAGAAGCCGAATCGGCGGAGATCGGCAGGCTAGTACGGCCCCCATTTGAGAAACCGAAGTCAGAATTCGGCGGCGAGCCCGGGGGGAAGTCAGAAGGGGCGGGCCTTCTCAGAAGGCTCGGGAGTCCCTGGGCCTTCTGTGAAGTTTTCTGAGCCCTCCCTGAAGACACAGATCACGTCTCGGACGGCCAGGACACTTCTCAGAAGCCCGCCGACTTCTGAAAAGGCCTTCTCCTTCTCACTTCCCCCCCTCGCTCACCGACGAGAAGTCGACTCTAATCGGAATCGGAACCGATCGAAACCGATCCGAATCGAGTCGGAGTCGAACTGAGCCCTGCGAGGCCACAGCCCCTTCGCAAGCAACAGCGACGTCGCGCTCCCCGCGCCACAACCAATTGTAATTTCCTACGTGCTCGCGCATCCCCGAAGCCACAACCGCTGGTACGGCCGAAACGCTCTGACCTTTAGGGACCATGTTCTTACTATCCACATCCACTGTGCCTCGGGTGTCTGGGGAAGGGAGGCCGCAACTCCAAGATGCAATGCACATGGATGCACATCTTGCCCGCACCCCGGGCAAACGAACCCACCACGCGGAGGCTGCCATAGAATGCCGCGCCCTCGCATCTTCTTTATAGGCAGATGAGCGACGACAAGAAGCGGGTCTCAAGCAAGATGGCATAACGTTCATACGCGGTGGCTTGCGCGGGCCGCCCGCGCGGCACGCTGCACTGGAAGCGAGGGCGCTCACGCCCTCGCTTCCATGGCAAAATTCGCATGGCGGCTCACACGTTTCGTGGCCCCATAGGGAGCTCCACCGAAAACCCCCGGGGCAACACTTGCATGGCAGCCCCGCCCCACTTCGGCGCACCCCTCACACGCTTTATAGCCCCATCACACGCCAAGGAGACCCATAGGGCTCCACCTAAGGCCCCAGTGACAGGGTCCACATGCGGCTCCTCGCCCTTTTCGGCACACCCTCAGTTTTCGTGCCCTCATAGTGAGCTCTCCCTCCTTTGCACCTCCTGCCTTGCGGTACGCACGGTTGCATATGGTTGGGTCCTTCGCTGGGATAACGTAACTTTTGGTGGCCGACCCGCGGCGAATGGACGGAGGACCAAGGCTTTCTGGATCCCAAAGGCCCCAAAGCCCCCTTTTTGACCCTGGGGGTACCTTTAGGGACCCCGAAGGGCCCTTGTCTGCAGCCCTCGCTGCCCCCCAGTTACCGCCCCCCCTATCACGCGACGCCCAATCAAGAACATGACGCCCTCCGCCTTCCAACACACAGAACATTCGAGGGTGCCCTCCCCCAAGATGCACAAAAACGTCCAACAAGCGCGAAAAACATTAGGTTACCCTCCCCGAAGCGACCTCGATCTTATCTCTCGGTCCGACCGTCTGCAAACATTTCGGTGGATAAAACAAACTCGGCGAATGGTAACAAAAATGACGCCAAGGCCGCACTTCAAGGCCCGAACCGATCTGGGCGCTCCTCGGAGGGAAGCCCCACCCGCCACATATTGCGGTGCGAACTCCCCTCCTCCAGCGGGTCCTGCCGAGCGGGAGGGCGATTGCTTCTCTTTCGCCGGTGCGAAACGCTTCCCCCTAAGACGAAGCCAGGACGCTGACACATTCGGGTGAGGGACAATCGAGAATCTCTGAGATCCAGTGACTCTAGAGGATGTGTCGGGCGCCGCAGCCTTCTCAAAGCGTTCCGGAAAGATCTGAGAGCGTTCCGGAACGCTCTGGAACGGATTCATCTTCGTCCTAGCCCCGCCCGATCCTCCCCCTCTCGGTGGTGACGGAGGGCAGGCGGGGGCTGGCGGGTTGGCTGGGTGCCTTTCTGGCTGGTTCGATGGTTGGCTGGTCGGGTTCTGCTGGCTGGCTGGGCTGGCCAGGACACTTGGTCTCTTGGTTTTGCATGCAGAGTCGCGCTCAAGAAACCACAAATCTCTACACATCACGGCTTGTCCGCGCCACAATCACAAACAAATTACAACAGATTTGCGTTGCCGAGGCCACAATCTCCCGTAACTGACGGCAGATTCACCTACCCAAAGCCGCACCCCCGTGTAACTTGTGACAGATTCGCTCTTCCGAGGCCAATCCTTACTCCCATCGACCCTTTGGGCGTGGGTAGTTTAGGGAGGTTCCTCTTCCATTCCCTTCTTCCCCTTCGGGGAGGGGTATACCCCTCCCCCTACCCCATCCCCCTGGACCTGGATGGGGGGGGGGTCGCGAGGGGTTAGAGCGTCCAGAACGGCCTCGGCGAGGAAGCCAACATCATTGATGTTACCTAGGTTTTGGCCACAGTTTGGCCTCGTGGGGGGAGGGTGGGGGGCTGATGTACTGCGACCCCTCCTTTGATCGACCTCCTCCAAAATGGCCCCAAGATGACCCCCGAGGCTCCCAAGGGTGCCCCAAGACGGCCCCCAGTGGTGCCCAGGAGGCCACACGAGGCTCCCACGATGCCTCCAAGAGGCTCTCCAGGGACTCCAAGACGCCCCCAGAGGCCCCCAAGAGGCACTCAAGACGCTCCAAAAGGCCTCGGCGAGAAGGCCAAAAGCATGGATTGTAAATACGGTTTTGTCTACGTTTTGGCATCTTGGGGGGCGGACCCTAATTAAGGGGCCCCTCTCCTTAGATCGATATCCTCCAAGATGGCCCCAAGATGGCCCCAAGGGGCACCCAAGATGCCCACAATCCCCAAGAGGCTCGAAAGAGACCCCCCACAGGCAGCACGAGGCCCCCCAGAGGCACCCAGGACGCTCCTAAGAGGCCTCGGCGAGAAAACAGCATCATGTATTGTCCTGCGGTTTCGGTCACATTTGGCCTCCTGGGGGAGGCCCGAATGTACAACGGCCCCTCCTTTGATCGATCTCTTCCAAGAAAGCCTCAAAATGACCCCGAGGCTCCCAAGGCTGCCCCAAGACGGCCCCGCGAGGTGCCCAGGAGGCCCCAAGCACCTCCCCAGAGGTGCCCAAGGCGCCCCCAAGAGGCTCCCAAGAGACCCCAAGAGGCCCCAAGGGGCTCCGCAAAGGCATCTGAGACGCTCCAAGTAGCCCTCGGGACTGCCAAGAGGCCCCATACACATTCTGAAAAGACTCCAAGAAGCTCTCGGAACAAATCGAAAAGACTCCGAGTGGCATCCAAGAAACTTCTGGCCTTTCTGCTCGCCCTCCTCCTCCTCTTCATCATCCGCCCAATCCTCCTCCTTCCTCCTCCCTGCTCCCTCCTCCCCCTCCCCATCTCCCTCCTCCTCCTGCTTATCCGATTCCTCCTCCATCCCCACCTTCACCCAACACTTCTTTCCACGGCATGCTCCTCCACATCCCTGATCAGGGCAACTCGTCTGGGCATTCTTTCTGGATGGGCTGGTGTTTTTTTGTCGCAACCGCAGGCGAAGGCGCTGGCGGCGTCACAAGTCGGCTCGGGCTACGAGCAGAACTAATTGACCTAGCGCGCGCGCTGGTGGGGTTACTTTCTTGGTTCGCGGCTCCAAGGCGAATGACAGGGAGCGAGCACAACGTCTGGGGCGCGTCACGATGTAAATTGGCCAGCGAGGCGAATGCACGTGCCAGGGACAACATGACCCTCATTAAGACGCATACTGCGTCGGCAAAAGACCGGCCCAGACATCCCGGCAGGTGGGGACGCAGGCGCGGCGACACTGGTGGGGTTACGCGAAGCGTCTAGAATACAGTGCTATGGAATAGCGCCGCTTCCGAGGCCACAACCCCTTATGAATCATTGCGCATTCGCGTTCTCGAGGCCACGAATCCACCTCACGGAAGCTGCTTCGGGGAGCGCTTTTCGGCCCCCGCGCTTTTCGCCACCCCGTCCTGAAAACTCAAGCCTGGAGCCAAAGCCACGGATCATACAACATACCCAGGGGTGCGCGCTCCCGACGCCGCGAAAGATCGTACATTACAGTGGAGCGCGCTTCCGAGGCCACCGTCCCTAAATAATTACTGCAAGCGTGCGCAACTATCCAGCCAGCAAACCGCCCAACCAACTACCAACCATGTGAGACAACAGACCAATCAGCCGAGTGGCCAGCCAGACGGCCGACAAGACAACCAACAAACCCATATATCAAGTGTGGGCATGCGTGCAATCTGAGGGGGGCGGCGGCAGGAGGGCGAAACCCTTCAGCTGTTATATTGAGGATTGTTATCGACAGAAAAAGGTTGCGTGCGTTAAGGAATACACCGGGCAAGTAGTCGCATGTGCGTGGCTCAGGTGTCTTTCCCACTGGCACCCCTCTTTGACTTGCAACCAGGCCAATCACACAGAGCACGTACAGTACAATGAACGGCTGCGTTGTCAACTATGCATGCGCCCTGCACTACTGCTCTGATCGCCATCCATTGCTTCTGGACAGCCTCGACGAATCACGGTGTAGCTCAGCTTGTCCGCCATCTGGGGCACTAGTCCCAGGTGGCGGCTGGGAAGCCTGTATCCCTGATCGTTAAAGGCTTAACGACTTCTGCCGTCCTTCGACTCGCGCTAGAGCGGCCGCAGCTTGCTCCAAATGTCCCTGAAGATCTCTGGATTTACCTGGACTTTCTCGGACTTACCTGAATTTACCTAGATTTATCTGCATTTACGTGGATTTGTCTGCATTTACCTGGGTTTATCTGGCTCGATCACCACAAGTCGATTGGTGAAGAGTCGTCAAGCCCTTAGGGACCTGAGGGGGGACGTGCGGGTACGAACTTTCCAGCCGTCCTGGGACAGGCGTCTCCGATGACATACGTAACCGTCGTCTTTTAGACGGCTCCTCGGGGATCGCGCCGCATCGTCGATGCATCGGCGATGCACCGGCGACGTCGGCGATGCATCGGCGACACTGGCGTTTAAACAATCGTGCTCCGTATCGAGCCGCACCGCCGATGCGATCCCCCGGCCCCATCTACTCTGACCCCCTCTGGGAGGCCTACAGTCGGGGTGGATTGGAAAGGACACGCGAGAGGACAAGGACAAAAGACTCTTCCGACGGCCACATTGCCAGTGCAACGTGGAGGGCATGGGTCGCGAAACACAGGACACAAGGGTACCCTTGTTTGGGCAGGGTCGACCTACTAATCAAACTCGACTGTAGATTCGACCGCTGCTGTCGCAAAGTTTGCCTTCGGCGAGGTCATTGCCTTCGATCCTCGCAGCGACGCCCGAGGCGCGGCGGCAGTGGCGCCTGCGAAGTCCACGGGCCCCTCGCGCGAGAGTGCTGCTCCAGCATGGGGCGGGCGGGCCGCAGTGCTTCGGCCCCTGCCTTCTGGTGACCTGATTGTGCTGCTACTGCCCGCCACCACGCCTCCTTCATTACCTCCACCTCCTCCTCCTCCTCCTCCTCCTCCTCCTTCCCCTCCCCCTCCCCCTCCCCCCCTCCTCCTCCTCCTCCTCCTCCTCCTCCTCCTCCTCCTCCTCCTCCTCCTCCTCCTCCTCCTCCTCCTCCTCCTTCCCTCCTCCCATCCCCGTGCCCCGTGTCAGCACACCCCTCACAGGCTTCGTGCGAAGGCACTGGGGGCATGGTCCGCATGGCGGCCACGCACCATATCCAGCACACCCCTCACACGCTTCGTTGTCCCAGAAGAAGCTCTACTGGAAGACCCACTCGCGAAGTCCGCATTGTGGCCCCGCGCACATTTCGGCACACCCTTTTCTCGTTTCGTGGCCCCAGAAGGAATTCCTCAGACGGCCTCAGCGGCAGGGTCCGCATGGCGACAACGCACTCGATTCGGCACACCCCTCACACGGTTCGTGGCCGCATTGGAAAACCCACCGAAAGCCCAATCGGCAAGGTCCGCATGGCGGCCCCGCGCCGATTCCGGCACACCCATCACATGGGTCGTGGTCCCACAGGAAACTCCACCGAGGGCCTCAATGCCAGGGTCCGCATGGCGACCCCGCGCCGATTTCGGTACACACCTTACACGCTTCGTGGCGCCATAGGGAACTAAATCCACCAGAGGCTCCAGCGGCAGGGTCCGCATGGCGGCCCCGCGCTCGATTTCGGCACACACACCTCACACCTTTCGTGGCACCATAAGGAACTCCTCCGACGGCCCCAA
The DNA here is from genome assembly GCA_963575745.1 of Prorocentrum cordatum. Taxonomy (NCBI): domain Eukaryota; class Dinophyceae; order Prorocentrales; family Prorocentraceae; genus Prorocentrum; species Prorocentrum cordatum. The sequence goes on from CAUYUJ010015260.1 coordinate 54,296, forward strand.
CGGCAAGGTCCGCATGGTGGTTCCGCATCCGACACGGCACGCCTCTCACACGTGGTGGCCCCATATGCAGATCCACCGAAGGCCCCATCGGCAAGTCCACATGGCGGCCCCGTACTCGATTCGGCACACCCCTCACACGCTCCGTGGCCCCATACGGAGCCCCACCGAAGGCCCACACGGCAAGGTCCGCATGGCGGCTCCGCACACACCCCTCACACGTTTCGTGGCTCCACAGGGAACTCCGCCGAAGGCCCCATCGGCAGGCTCCGCATGGCGGCCCCGCATCAATGTAGGCACACCTCTCACACGGCTTGTGGAGGCCCCAACGGCCAGGTCCACTTGGCGGCCCCGCACTCGAATCGGCACATCCCTCGCGCGTTTCGTGGCCTGGTAAGGAGCTCCGCCGAATGCCCCACTGGCAGAGTCCGCATGGTGGCCCCGCACCCAGTTTGGCACACCCCTCGCACGCATCATTTCCCCATAAGGACCTGCCCTTCCTTCGTACCAAACGCCTTGTGGTACTAGCACCCGCATATCGCTGGGTCCTTCGCCCGGACAATTTTGACCGGGGGCTATGTAGGCGGGCCCCCAGACCACATTCCTACTTGGCCATAGTCACCTTTCCCGAGGGAGGATCGTTTAGATATTGGAGTGTTACAAAACTGTCAAAATATCGCTCCGCCATCACGGTCAAACCCGTGTAGGTGCCCCGCGTCTCCCAGATGCGGTGACGATAACAGCGCCGACTCTTGTGGGCAGGCACAAACTTTGCGCAACAAGAACTTTTGGGCACGGGAATGTTCGAACGCCCAGCAACCGCGACACACAACATCCCGCGCTCTCCATCACGTCATGTTCACGCGGGGGGGTGGGGAAACGGGGAAGGGGCGGGGTTGCCCCCGCGGCCGGCCCCCTCGGCCGTGCTTTGCGCAGAGTCCACCTGGCCTTCTCCTTGGAGCAGCGCCTTACACTTTTGAGTCGCACACTTCCCCGAGAAGTGGCCCCGCCGCAACCAGGACACGTTTCACCATTGGCAGTGCTGAGGCGGGCAACAAATTCTATTCGCCCAGGGCAATCGCAGCGTTGCCACTGACCCACACCAAGCAGCTTCAACTTCTGGCCAGAGCCGCGCGGAGAAACCAATCGGGCGGCGATCTCGTCCGCCCCTCCAACTCCGATGGCACGGAGGAGGGAGGGAGGCGGCGGCCAAATTGCTGCTGGCAAACTCAAAGCCGAACAACATTTTACGCTACAAATCTTCTTCTCTGCAACTTGCCGGCAAGTTTCGCTTGACGAACTCGCTAATTGGAAAAAGGCGTTGGGCTCAAACCCTTCCCTGACACGAGCATCCGCCGATGTGTTTACAAGATACAGGCCTCGGAAACATAGCGAACACTCATGCCACATTCATCTGTGAACGCCTCCCCCTCCCCCCAATGTTCAAAGTTGGCGGTGGGTCTGATGAGTTGCACCTCGACCGCAATCTCCTCCGCGCGTGCCAACTTTGAGTTTGGGGGGCAGGGGGGGTGTTCACTAATTGTTTCCCTCTGCCGTCTGGCACCAAGCCCTGGTCGCCTAGGGCATTCCAAACGAGGCGCCAAAGGTGAGCGGTGATCTGATCAGGCGCAGCATCAGAAGAAGACTTTCCCTCTTAAGAACGTCTTGCGCGGTGTGCTTATTTCGATGTCTATGATAGCCCTCCAGGGCACTCCTAATTCTGAACAACATGGAACAATGCCCACAACTCACAAACCGATGAGTCGGCCTGGAAAACGGGACGGGTTCGAAGGTCGACTGAACCTCAACGTTCCGCTCGTTGCCCCAAGACTGCAACAACATATCCTACAAGCAATTCCTGGCTGCCACGGGTCAGCACACTTCCGTACGTGGCCACCCACCCATCCAGGAAACACAGGCCAACCATTCTCATCGCCAACCTGGAAGGGATCAGGCGGGACGGGAACGGTGTAGTCGAAAACTGGATTGGCGATAGAACAACGGACCCATGCCATCTCATTGGCATGTGATTCGTGATCCGCCGCGGTGATTCCCAATTGCACGATGTCACGAAAACCATGTTTCTTTCATGGATCCATGAGGCGGTTGCGCACAGCCGCGCGCTCGTCCGTCTCACACTTGCGTGCAAGAGTGAACCTGCCGCCTCCCCGCACATCGGGCAAATGTCGGAGTCCACCTGGCCCTTCTCGAAGCAGTGCGCTTGACACGGGTAGCCCCCTAACACCGCCTTAAGCATGCAATTGATGTGGTGGCGCGTCCTCCTCCTCCTCCTCGCCCTCCTCTCCCTCCTCCTCCTCCTTCTCATTCTCACTCCTCGTCCTCCTCCCTTCCCCTCTTTTCCCCTCTCCCTCATCCTCCTCCTCCGCCCTCCCTGACTGGCGCTACTGCTGGTCCCCAGGCCCTCCCATGCCCCGTTCTTCGGATTGCTACCTTCATCGAGGATCGACGTTCGAATATTTCGTAGATCAAGGCTCGACGTCCGAACTGGTCGGACGAAACGTGCTTTATGTGGGCCTCCAGAAGTTCTGAAGCCTCTGCGGCGGCCCCGGCGCAACCCGTCGCATAGTCCAGATTCGCAGTCACGCGCGGCAACAGGTCGTCGGGCTTGGGGACGTTGAAGCCCTGGGCGGGCAGCAGGACAGCCAGCGCCGCGCGACGGAGGCGGCGCCGAAAGCCTGCTGAACTCTCCGAAGAGCAGCGGCTGCGCCGGCCTCCTCGTCGTTCGGGAAGGGGTGGGCGCAGAAGCCTCCTCCTCCTCCGCCTCCTCCTCCCCTCTTGCCCCGATGAACAACTCTTCCCTGTCGCGATCCCAGGCGTGTCGGTTGGGCGAGCCGGGCGTTTGGCTTGAGAATTTCTCACCACTGAGGCTTGTAATTTGCAACAGTTTCACAGATGGTGGACGGGTCGTTCTCAAAATGTGCGCTCGCCTCAGCGGCGCGCGCATTCGTCTTAAGAGCTTGCTTCAGCTTCAAGGATGGAGGGCGGTTCCTTTTCAAAAGTTTGCTCTCGCCTCATCACCGCCCATTTTAAAGTTTCCAGCAACTTCAAAGGAAGGCGATTGTTTTGCAAGATGTGGCTCTCGCCTTAGCGCCGTGCACATTCGTTTCGAAACGTTGCGACGTTTTCAAGACTCCGTGTGGCCACATCCTCCCTCATCCTCCTCCTCCTGCTCTACCCTCCTCCTCCTCCTCCTCCTCCTCCTCCCTCGTCGTCCTCCTCCTCCTCCTCCTTCTCAATGAGGAGGAGGAGGAAGGGAAGAAGACGCAGGAAATGAGCACAGGGGGTAAGATGGGCTCCGCCCCCTAAAGAGGGCACGCAACATACGGACGAAGCGGCCCGTCCGATGGGCAATCGCACGCTTGCGACGGCGCTCCTTCTGTGGCGGCCCGACGCGGAATGGGGAGGAAGCACCCACGCACCGAGCGACCCACGATCAGAAACGAAGAGAGCGGCCCACTTGCATGAAGAGGATCCCGCGGGACTCCGCCCCTGGGGCACCCGAGTGCCACCGATCGCCTCGTCTTCTGCCCCCCTGGGGCGGCGCGACTGGGCGGCGCAAACCGAAGCGCTCCGTGGCCTCGGTGGCCTCCCGCGGGCCCGAAAACAAACTTCGACCGTGCCTGAGACTTGACCACTGGAAGGAGATGAGGAAGGAAGAGGGGGGGAGGAGGATATTACTCCTCCGCGAAAGGGAGGAGGAGGGTTGCAAGGGTAAGATGGGCTCCGCCTCCCAAGGAGGAGGCGGAGGAGGAGGAGGAACCATTGCACGGGTGAGACGGCCTCAGGCTGTAGGAGGACGAGAAAGACATCCGATCGGATAAGAACGGGGAGCGCCGATGTTGTCCACTGGGCTCGCAACTATGATGGCGACGAAACGGCGGCGGATGACGAGAATGACAGCGCGGATGGCGGGGAGGGCAGCGATGCGAGCAAGATGACAACGACTAGGAAGACAAGCACGAGGACGACGAGGAAGTGATGGAGAAGGACGAGTACGAGAAACAACGAAACAGAGGAGGAGGAGGGGGAGGAGGAGAAGGACTACGACGAAGGAGGACGGTAAGGAACCCGAAGACAAAAAACGTTGACGAAAGGGGATTCTCGTGATCTTTTGAGGCTACCCTGGGGGCTGTTCGGGCCATCTGGGGTTATCCCGGGACATCCTGAGGACCTCTTGGGGGCCTGTCGGGGTCCTCTTGGGGGCTGCTGGGGTCTTCTTGGGCTGCCTGGGTGTATCTTAGGGTTCTCTGGGGGCTCTCTCAGGCCGTCTTGGCGCCATATTGGGCTGTCGGGCCGTCTGGGGGCCTCCTGAGACCCTGTTGGGGGCCTCTTGGGGCCCTCTTTGGGTCCTCCGGGGGAGGGCTTTTGAGGACGTCCCGAACGCACCAGCTCTTGCTCATACATATGTGGGTTCTCCTGTGAACCTCTTGGAACTCTTTCTGGGCCACGGTTGGCCCCTTCAAGAGCGATTCCGAGACAATGTTGATTCGGACCCGCCTCAAACATCATGTCTTGAGACTGTCACGGGCGAAACATCTTGTTCTGTATATTATTATTAGTATTATCATTATTATTATGATTATACTTGTTATTATTATCATTAGTATAATTATCATTATTATGGTTATTACTATAACCATTCGCATTCTTATTCTTTTTATTAGCAATATTGTTATTATGATCAGCATCATCATCATCACCATCGGCAACATCAGCAACACCACTATCAGCATTCCTATCATCACACTGGCATCGCCATCACCATCGTCATCAGCATCAGCAACATCACCAGCAATCGTATCATCACCATACTAATCATCATCACCATCGCAGTCATTACCAACAGCATTAGCGCACGTATCAGCTTCGGCATCATCAACGGCATCATCATCAATCTAAACATCATCATAATCATCATCAGCGCCATATCGGCATCTTCATCATTCGAAAATCCGCCCGAAGGCATTGTTGGAGGATGTCTCCACCGAGCCACTCACTTACTTTCGAACGACCGTATTGCGAAACCGATAACTTCAATGATTTCGCTTTGTGGGTCATCTTGGGGGTCATCCAAGAGCGCCTCCCAAAGATGTCGTACAACATCGACTGGAACATCTCACGTTTTCACAACCATCCTGTGGCGTTGGGTCCTCGTTTTGAGGAGACAGCGCCCCGCGTCCCTCCCACCTCCTCCTCCCTTCTTCCATCCCTGCCTCTACCCTCCGCACCAATCAAGCATTTCGGCACAGCCCCCGCACGTTTCGTGGCCCCATAGGAAGCTCCACCGAAAACCCCAATGGCTGCGTTCGCATGCGCCCGCCGCACCAATTTCGGCACACATCCCACGCGTTCCGTGGCCCCGTGGGGAGCTCCACCGAAGGCCCCCCTGGCTGCGTTCGCATGCGCCCGCCGCACCGATTTCGGTATACATCCCACGCGTTCCGTGGCCTCGTATGGGAGTTCCACCGAACGCCCATAGGCTTCTTTCGCATGCGCCCGCTGTACCGATTTCGGCACAGCCCTTACATGTTTAGTGGCCCCATAGGGAGCTCCACCGAAGGCCCCACTGGCTGCGTTCGCATGCGCCCGCCGCACCAATTTCGGCACACGTCCCACGCGTTCCGTGGCTTCGCATGGGAGTTCCACCGAACGCCCCATAGGCTTCTTTCGCATGCGCCGGCTGCACCGATTCCGGCACAACCCTCACATGTTTCGTGGCCCCATAGGGAGCTCCACCGAAGGCCCCACTGGCTGCGTTCGCATGCGCCCGCCGCACCAATTTCGGCACACCCCTCACACGCTTCGTGGCCAAATAGGGACCTCCACCGACGGCCCCAATGGCTGCGTTCACATGCGCCCGCCGCGCCCATTTCGTCACACCCCGCACACGTTTCGGGGCCCTATCGGGAGCTCCACCGAAGGCCCCAATGGCGGGGTTCGCATGCGCCCACCCCACCCACTTCCGCCCCCCCCGCACGTTACGTGGCCCCATGGCGAATTCCACCGAAGGCCCCAGTGGCCACCCATTTCGGTACATCCCGCACACAATGCGTGGCCCCATGAAAGGGGCTCAACCGATGACAATGCTTACATTTCTGTTACTCACAACTGCATATGGTTGGGTCCTTCGCCAAGCTAATTTGAGGATGTCTCAGGCGAGGGCGCCATATTCGAAGATTTCGCCATATGATAAACAAACTGTATTGTGTGAGGACGTACCCGGCGAGAGTTTCATTTTTAACATACTGTGTGTTAACCCAGCCTTCGCATATGGTAGATAATGCATCAGGGGAGACCACCTGCAACTTACGTCAACGATTGTAGCATCCCCATTGTCTGACGACGTTCCAAGCGGAACGCCCAATTTTAGCGTATCAATGTTGTGAGGATGTCTCAAGCGAAAAGCTTACGTTCCAAGCCTTTCCTGACATGAGCGGGAAGCGCGTGAAAGCAAAGAGTTGTGCAAGAATGTGCAACGTCATCACGATCAACTGTAACGTGTGCGAGCTTTCCGAACGTTCACAGGAGATACCTATGTACGCGCGCTCCCCGAACGTTCGCAAGTCTTCTCCTGGTTCTCCTCTTCACTCGTCTGTGCTCCTCATGGTTTCTCCGTCTCGCCCTCACATTCATCACCATCTTTATCATCTTTATCATCACCATCATCAGCAGCATCTTCAACAAGAGTAGCTTCATCACCATAGCCATCACCATCGCCATCACAATCACCACCATCGCAATCATCACCAACAGCATCGGCGCAAGCATCAGCTTCGGCACCACCATCGACATCAACATATCAACATGATCATACTCAGCATCAACGACATCATAGGTATCTTCATCGTAATATGATGTTTTCGAAGACCCGTCCGATGGCATTGCTGGTGGCGCGCAAAGGGGGTAGGGGAAGGGGAAAGCTTCTTAGAAGGATGTTGCTTCTTAGAAGGCAACGGCCTTACATCTATTTAGAAGGCCCGCGCCTTCTAAGAAGCAGGGGTGCTTCTAAGAAGGCTACCCCCCTCCCCTACCCCCCTTCTGCGCGTGGCTTACATTGTTCGAGGACATCTCGAGCGAGCCGCCGACTTTAGCACACATTTTTTCAATTTTGTTAGATTTTCAATGGTTTCGCTTCTTGGGTCATCTTTGCGGTCGGCCAAAAGCGCACCTAAAAAGATGTTGAGCAACAGCTACTGGAACATCTCATGCTCCTGGGGATGTCTCAGGCGAGAGCGCCAATCTTGAAGATCCGAAGTTTTCGCCACCGATTTTAACATATTGATTAGGATGGCATTGTCTCGAGCGAGAGCTTCATTCTTAATATAATGTGTTAACCCAACTGTTCCAACATCCCATTTAGCGAGCGGACGTCCCGGTCGCGCCGCTCGTGCAGAGGAGGAACCCTCGTCGTCGTCGGTCGGCCAACTGGTCGGTCGACATCGTCTGTGCCTTTGTCATCGCCCTTCTCCCTCTCCTCGCCGTCGCCGTCGTCGTCATCCTCCTCCTCCTCCTCTTCCTCCTCCTCGTCCTCCGTAGCCATTTTGGCTCAAGATGTGTGCACACAAGGGGGCTCCGCGCCTCCGTGCCTGCAAGGAAGCTGCTAGCCCGCAGCAAGCTTTCATCTATTTTCAGGAACCTGATCACCACAGGTATCCCACTTCCCGCACTTCTCTTCTCGCGTCGCGCGCAGCCATGGGAAAAGGGTGGCAGACAACAGTATAAGGTTTCATGGCAGCAGTGGGCTCCTTGGAGAACATTGGGTACCTCAGGCTCGACCTCGTCTCTTGGTGACGCTTGGCCCGCTCTGGGAGGTGCACCACGGACATTCGGCAACTCAGACAAGAACAAGCCATGGAAACCGACTACCAATATCTCGAGCCAGAACATCACCATGCCCAAGCCGGATATGACGCCACTTGGCGCAAGGTGTGCGGCAAGTTCTGCTACAACGACCAGCTCGAGAAGTTCGGCTACACTTGCAGTGCTGCAACAACTACCCCAAGGGACGCCCCAGTGGCCCACGACCTGCACTTGGTGGTGGTGGACAGCGAGGACAGGTACCCTTGGACGTTGAAGCCTTTTTGGGGTTCATCATCGCGAAGGGCGGCGCTGCAGCTCAGCAGGCTCGAGTGTTACAGTCTACTTTGGCACAGACACCAGCGGCTCCTCCCAAGCCCCCGTCCATCAGGCTGGCCGAGGCTTCACAGAGAGTTGAACGTGCTGAACTTGCTCTGGACAAGGTTCCTAAGCGTGTTCTCCGATTGGAGAAGGAGCTGGGCACGGCCATGGACCAGCGCAAGGAGCACGCGGCTAGTCTGGCAGAGGCCATCGTCTCGCAAGAAGCGTTTGCCAAAGAACTTGCCCCAGAACCTGTTCTGCGGCCAGAATTGGGGAAGTTGGACGTGCGTGAGTTTCTGGACAAGAAGGCGGAAAGCAAATTCAATGTTGGAGGTCTCTTCGAAGACGTTGAGTTGGAGGAGCAAGGCCACATCGAGTTTGAGCGTCGGGAGACACCCTTCGAGGGCGAGTGCAGGGCCGCGCATTCATCGCAGTTCAGTCAAATGATTGCAACGTTGGCCGAGCAGCAGCAGAAAACTGTTGAGGAATTGGGTTCTTGGCAGGCTACCAAGAAGCGTAAGGGCAGTCTCTCGCCTGGGCAAGTGGCCCCACGCACAGGGCAAGAAGGCGGTGAGTCGGGATCGGCAGCTCCTACCGCAGCGGCAGCACCTGCAGGCTCTACGGCGGCACCAGCGGCACCTCAGTCTACAGGGGCAGCTACGGGCTCGGCACCTCCTTCATCTTGGCAAGGTGTGGACCAAGTGGCGACTGACAAGCAGAAGGAACTCAAGGCCATCCTGGAACAGACCCTCACAGCCAAGAGGGCCCCGTCGCCGAATGTTTGATGAGAGCCCGCCCTCGGCAGAACTCTGGCCCCCGTCCAGTCTTGGACTGGTCGCAGCGCAGAGGGGGGCCAGCGAAGAGGGACCGCCGGGCTGATCTACCACGGGCACGGCGGCTTTCTCGACAGCGCGCGGGTTATTCCAGCAAGGGCTTGCGCTTATTCCAGGGGGCGGCCCCTGTCGGGGCCGTTGGCAATGGCTTGGGTGATGCGCACTACTTCGTGGCTCCTCTTGAGACCCCTGGTGCCCTGGCACGCCAGGGGGCGGCCCCTCTTGGGGCCCCTGGCAAGGACTGGGAGGCGAAGCTCGTCTTCGACTCAGATTCGATCCAAGGGGTGGCCCCTCCTGGGGCCCCTGGCACGGGCAACTCTGGCGCGGTCGACGTCTCCGCGGATGACCTCCAGGGGGGAGGACCCCTCTCGGCCCCCCCGGCTTTGAATGGGATGCTGATTGCCTCGGGTTGCGCGGTCATTTATTTCACGGAGTGCAGGATTGCTCTCTCTGTTTGGGAAGATGAGATATCGTTCTCAGGCGGGGCGGTATCTTGGAAGCTTGTTTTCTCAGAGGTATCAACTGCAAATCCAGGTTCGTCCTGGTTTCGTCGCGGCAACTGGCTTGTCCCCAGGGCGCCCAGTCCTCAAGGGGCCTGGGATAACAGTCGCGTGGGACAAGCGGCCAACCGTTTTGCTGGACGCAGTGCGAATCAGTCGGATTGGATGGGTAGATGGCCACCACGTGCCCCGTTTCCCAGGACTTATGGTGGCAGGCCACATGTTCAGGTTTCAGGTTTAGCATAGGGACACCCAGCGACCCACAGGGTGTGAGTCTTGATGTTTCGTGTCCGTTTTCGTTATGGCTCAAGGCCAAAAACCATCTTGTCAGGATTGCTGCTGCCACAATTGGTAGCGGAGCGGGGTTACCCGCCCGGGGGCCAATGGGGGCGTGACTGCGGCGCTGGGGAAGGCGACCGCCTCGTGCCCTCCCGCGCTCCCGGGGCAGGAGCTCCGCTCTCGCCGACTGGCGTGGTTCCACGGCACGGTGGGCATGGAGGACGATGAAAAGGAGTTCGCGGCATGTGCCGGCCAGGGCAGCGGTGCAGCCGCCGCCGAGAGCCCTGGCAACGCCGCTGCGGGTCTCACCGCAGAGCAGCTGAAGGAGCTCATCACCGGCACGGTTCGACAGATCGTGGGTGAGATAGGCTCTTCAGCCACAAGACGAGAGGACAGCGTCGGCTCAGCCGATCCCTGGAAGCAGTCTCTGGAGACCGGGAAAAGCCATTTTGGCTCGGCAGCAGCAACAACGAGACGCTCCGGGGACGGCTGGGACGATGACGCATGGCGAGCCTGGCGAGAGGACAGCACTCGCTGGTCTCACAGCCACAAGGACGACGATAGGGGCAAGGACGGACAGGACGATGCTTGGCGCCGCTGGCAGGACGACGACAAGAGCAAGGACGGCCAGAACGATGCCTGGCGTCGTTGGCAAGGACATGATCAGTGGCAGCAGTCGAGCTGGGCAAAGGGAGACTATTCAGACCCTCCCGCCTGGCCCGGCTGGAACACCTTCCGCCCCTGGAAGAAGGCACTCAGACGATGGGTCAGCAACACGGACGTCCCGGCCTGGCGACAACCCGAGAAGGTGCTGAAGCTGTTCGACTGGGGACTCCAGCTCAAGTTCGATGACATTCCCGAGAGCAAGCTGTCGGTCGAGACCATCATTGAGCGCATGGACATGATGAGTGGCGAGCGAGAGGGAGACGACCTCAGCCGAGCGGGCCGACGCGCGCTGTTCGAGGTATTTAGGGAGCCCAAGGGGTCACTAGTCCAGTATGTGCTTAGACGCGAAGCTCAGCTCTCCGAGGCAGAGGGCCACGAGCTATGGCTCTCCCCCAAGCTCAAGGGCTTCCTCCTAGAGGAGGGGGCCACCCTGTCATCCCAGGGACAGCAGAACCTACGAACGCTTACGCAAGGCAAGCTAGAATATACGAACGTGGCATGGGCACTTAGGCAGATGGATTCAACAGCTTCTGAGAGGCTCCTGCAGCCCCGCACAGTAGGATCAATGTACGTGCCTGGCGCTGAGGCCGAGGGGCCCAACGGAGGCGATGATTGTAGCCGCCAGGATTCTCCTCCTCATCCCTCCTTCCCGGTCGGTGACGGTGGTGAGTCCGGGGACGAGGACAGCGACTCGGACGAGTATGACGATCAAGAATGGGACGAGGCGGCCTTGATGGAGGAGCTGGACGACATGGATCTTGACGAGGACCAGGTAGACGAGGCGCTGGCAGCAATGGCAGCACGAGCACCAGGCCGCACGTGGAAGCAGAACAAGGAGATCAAGCGGGCAGCCAAGAAGGATCGCGAGTACTTCGGCCCGCGTCGTGCAGGTCCCGGTGGTGATTCGGCCTCTCCTCCACTACCCCCACGACCCGCTCATGGGAGGCCTCCGCGCAGGGACGGAGGTCGAGGAGGAGATCGTCGAGGAAGCCGCGGACCACCCGGGCGCTCCGACCCCCGCCGGAAGCCCTTCCTGACGTTGGAGCAGCGCATGAAGATCTCGAAGTGCAAGAACTGTCAGCAGAAGGGACACTGGAGCCGCGAGTGTCCCAATCCACCCAGGAGCAGTGCCCAGGGCTCCGGGGCTCAGGGCAGAGGCGGGGGTCGGCAAGGTCTCTCAGCCTACGCGTTTACCGGGTTCGCCGACGCCAACTCCAAGGCCGAGGTGACCCCTGAGACGCTCGCCTCGCTCAAGGAGGTCCAGGACGAGATATCCCGAGAGTCGACTATGCTCGTGTCTTTGGCGACTCAGGGTCTGATGGACCTGGGTGCGGGAAGTGACCTGGTCGGGCTACAAGCACTGAACAGAGAGTCCAAGGCTCTCGCCGACCTAGGCCTCCAGTACGTCGAGATTCCGAGCGAGTTCAGGCGACCCCGAGGAGCTCATGGAGTAGGCGGTCCCGCGAAGGTGATCAGCACCGTTCTCTTCCCCATGTGCCTTTTCGACGTCTTCGGAGTGATAGAGACGACGGTCCTGGCAGAAGACGTCCCGCACATCATCAGCGTCAACCTGCTGGACTACCTTGGGTGCGTGATCGACCTGCCGGCCAACAGGATGAGGTCGGGGATGTTTGAGCTGACGGTCGACCTGACCAAGCTGGGCTCCGGGCACCGCATGGCAGACATCATCCGGCCCCTGGAACAGGCGCCGGCAGTGCCACGTGCAGCCCTAGAGCGTTTTCCCTTTTTGACTGCGGAGTCTTTCCAGTTCAAGGGAGGTATGCCGCAGCAGATGTCAGAATTCGGAATGGTACAGAGCTACATCCTTCTCCTTCTCCTCCTGGCGATCCTCTACTGTTTGGTTCTCAGAACTGCCCGAGCCGCGTGGTCGACCAGGAGCCGTGCCAGCACAGCGAGATACGGGGCCTCTCGGGACTACGTCACTTCACCCTGATCACGGGGGATCTGGGGATCGGCCTCGCGGGCCTCGCCATCGTGTTTGACACCTGCGGGCCCCAGCCCTGGCTAGCGTCTCGGCTCGGTCGGGATCCTAGATCTCGGGGTAAAGCTAAGGCGACGGGTCCAGGGCTTAGCGGGCCCTTATCAAGAAGCAGGAGAGTAGGAGAGAACCAGGGGTTCAGGGGCACAGGAAACAAACCGATCTCCGTAGCCCATTTTGGCTTGAGCGCTACCAGCGTTCAGCAACTTCCGGCCCGATCGGAACCCAGCCGACTGGACCAGATCCTCACAGTCCGTGACCATGGCGAGCCTGCATCTTCTGGTGATCGCTCTCATGACTCTGGCGGTCAAGGCCGCTCCCAAGAAGGCGAAACCAATCGACGAAGAAACGGCGGAGGCCATCCACCAGCACCGAGCCCGCTTCCTGGCGGGCACGATGCCGGTCGACGAGGTGGGTTCCTCGGCGAGCGGGACGCCGGGCGCGTCTGGGGCCGAGACTACCGTCGAGGTGCCGCCTCTGACCGCCCCCGAGGCAGCAAGTTCGCCAGCGGGACCTCAACCGCAGGTCCAGGCTGCAGCAGCAGCAGTGTCGGGGGTGCCGAGGCCCCCTCTTCCAGCGGGCGCTCCACCCAAGCCATTCCCTGGAGCAGCTCACCCGGCGACCGGGGGACCTCCCCACGCCGCGACAGCGAGTGCGGCTCCTCCGGTCAAGCCCCCTCCAGCAGCAGCCTTGGACGCAGTGTATCAATGCCAGCATCCGACACAGTGCATCAAGCCATACGGCAACCAGTACGGCAATGGCTACAAGTGCGAGCGCTGCGGGCAGAAGCTTCAGTGGATCCACAGGCGCTCCGGCGAGCCTGGGGCGGCGAGCAACGGGCCGGAGTCAGCAGCAGCCGCAGCAAGACGGGCGGCCCAGCTTGCTCAACAGACAGTGGAGATGCTTCAGGAGAAGCCCGGCTTTGTCGACGGGGCAGCTCACGTGAATGCCATCAACGGGCTTCAGGCAATGATGCAAGCCATCACGTGGCAGCTCAGCAATCTTCCCGAGGGCTTGCTAGCGATTCAGCAGGTCCAGGACACTGTCAACCGAATGCTGGACATGATCTCGTCCGGACAGGTGGGCGGCAACACTCAGACGGAGGAGGGCCTCCAACAGATACACCAGAGCGTCACATACATCCGCCGCGCTCTCGGAGCCCTCGAGGAGATGGGCGAGAGCATCGACTCGGCGAACGATCAGCTCACAGCGGTGCAGCTCGACCTTCAGAACGTGCACCAGGCCATGAATCAGATGAACCTCATGATCGGCCAGCTCACCAACATGATCGTCGAGATGGGCACGTCGGTCGGAGCGCTGGCGCATCACGTGAACGCCCAAATGATGTCGAGCGGGAGCAGCAGCAGCGGCTCCGGAATGCCTCCGACAGTGCCAAGCCAGCAGCTGACGCCAGAGCAGCTTCAGGCAGTACAGGCGCAACAGCAGCGCATGATCACGATGGCCCAGCAGGCACTGGGGGGAGCCCCTCCGCAGCAGGACCCCGACGGCCCCACGGACCAGCAGGGCGAGGGCGACCAGAGTCGGGACGAAGGGGTGGCACTCACAACCACGCCTGGAACAGCGACCACGACGTACCCAACGGTGACGGCGACGCCTCCGGGAGCGGCGGAGGGAGTCTTGAACACGACCGACTCGTGGGAGCTCATCGGCGATCTCATCTAAGGCAGCCGGACGGCTGCGAGCGGCACTGTTTCAGTCGAAGCCTCAGGGCTCGGACTTCTGAGCTGCAGTTGGCAGCCAACTTTTTCTCTTGCTTGTGTGGCAGGAGTGACGCAAAGGACGAGCCCTCCCCTGCCCCCTCTCTCGGTCCCGGCCCCTCCTCGCCCGAGACTTCCTGTTCGCTCGAGGGCTGCTACCCAGTGGGTTTTCCCACTGGAGGTAGCCTCGTCGCCACGGCAGGACTCGGAATTGAAGGCGCGTCCGGGACCCAGGACATCCAAGACTTAGAGGCCTACTGGTTTGACGGCAATTGTTTTAACGATGACCACGAGGTGGCGTGGACTAGAGAGCCGTCAAGCAGGCAGTGGAAAGTCGTGCCATCTCTCAAGGTCAAGGATCTCGCGAAAAGGGGGCCGTCCCGCCAAGACGGCCTTCCTCGAGATCTTCTCCCCTCCCCGAATCGCCCCGGAAGTGAGCAGGCAAGGAGCTCCGGTAGGTAGAGTGGCTAGCCTGGACCGCCTCATGGGATGGGATTCGGCTCGGCCCAGGGACGTGCAGCGCATGTGGGACTTGATCGCCAGGGAAGAGCCAGAGACTATCTGGCTCAGCTCAGAGTGCAGAATGTTTTCCGCCATCAACCGTCTCAACAAGTTCAAAAGGGACCCCCATCAGTGGCACCACAAGGTTAGGGAGGGGCTCCGAGACTTGGCCCTGTGTATGGAGGTGGCCCACTATCAGCACTCTTTAGGGCGTTTCTTTGTTTTCGAGCACCCCCTGTACGCTAGTTCTTTGGAGACTGAGGTGGTGCGGCTGGTAGCGTCACTGACTGGTGTGCGCAAGCTAAGGGTGGACATGTGCACCTTCGACCTCCAAGTCGACTCCAGGGGGCTCAACAAGAAGCCCACCGGCCTCCTCTCCAACCACCCACACCTCCTCCGGGTTCTCGACAGAAGGCTCTGCGTAGGGGAACATAAACACGCCATTCTGGAGGGCAGTCATCAGACCTCCAAGGCGGGCCGTTACCCCCCCAAGTTTGTGAGAGAGGCCGCTCGAGCCATTGCTGAGCAGTGGAGTGGTGCTTCCCAGAAGGTCAGGCCAGTCTGGGCTGAGCTGGCGGAAGGAGTTTTCCCGGAGGAAGCGGCGGAAGGGCGGCTCCCGCCGATAGCGGAGGCCGAGGAAGGGGAAGCCAGCGACGCGAGCGGAGAGGAGGAGCCCGAGACCAGACCACCTGCCGCGACGTCCGGGGTCGACAGTTCCAGAGCCGATCCGAACCCGATGAGAATGAGAAGAGGTTGCTGTATAAATTGCACGTCAATATGGGACACCCGGAGAACCGGAAGTTCTGTCGGGTGCTGCGGGCCGAAGGAGTCAAGCCTCACCTCGTGAGGTGGGTCGGGCAACAGTTTCGATGCTCGGAGTGCGAGGAGCGAGGAAGGGCCAGGGTCCATCATCGGGTGGCTCTCCCTCGCACATTTCGGTTCAACCACATTCTCGCCATAGATCTGTTCTATTTGGAGTTCCAAGGATCCACGATTCCTGTCATCAATCTTGTGGATCACGGGTCCAACCTGCAGGTCTGCGCGAGGATAGCCGACACTCGTGCCGCCACGGTTTGGGCCGGCTTCGTGGCCTCGTGGATCAGGCCTCTGGGGGCCCCTCACCTGCTTCTCTCCGACGGGGGGGCCGAATTTGCTGGCCGATTTGCTCGAGGACTCGAGCAGTGGGGGATAAAGCATCACGTCTGCGACGCCGACTCCCCGTGGCAGAACGGCCGTGCTGAGAGACACGGAAGTTGGATCAAAGAGAGGGTCAAGCACGAGCTCGACTCGGGTCCCGGGGCCCCCTCGACTCTGGAAGAGCTCGACACGCTTGTCCACGAGCTCACCGCCCACAAGAATCGATACTGGCATCGAGGAGGCTCCTCGCCTCTCCGGCTGGTTTTCGGCGAGAGCCCGCGTCTGCCTAATGACTTGCTCTCCGACGATTCCTACGGACTGCCCGGCTGGCAGGACCTGATTCGTTCGCCCGCCGAGCAAGACGCCGCAGGTGCCGAGTTTTCAAGAGCGCAGGAAATCCGCGCGGCCGCCCGGCGTTTGGCCATGGAGGTGACTTCTCGGGAGAAAATCAAACGGGCCTCCCGTGCTCGAACCCCCGCCCTTCGCATCTTCACTCCGGGTCAGTGGGTGTACGTCTGGAGGCACATGACCCGCACGTCGTCGCGTTCTGACAATCTAGGACGTAGGCGTGACGGCTGGACAGGGCCCGGGCTGGTGGTTCTTGCGGAGGGAGGCACGGTTTGGGTGGCCATGCGTGCCAGACTTTGGAAATGTTCCGTTGAACAGGTGCGCCTCGCCAGCTCCGACGAGGAATATGGTATCCAACTTGCGCACACTCCCAGTGGAGTGAGCTACTTCGGCAGGCCGCCACACGAAGAGCGACGGCCGTGGACGTGCAACGGGAGGGCCTCCCTCCCGAGGACGCGTGGGACCAAGCGGCCCGGCAGGATCTAGACTCCTCGCCCGTGGTTCCAGGACTGCGGCCCTCGCTTCGCCGCGAGGAGGAGCCCAGAACCCCAGACCCTCCGGCTTCCCCCGTCGCGGGCTCACCAGGGCCCAGGGTCCCCGTGGTCCGAGAGGCGGAGGTGGGCTTCCCTCCTCCGAGGTCCGAGGCCGGGTCCATGGACGCTCAAGCGGGAACAGAGCTCACCCGAGCGCCATCAGTCGAGGACAGTGTGCTGGGTCCCAGGGCCGACAGCTCCGGAACGCCGACGGCGTCCAGACAGGTTTCAGAGATTCCGCCTTCGGTCTCCGGCTCCCCAGAAGTTCCAGAGCCTTCCGGAGCCGGCAACCCCGCCGCCATCGAGCCAGCAGGATCAGCAGCCGTGCCATCTCCGTCTCCCCCTCTCGCTCCCGCTTCTCCTATCGCTCCCAGTCGAAGAGCTGCCAGCGAGGCTCCCAAGCCAAGAGCGAGGCTGGAGCAGCCGTCTGATGTCCCACTGTGCTTTCGACCTCCCACGACCAGGAGCAACGAGAGTGCCAGGGCCAGCAGCGAGCCTCCGGAGTCCAAGAGGGCTCGGGTTAGTGGACCTAGCCCCCTTTCTCCTGCCTCCGCCGCCGCTCCCTCCGTCCCGCCAGGCCTCCCTCTTCCCCCGGCCACCGCCGCGGGAGAGAGACGCCTAGTCACCGGCAGTGAACCCCGACGCTCGGTGCGGCAGATGGTTCGCGACTTCGAGGAGCGACCCCAACGGCCAAAGCGAGGCCGGTCCCGCTCGCCAGTCCGAGAAGGCGAGTTCTTCCTCCTTCTGCTCGGTGCAGGTGGTGGTATCCAGGCCAGGGCCCGAAGCCAGGACGACCAGGAGCAGCAGAGCTGGACGGGAGCCGTGACCGACGACGGAGGAGCTTTCGCCGCGACTAGGGGAGGAGAGGTCGTTCTCAAGAGACTCTCCGAGCGAGCGTGAGAGGTTTAGGATCTCGGATGACAAGGAGTGGCAAGCCATGTTGGGGACGGGAGCCGTGGAAGTAATACCTCCGGACAAGGCCGAGGTGATCAGGCGAGCCCAGCCTGACCGAAACATCTCGAGCCGCATGGTCAGAAGGTGGAAGCCGGTGGAAGGCACGTTCAAGGACCCTGAGGCGAAATCGAGATGGTGCGTCCACGGGCACAAAGACCCGGACTCAGGATCGCTGATGGTATACGCCCCGACACCTCAGACATCAAGTATCATGCTGTTCCTGCAAGTAGTCATGAACTTCGGCCTCTGGGCCGATATTGCTGACGTGAAGAACGCTTTCTGTCAGTCGGACCGCATGAACAGGTCGCAAGGCGAGATCTTCGTCGAGCCTTGCGAGGGCGTCGATCTCCCAGGGGGCTCGTTGATTAGGCTGCTTGTGAACGTGTACGGACTAGACGACGCTCCGATGGCCTGGCGCAGGGCTGTCGTGACTTTCCTCGAACAGCACGGCTTCTCCAGGTCGCTTCTAGAACCATGCTGGTGGCTCCGATACGGCAAGGACGGACGTCTGCTGAACATGATGCTCCTGGAGGTAGACGACTTCTTCATCGGGAGTGCCGACACTGCCTCCAGGAAATGGTTGCGCCAGCTTCTTGAGTCCCGCTTCAAGTTCGGGAAATACCGTGACTGTCACGAGGGGCCGGTCGACTTCGCCGGCCGTCGCATTACCATCGGACCTCGTAGGGCAACCATCGATATGGAGAAGTACATTCTTGAAGAAGTTCGCCCCCTGTCCGTCGCCGAAGGTAGACTCTCGCAACGTGATCTTCCTCTCGAGCCCCAGGAGTTCAAGGATCTCAGGTCCCTAGTGTAGAAATTCAACTGGCTCGGACGGGAGGTGCGCCCAGAAGCAGCAGGTGTGGCCAGCATCCTGGCCAGCCGGCTGAAGGCACCTACGACCGGAGACATTTCACTAGCTAACAAGCTGGTCCGCCATCTACGGTCCAGTGCATCTCGAGGAATCATCATCTGGCAACTTGACCCAGAGAAGATGTCGTTCGTCTCCTTCTCCGACGCCGGGGGCGTGGGTGCCCACGGAGAGCTTCTGGACGCCAAGGGCCTTCCTGAGGACCCCACCCAGGGCGCCTGGATGGTCCTGGCATGCGACAGCAACGTAGCCGACAACCACTCCGTGCGGGCCTCGATCCTGGGGTGGCACAGCTCCAAGTTGCGCCGCAAGGTCCCCCCCACGTTGGCCGGCGAGACCCAGGCGTTGTCCGCGGCCGTGGCTGAGATCGAATATCTCCAGATCATGTACCGGGATGTGGCTTTCAGAGACGTGACGATCCGTGACCACCACCGGTCATCAGGTCCATTTACTACAGTACTCCGTCGTGATTGCCGTCTCGGTGCCAGAGAGGGACAGATTAACGTAGTCGACGTTAAGTCGATCTACGACACCATGCTCAAGGAAGGGAACGCCAGTGCCAAGGATCGACGTACGGCCATAGATCTAGCTATTATATGCGAAGCATTGGAAAAGGCCAGAGGACGAATCAGGTGGATCCCACACGGCCGAATGCCGGTGGATCCCCTGACCAAGGACGACGTGACAAAATGCAACGCTGCTCTCTTCGACTTCATGACCAGCGGACGGTTGATCCTCGTAGACGAGTCATCAGAAGTGGAAAGAAGAAAAGCGAATCCGAGCCTCAAGTGTCGTTCTCAAGCAACATCCCGAAACGAGCTCAAGCACTCTTCGAGCATGATTACCTGGTCACAGCTCCTGACCCAGGACCCGGGCTCCAGGTATGGTGGTGGTGTCGGTGGTGGTGGTACCTCCGTCCTCACCTCTCCCCCCTCCTTGTCCTCCTCTTTAGCAGCCGGCAGGAGCAGTCAGGGTCTGTTCCAGTAGCCGATTTCGTGTTTCACCACGGGTTTAGTACAGCGGGCCCATCAGCTGTACAGTTTGAGCCTGCTAAACCTGCTAGAAAGTTTGACCAGTGTGGTGGCAGGCCACATGTTCAGGTTTCAGGTTTAGCATAGGGACACCCAGCGACCCACAGGGTGTGAGTCTTGATGTTTCGTGTCCGTTTTCGTTATGGCTCAAGGCCAAACACCATCTTGTCAGGATTGCTGCTGCCACAGACTGACAATCCTGCGCGGGAACGGCGATTGCTTCGCGATGAGATGGCAGCTACATCAGCTAGATGGATCCACAATTCCCGAGGAGAAATATTCAACAACATCGAACATTGGAAAGAATGGCGTGTACCGTGCTTCATCGAGGCCCTTTCGCACAGCTCACGGACGGCGATGCGAATCAACTTGGGAAGCTTCTATGACCGCAAATTGGCGGAGGTCGCCAAGATATTGTGCACTGAAGTTTGGATCCGGGCCGAGCCTCATCGAGCATCTTCTTGGTGGCTCTCAATGGTATCAGGGACAGGGATCAGTACCGTAGGTTTGTTAGGTGGCACTTTCAAGACCTTCGGGATCTGCGGCGTCGATTTAGGCGCTTGCTTGGGAATCGAGTGCCACCCGATCGGCCTCTCCCAGACGGCGACAAGGATAGTGATGTGGACGATCTAACCCAAGATAGGGCTAACCTGGTCTGGAGTTGGGTCTGACTCAACTCGGGCCGGCTTACCGCTTCCTCTGACCAGGGCCACGTATCATATACTGGGACTGGGAAGCAGACATTGGAGGCAGAGGGTCCATCTCAAGAAGGCGGAGGTGTGAAGTTCCGCATTTACGTGCGCAACATGTCGACTTAGGGCCCTTCGGTAAAGCAGCTACTGAAGCGACCTTACGACGCGATCGTCAGTCAGGAAACTCACATGGACATGTCGGAGTCGAACGATGCATGGGTGGAGTTCGATAATGTGGGCTATAAGAGGATGGTTCGCCCTGCTGGTGGTGAATCGTAACTTTTCACTCCGAAGGCAGGTGGGGTAGCTGTGGGGGTCTCCAAGAAATGAGCTTCTTGGTCCTTACGACATCTGGCCTCGAACATGGACGACTTACCAGGCAAGATAATCGACAAACACATGAAGGACCAAAGCATCACCACGGGCGCTAGGTTCAACGCCTTGGTCGGGATGCAGGAACTCTTGAAGGGCGCGCACATCGCGATTCTTGGTTGCTACCTCTACAACGGACTGGGCACTACAGGAGCCAACGTGGAGAAGTTGCGACATCAAGCGCCGTTGGTGTCAACGTTATCTACACCTTGGGTCATCCTGTGCGATTGGAATTTCCCGCCTGAGGCCCTTCGGAAAACAAGGTGGCTCAACTTAATGCAGGGAAATATGTTGGTTGCCGGCAATGTGGGTTGCGCGTACACTGGTGGACAATGTACACTCATCGACTACGTGGTGGAATCAGGGTCCGCTCTTGAGTACTTGGAACGGGTGCACGCGGATACCGATATGGTTGGTGAAAGGGGGCAAGGTCCATTATGGCATAGTGCTGAATCTCTGGTTGGAAGCAAAAGAAGCAGAAGGACGCGCGCTGGGACTTCCCAAGGCCTTCGAACCACCCAAACAGCCGAAGAAAAAGGCGAACCCGAACAGGAAGCGCACGCGGCAGCTGGCGGTGGTGGCTACTCCGGCGGCCGCGAGGCCCAAAGTACCTGCGCTGGGATCCCGAATGAGATTGGGGACCAAGGCACCACCGCCTTTCTACTACGTGGGTCCTACGGACTTGGGTGAGGAGTCGGAGTGCGATGACGATGCGGTGGGCGACGAGAACCCACTACCTGGCGATGAACCAAGAGCAGACCTAATTCCACCTGCAGCTGGTGAAGGGTTGGGCGCGAAGGGGTCTTTGCGCAACAGAGAGGAGGTGTGGGGCTCGATCGCCGCCAACAGCGACAAAAGATTGTCAAAACCCCTCTGGTTACGCTCGGGGCTCGATTGCGTGGCATCTCACGGCCGAAAATGCATCCTCCTTGGGGCACCTATTTGGCAAGTGGGTCAGCAAGGTGGAGGACTATTTCAATGTTCTATTAGATGGTGAGGGGTTGAACAAGGGCGGCGAAGCTCAGCGTGGGAGAGGCATTGCCCGTCGGTTAGGATCAACAAAATTGTGCCTTCTCCTCCTTCTACACGGACTCGGGGCCCTGGGGTGGATTGGTGGGCCAAGATTGCCTTCTTGCTGGAGGAACTTGACAGGGCCACCTCGCGACGTGAGGCCCCCAGGTTCTGCGAGCTCATCAACAGACTGAGGGATGCGACAGCGAGCGCGCCCACTTCCACCCTGGCCTCTCTGCCGAGGAAGGAGAAACAGTCATGGTGCAGGAAACTTCGCATGTTAAGCTCTGCCACGAACGACGCCGTCCGCATATGCAGGGAGGACTGCAGCAATATTGCCAACCGCCTACAATGAATGGAGTGCTACTCACAATCTCATACCTTGCGTTCTCGCAATGGGCGGAGTTGCAGCGCATTGCGGCGCCCGGCAAACTATTCCGACTTGTCAAGGATAAGCCAACATCTAAGGACGAATTTGAGGACGGTCAGAATGACTCTTCCGATCCGCTCACGGCGATGGATATCAGAGCGAAGGTCTGGCGAAAGAAGTGGAGTGATCCTTCCTTGGATATCAAGAAAATGTCGCATCTCCTGAGCGCTGCGCGCGACCGCTTCCGCCCCCCCCCACCCCACCCCACTTTCGATTTGGAGACGCTGGGGGAGGGCGCCAGAAGGATGAAGGGTGCCTCGGCCAAGGGCGTCGAGCTGCTGGGTAAGAAAGATCTCGTTTGGCTTCCAGAGACGGCAAGTTGGAATTGGTGCAATTATTTCAACAGGTTGAAAGGAAGAGGTTGCCTGGCCTCGGCAGCTCACAGTCGCATTCGTGACTCTCGCGAGGAAACCTCCAGGTGGCGACAGGGCCATCGGGGTGCTGTCTAACCTTGCGAGGCTATGGTCCAGATGTCGAGGTGAGTGCCGTGCCAGCGACTCGTGAGAGAGCTGGGCATTGGGGCGCTGCCGTGGCAGGATCGCCTGCCTTACGCGAGGCTCTGATGCGCAGCTACCTGGACGAGACGGTGGCTCTATCTACGATTCAAGACTGGGTGCAGGTAAGTATGATGTGGGATATTGAAGGATCCAATGACGCACTCAAGTGGAAGTTACTGCTTGAATCAGGCCTGGAGCAGGAGCTACCTTTTGGTATTCTGGCTTTGGAGATGATCCGTTTCTTACGTAATAGCGGTTTACTACTCCGACGCCATCAGCCCCGGGAAGAGCATGATCGCGGGGTTGAAAGGCGCAATTGGTTTCTCAAGGTGTGCGTTGTACAACATGATTGACCGAGTTGCCCGAGGCACGTCAGGGGTGACTGCGCGGTCTTGGGTTGACGATGTTTCCCAGCGCGTGCAAGGGGGGTGCAAGAAGGCCCTCGGTCCGGCCTTGCAAGCAAGACTCACGTTCGCCAAAGGATGCGCCGACGCGGGTTGGGTTATTTTGATTAAACCTACCATCGTCACCAACCAAGTCGACCCGGGGAAAACACTTCAGAAGGGTGTTGCCAAATGACGCTTCACGGCCAAGATTGAGAGCACCGCCACGGACCTTGGCATCGAGCGGGGCACAGTTGGTTTCCGACCTCCTAAGCAAGCTCAGCGTCGACGGGGGGCGCAACATCTGTTCAACCTTGTCAGGCGCTTTGCAACAGGAGCTGTTCGGAAGAAGGTAGGTGCCAAGCTCGCTTTGATGGGGGTTCTGCCGATGGCCGACTACTCGGACAAGGTGTTCGGCGCGGCCCCCTCAGTTATCAACGGCTGGAAAAAGGCGCTCGGGCAGACCCTGGCCAAGACGTGGCCCGGTCGTTGCCTCGCCACCTTGCTGCAACTTCGAGTGGGGGGGAAGGGCCCGTAGTATCAAATCGTGCGCAGGCTGATGGAGTCGTGGATGGCTGTGATATTCAAACCTGGGTTCGATCTGGAATTGGCTCGGCGAACGCGGCGCGCGGCTAGGAGGAGGATCGACAACGGGCCGCAGAAAGACAGATGGCGTGGCATCACTAGTGTGGTCTCTGCTACGATCGCAACGCTTTTGGACACTGGCTGGGGCCCTGTGGGTCCTTGGGCGTGGATGTCAAATACTGGGGAGCGCTTCTCGGCGCCAGATAGCATCGCGGGTGCAGGGCCCCAGGACATGAGCGCCCTCGAAGACGCCATCCCGGACGCCATCGATAAGTCATTATGGGGCAAGGCTTCGAAACGCTGGAACGGCAGGGGCCTATCAGAAGGAGCTGATCCACGAGAAGCGCGTCGGCACCTCGCTCTCTTGCGGACAAAAGATGGACTAGAGGTGGCGGGTGCCATCGAGGCAGTCATGGCGGAGGCCTCTTGGACACGCAGCATGATGGCCACCCTGAGCAGCAACAAGCTGGACACCACGGACTGTCAGGGATGCGGTTGTGGCGAGGAGGAGACAGATCTCCATCGCAGGTGGACTTGCTCCTGCCGTGGCCTTTTCTTTACCATCTCTCAGAACCTTATCCGTCGTGCTCAGGAGGATCAGGGAGAGCTACCATGTCTGTGGCTTCGAGGGGTCTCACCTTCGCCTTAGACGCACGTGGACGAGCCGACTGATGCGCCGTATGACGAGGTTATGGGCAACAAAGATGTTATTCAAGGGTGCGGGCAACTACTTGTCGGTGGTGACGCGTCTGGTTGTGCTCAAACTGGAGACCCACGGCTTCGGCGGATTGGTTGGTCGCACCAAGTTATTCAAGTCCTCCGCGAACCTGCCTTGGATGTCAAGCTGTTGTATTCCCGAGGGGGTGGCACTCCCTTGAAACAAACCCTCAGCAGGGGGAGGCGACGGCTCTGCTCGGGGCTATGGGGGATCTCTCAGGGCTTGGGGTGCCCATCACTTGTCACGGACTCGGGCTACGTTGTGAAGGGCATCGCCAAACTAAACGCAGGTCGGCGCCCGACGATCAATTTGGACCCCTGGTTAAAGCTGAAGCAAGTTTTGCTGCCACATCCGTCACTGCTCAGTTGTCAAATTCGAGAGCCACATGTCGATTGAAAAGGCGTCGAAAGCTGGCACCAATGTTGGACATTACCTGGCCAATGCGATGGCTGATGAAGCAGCAGGCTTTTGGGCCGAGAAGCGCGCGGTTCCAAGCACGGTGGTTGCAACTGTGGAGCACGCTGAGGCGATGGGCAGAGCAGTACGGAAACACCTGGTCAAGGCTTCTTGGCAGCAGCGGAGGCTGAACCGAAGAAGCTGCGGCCAACGCGTTCTATGGCGGTGTGCTTTCGGCGTGAAGTCACGATGTCGGAACATCAGGTGTACACTGGTATGAGTGCGGCCTTCCATTGCTCTGCTTGTGGCTGCAGTGCCAGTGGTCGGAAGCTGGAGAAGTTCCTGGAGACACCTTGCCTGGGTGGTGTTGTCAAGGGCAGTACCCAGCGAGTTGGTGACTTTGGGGTGTTGGTGCAAGGTGAACCGATACATGAATCTCATCTGCTGGGGTACTTCAATGGCCTGCAGATTCACGCGTGCTTGAAGTGTGGCTGTGTCGGCAAGCATTTCTTGAGAAGACTTGCGGACGAGTGCAACGGTCATCTCGGGCACTATGGTTATCATAACCTGGGCAAACTGGCGCGTGGCACTAAGGACGTGCCATGATCACCCGCAAGTCGCCCAGTACTAGCAGCTTCTAACTCTATTCCAGCTGCTACTTTTACTTTCAGGTCATGTTGATCGATGGGGGCCGCTGTGGTTTTCATGGTTTTGGCCTCCACCTCGAGCGGCCTCGGCGTGCAGTTTTGCTGGGGGTGGCCCTCCTGGGGCCCCAGCCATGTGCTTCGCCGAGGCGCTCCTTTCCTGGGGGTGGTCCCACTTGGGACCCCAGGTGGAGCCGTGGAGTACGGTCCTCTGTCTTGGGCTTGCTGGCGTGTGGCATTCTTCTGTAGGGACGTGTCATGGTTCGCAAGGAGCCCATACCAGCAGCTCTAACTTCTTCTGCTCAGCTGCTACTTTTACTTCGATCATTTTGTCGTTTGGAAGTTACTGTGGTTTTCATGGTTGCAGCCTCCCTTCCGAGGACGGCCTCGGCGTGCTGGTATTGCTGGGGTTGGCCCCCCTTGGGACCCCAGTCAGGTGCTTCGTCGAGGCTACTCCTGGGGGTGGCCCCTCCTGGGACCCCAGGTGACAGTCGCGGCTGAGCGGATGCCAGTCCTCCTCCCTCCTCCTTTCCTCCTCCTCCCTTCGCCTCCCCTTCGTCTCGCCTCGGGCCTCGGCGCGGTGCGAAGCGACGGGCGGCCCGCGGAGTACAAAATACTCCTCCTCCTCGTCCTCCTGTCGTGGCACCTGCGACGAATGCAACGCACACACACATATCTATACATATATATATATATACAATTCCACCAGCGATTGTTAAAGGTCCTCTAAGGCATTTTGTTACACCTGGGATCACGCTCACATCTGTTGGCGGTCTGCCTCACGCTAACGAGCGACGGCCGCTTGAGCCTGCTCGCCCCAGGCGGCAGAAGTGGTGGAGCCGTGCATGTGGCCAACGGAAGCCTGCACTGATGGAAACTGTGAGTGTGCTGCACACGTATTGGCGGCGCGCAGAAGGGGGTGGGCCGAGCGGGGCAGCGCTTCAAGTCACGGGGCTTCCTCTTAGACGCCCTCCTTCCTTCTGAGAGGCAGGCCTTCGACCCTCTCTGAAACGCCCCCCCCTGCACTCTCGGAAGGCCCCCCCTCGCACCGTCCCTTGCTGCGCGCCGCTGAGCCGAAGCTGCGCCACAACGGGGACAACCCGACTATTGCTCGCGCAGTCCCCAGACGTCCGGCGCTCCAGTTCTTTCGATGCACGGGCCCCTGGAGGTCTGGACAACTTTCCCAAAACTTCTGTTGCGCCGAATCGTTCTGAACGGTCCCGGGGCCCGGGCATGGCCTCCGGGGGCGAACACGTAGCCTCACACTGGCCGTGATCTTGGCTGAAGCCTCGGAGATCTGGGTCAAGAAGCAGAGCGGCACATTTGTACACATGGCGGTGGGCAGTCGAAAACACGGCGGCACCGCGGCTCGCGCAATCAGAAGCATTGCCGCTCTCCGCGGCGCGAGGACGCCGAGTGCCCGTCGGCCCCTCGACGGTCCCTGGCCCCATAGGAGGTTCGCTGGAAGCTCACCGTGCTGCTGCCTCTCCTCCGTCCCCGTCCCTCCCCCGTCTCTCCTCCTCCCCCTCCCCCTGAGGCACTGAGGCGCTGAAGGTCTGTGAGTCCCCCCCCCCTCTCCTCCTCAAACCAACTTTCATCGTATCTGGGGTTGCGAAGGAAAGAGCAAGCATCCGATTTACGAGCTGGGCGACGAGTTTAGTCATCAAACTTGTTCTAAAGGCGAGGCGGAATAATGCTTCTGGACCAGGGGCTTGCTGCCGCAAAATTGGGTTCGTGTCGAAGCTCCTGTCCCGGGAAAGCTGGACTCGTGCTGATTCCGATTTCTCTGGTTTGGGAGAGGGGACCGCCGCGAATCCCTGGTTCATTTTCGGGGGCGCCAGCGGAGGCAAGGAGACGCACCACCCCAGGCGGCCCCAACATCGAATCGATAAGCCGGATCGGGTCGACCGGAGCATCGAATCGGCAGAAATCGGCAAAAACCGGCAGCCAAATCGAAATCGGCTGAAATCGGCAGGTCCGAACCGGATCGAGTCGGAAACCGGACCGCGTCAAGCCGGATCGGAATCGAAATCGGATCCCCCCCTGGGTGGGTGGGTGGAGGTTTTAAACAAGTCCCCTGGAACCAGCACTTGCAACGTGATCGCTGCATTAATTACATATGCTCGTGCGTGATGTCGACGCTTCATGATTGACCGTTGAGATGGAGTGAGGTGCGCGCGCAGATGATGATGATGATGATGATGAGGATGATGATGATTTTTCCTCAAGGACCGACGGCACTGAGAGATGACAACCGACGCAGTAAGTCCAGTCCAGACCATCTCTCAAGATGGGAGCTAAATCAATAATTAAAAACTTCCTGCAGCACAACTGCTAAACTTCCACTGAGTGCATACCCTGAGAGAGAGGGGGGGCCGATCAGACGCTAAGCCCGTGGCCATGCGACGATCGAGGAAAACAGACCCTGCCCTCACCAAAACCTCTCTCCAGAGAGCAGGCGGGGCCTTGCGGTGCTTCATCGGTAACCTGGCGGCAGCAAACTTAAAGAGGAATAGTCGGCGGCCAATGCAGCTGAAGCAAGGCTTGTCACTTGCAACAGCCAATGGACGGCGCAATAAGCACTGTTTGGGAAAACACGGGCCGCGCAGAGGACCCCAAAAGGAGCAAAGAGAGCGGCTTTCGGGGAACCCCGACACGGGCATCAGCAGAGAGCGAGGCCAAGCCCGCTGCCCCCAGCGGGGCACGAGGAGAACATAGCAACAAGACGACATAATGGTACATGTACAGCATACGACTCCGCAGGTCCCAGAAGGGACAGTGAGCCGCAAGCCCCAGGGGGGCAAAGGTACATAAGACCCTAACTAAGAAGAGGCGGACCAGGCACGAGCAACCTGGGGGCGTCGCCGAGTGTGCAAGCGGATGCGGCCTTTGAGAAGATCCATCGGCGACGGCCTGGACCCCTCACGGAAGCCAGCTTGGACAAAGAGAAATCCATCCCAGAGGCTCGCGCAGATTAATCGCTGCTCAAAAAACGGAGGATGGGGCAATAAAGGTTAAACATCGGAACCAGGACTCTTCGCTAAAAAAGGATGGAGGCAAGGGGCGAGAGCTTAACTCAGCCGTCGAAATCCAGGACATACCGCATAGTGCTCCATCGAGTCGCTGGCCCCAGGGGCGCCACAGTTCCAGCAGCAACCGATAGGCCCATGATGAAATCTAGCACTGGCACAGACACCCCTCGCCAGGACACGTAAGACCGCGAGCCCCAGATAGAGAGAACTTGCCCTGCAAACCTTGCGGACAACCTGAACGGCGGCAGAGACTTGGGCGACTGAGACCCCAGGGGCCATCGGACCACCCGGGCGTGAAGGCAGCGGATAGGAGAGATCGGAGGAGCACGGGCACGAAGGATCCGCGTGAGCTTCTTTTGAAACCCCGAGGCCTGAAGAAAGCCAGCGCGCAGGTGGATGTGCCCACTCCACATGCCAATAAGAGACCGACAGAACGTGTGCTGCCACCAAGGATGCCGCATCCGAGCAGGGTGGAAATCGCCCTCCTGGGAAAGACCAAGAATCTGACCACGGATTCGCGGGAATACAGCACTGTTGTGGGCAAGACGAACCTGAGCAGCAATACCGATCTGGGCCAGATCAGGGAACTCCAACGAGAAGCCAAGGTCGCACATCCTGGTACACATCAGTCTGTTGAAGGCAAACCGAGGACCCGCCATGGGTTTCTGTTGCATGTTCCCTTCGCACTTCAGAACCGCCGACGACGGAGGATAGAACTGCATCTCATACCTGAGAACAGAGACGGCAAATCTCACATACGTTCTAATAGTCATAGCGAGCCCAATCCAAAGTCTCCGAATCTCAATGCAACGCTGATGCAATTTCTGCAGAGCCGTGCCCCACGCGTGCTTCCAACCTTCTGGACCAGTCTGGATCCCAAGATATCGAGCATGCCGAACCAACCCGATGGCATCTGCCCCATTCCCAAGACTAGCGAGCAATCTGCGAATCAGTCGAGACGAACGCGGAGAAAGGCTCAGACCACAGTGGATCAGTACACACTTCTTCATGTTCAGAGCAAGCCCAATCCCAGGATGCAGACGCTGGAGGAGCGGGAGAAGGACCGGTATATCAGCATTCACATCCCGAAGCCCAAACCACAAATCGTCAGCATATGCCAAGATTTGCCGAGGGAGACGACAACAAAACCGGCGAATGCACGGGTCGAGAGCGAGAGCGAAGAGCAGCATGCTGGACGGGTCCCCTTGGCGAACACCCCGTAGCAGGCGAATCGCTCTGTGACGCTTCCCACCCAAGCATGCGGTCCCCAAGTTATCGGAGTACAACGACTCTAAAAAAACCAACAACTCCAGGAGGAACATCCATCAGGACCAACACCCGAAGGAGCCGGGAAATCGCAATGCTCGGAAACGCAGCAGCAAAGTCGGTCAGGAACATGCAAGCCAGGTCCCTCCCTGTCATACACTGCAGCGCCCCCCCAACACTCCGCCTCAAGAATCTGGTCTGTCATAGACCTCCCTCGAATGCAAGCCTGAACCTCGTGAACACACTCACGCGCCTCTTTCTCCACTTGGGAAGAGAACGCCACAGACATTATCTTACAGTCAGCGTTGGCCATGGCAAGGGGACGACATGCATCAGGAGACCGCGAGGGGCAGGCAGTGAGATCCGTCGGATTCTCCCCCTCGGCTTGAAAGACAAGAATCATTTCACGCATGGAAGGCGACATGTCGCGAGCACGATGGTCAAAGAGATGGCAGTAGAGATCATGCAGGATGGCAATCGGGATGGGGGACTTCCAGCAAGAGTAAACAATCCCATCAGGCCCTGGCATCGAATCGCGTCGCCCCCTCACCAGTTTCTCAAAGTCCTCAATGTCGAGCCGCCACTGAGCGCCAGGAAAGGGGGCGGACAGGAGAGATGTAAGCTTCAAGCTCAGGCCAGAGAGAAGTGTCGCAATCGAACTCACCAAAGACCGTTTCCCAGTGCCGAGCCAGCTCCTACCCCGCCTCCTCAATGGTGCTGCGCGGGGTACCGCTAAGAAGTCCAGTATAGTCCCCAGAGAAATCCGTTTCTGAAGAGGCCTCCAGAGCTCACGACGCCTTTGTAGCCTGGAACGCATCCGAGCCTTAATCTCCAAATCAGTCTCTTTGTCAGCTTCCTGCTCTAACCCGGTCAGCCGAAGGTTCTGGGGCGACTGGATGTGATCACAAAAGCGCAGGAATATTCCGACAGGTGAGATGGTCGATCACGAAGAAGCGGGACAGGTGAGAGCAGCAAGAGATGGCAGAGGAGACTCGCTGTGCATGCCGTGCGCGAAGACCCCTCAACGCAGCCAATGAAAAATGAATCTTCTCATCTGCAGTCCGAGCGACTTGATGGGGGAGGAAGTAACGAGTCCGCTTGCAAGCCTCAAACATACACCTCTTGACCACGGCAACCTGATCATTAATATGTGCAGTCCGATCCATTTCACACAGGAGGGCTTCAAGCTCAACATGAAACCGCGGGTGCTTCCCAATCCACGGAGGGATAGAGGGATTCTCAGAAGGCTGGTATTTCCGAAACGTGGCCAGTACAGGAATGTGGCCAGAGACATTCTGCGTCGTCGTGGCTCTGCCAATAACCGAGCACGTGATGGATCGGTCAGAGAGAACAGCAGTAGGAGAGGCAAGATACAGACGGTCGAATCGGCTCACGTGGCTGATTCCCCCATTGACAATCTCACGAAGGGTAGGATCTGGCTGGTGGACCTCAGTCCAACGAGGGAAGAAAGAGTGAAACATATCATGCCTATATCGATCTCCAGGCCTCCACCCCGATCCATCCCCGCACTGGCGGCCATCCTCCTCGAGGGCGAAATTGAAGTCCCCACCAATCATAAACAGAGCATCAGGAGCCCCCAGAGCGTTCCGAATCAGCCTCAGAGACCTCCGGAATGCCCACATAGGCTCCCCCGAGGTAGGCAGGTGTACATTAAGGACCCAGAGAGCACCCCGTCGACCATTGCATTTAGAGACCAGTATACGGCCTTCATCAATACTGAAATGTCGTATGTCCGTGAAGAGAGCGCAGAGAGCAGGGGAGATCAACGTAATCACACCACCAGCAATGTCAGAGGCATGCCCTGATAATCCAATCGACCAACCTTGCAGATCTGCCTGGAGTGCTGCTGCATCACCAGCTGTGCCATGGGTCTCTTGCACACATAAAATACTGGAACGCCGAGACAATCCCAGAAGCTGCTTGTACCGACGAGAGGCCCTCAGAGAGGAGCGGTGAATGGAAGCGAAGAGTCCCCTAGAGTTCCATGTGAGCAAAGACAGAGAGCAAGAGGGAGGCGGGGAAAAGGGGAGCAACGATTCAGCGGGCAGACCCCCACTGGACGAAGAGGAGCTCGAGTCGGAGTCGGAACTGCTCGAGCTACTGTCATCAAAACTGGAGGAAATATAAAACTCAATCCTGCCTTCACGGGCGCGACGGGCACCCGCCAAAAAGTTCCTGGCGGCCCCTGGGGGGAACAGAAAAATTCGGCCCCCAGGGCAACCTAACCTGTCATATTCCACTTCAAAAGGGCCGCGTGAGCTCAGTAGCGAACACAGCCTCGAATTTCGCACGGATCTCAGGAGCGTTGAGTCCAAGAACACTAAGACCTGCTTCGTCTGGGCGAATGTGGATCACATCCGAGTTCTGGGGGGCAGCAGGTGAGGCGGAAGAGAGGAACTGGATCTTCACGCGAGCGAAGGCCGAATACATCCCCGCCTATTTCATTAGAGTTGGCCTGCAACCCAACCTTCGAAAGCTCTTCCTGGACCGCGCCCCGTACCTTCCCCATCTTGAAGAAGAGAAGCCGATGCTGAGGAGACAGGTTACGACGAACACGAAAGGGCCAAACGTCCTGCTGATTCCGTGGGTTAACCATACTGTAACTCTCACTCAGCTTCCTGAAATTCATCTGGAAGTCCGAAGCCATGGCGGGGGCTGGAAAGTCCAAGGTAACTTTCTTCTGGAGGTCATACGCACGGATCCGAATGAGACTGGCTGCCTGCTCTGTCGCACACTTAGCGATGATGTCCTTGGCAACCCTCTCGAGAGAAGTAGCCATCAACCGATCCTGGAACCCAAGGATGAGCAAACGGTGGGCATCCTCCAGAGACGATCCTCCTCCTGCACTCCCTCCTGTGGTGGACCCGTCGCCGATCGAGCTGTCAACTGCACGGCGCTTACCTCCCTGACTGTTGACAAGAGGGGGCAAACGAGCATTCGCCTGAGCCATCTGTTCCATGGCGTTAGGCGATTCTCTGACTTCTCGAGGCGGTCGGTTATCTCTTTCATCATCTGGCCTTGTACTCCAACAGTGGCAGCAAGACCGGCGACCTTATCATCGATCGATTTCTCGATCTTGGCAAACTGGGTGTCAAACATGGCCTGAAACATAGCTTGGAATGCAACCATATCGACCGCCATGGCGGTCAGATCTGAGAATGGGCAGAGAGGGCATGCACTCAGTGGGGTGGCGGGCGAGAGCGCTGGCAGCCTGTCTGCCGAGACCCTCGAGCTGCTCCTCGGCTGCTCCCGAGCTGGAGCCACGGAGCAATGGTTCCAACTTGAGCCAAAATGGCTGCGGATGATGATGATGATGATGATGATGATGATTGTGATGATGATTGTGATGTGTTTACGCCTGGCTCAGTTCCAGGCAAGCAAATGCAACAGATGCGGGGCGCTTACGCACTGAGCGCGGCCCCGCAGCCGCTGCTGGTCGCCTGCACTTTTGAAACTTTTGGTGGAGCACAAATTTCCTTCCGATCGTTGAGGCAACATGGGCGGGCACGTCCACGTTCGCGAGTACAAGAACATCTGCCGCCCGCTGCGATCCAAAGAAGTTTTGGGAGTTCAAGTCCTTGGCGCAGTGCGGCCCGTCCCCCATGTTCTCGATGTCCCACGTCTGCTGGTCGCTGGCTACATGCCGCATGGAATTGAGCAAGCACTTGGCAATGCCCGGGAGCCGAAGTAGGGGGCGCCATACTTCCCAGGCCAGCTGGTCCTCGAAGAGAGAGATACTGCAACATATCGCATGGTGTCTGCAGCCCACGGCTTGACACTGATCGGAATGTTCAATTCTTTCGAAGATTCCTCCAAGCATGTCTCAATGCCCTGCTTTTCTTCTGCGGAACTGGTCTTGCTCTGGCGGCCCCTCTTGGTGTGGTTGCGGTTCCTCGTCCAGTGGTGAGCGCAGCCGCCGAGGTGCGGCAGCCCCTGGTGCTCGCGGATGATCTCATCGATGCAGTTGATGTCTGTTGGGTTCGACGGTCTGGTGGTCCCTGCTGGGCGCAGCGCCTTCTTCTTTTTCTCTGTCGGGGACATCGGCGCGGCGCTCGCTGGCCGCTCGCCGTCGACTGAGCCGTGGAAATAGCTGAGCCACCACGAGCGCAGCGCTGCAGGCGCAGCCTTAAGGTAACCGCGCGCATGCTTGAAGCCCGGCTCGTTCTGGATGTGCCCCCAGGCGGGCACCGGGAGCAGCGCCGCGTTAATGGTGCGGGGCTCATCGCACAAGCGATTCCACGTCCCCTTCTCCATCGGCAAGGGGCGCGGCAGTGGGGCGGACGCACCGTCGGTCTCGCGTGGGACTGCAGCACCGTAGTTCGCGTGCATGTCGCGCGCGCACCCGAGGCCGTCGGTTGAGGATGGCAGGTCGAACAGGTTCTCGGGGCCGACAGCAGAGCGAGCTCTCGGAGGTGACCACAACCTCGCCCGCCGAACTGCAGGCGGCGCCTCGGAGTAGTGGATGAAGGTCTTGGAGACGGGCCTTCCCCTGACGCCCGAAGAGCAAAACATTGGAAACCACAGCGCGCAATGCATGCAGGAGGTGTCTGATCAGACTGCACTTTGAGCCCGCACGACTACGGACATAACCAGTACATGAGAAATCTGAAGAAGCTGTGGTGTCCATTGGTGTCCTGCGTTGTCCTGTGGCGTTCTGCGCAGTCCGGCGGTGTCCCGTGGTTTGCCGCGATGTCCTGCGGTGCCCTGTGGTGTCCTGCGGTTTGCGGCAGTGTCCTGCGGCGTTCTGCGGTGCCCTGAAGTGTCATGTGGTGTTCCGTAGTTTCCCGCTGGAGCCCTTGCTCGAGCCCCCCCCCCGTCGCCTCTGCTCTAGTGGGGCGTCCAAGACAGAATGCCTCTCTCGACGACAGCGCTAAATTCAGAGCGGCCAAATTCTGAGCTATCTGCGCTTCTCATCATTTGCGTTGGCCGCGAAACAACGCGACGCATCCTTGCTACTCTAATCGACAAGGGGCGCCCGAAACAGGATGCCCCCCTTGTGGAAACAACCGGTAGCTGTGGTGCCCCTTGGTGCCCCGCGTTGTCCTGTGGTGTTCTGTGCTGTCCTGTGCTGCCCTGCGGTGTACTGTGGTTTGCTGCGGTGTCCTGCGGTGTCCTGTGGTGTCCTGCGGTTTGCGGCAGTGTCCTGCGGCGTTCTGTGTTGCCTAGCGGTGTCAGGTGGTGTTCCGTAGTTTCCCGCTGAGCCCTTGCTTGGACCCCCCCGTCGCTTTTGCTCTAGAGGGGCGTCCAGGACATGATTCTGCTCTCGACGACACAGAGCGGCCAAATTCTGCGCTATCTGCGCTTTCTCAATCATTTGCGTTGGCCGCAAAACAATGTGACACATCCTTGCTACTCTGATCAACAAAGGGGCATCCAAAACAGGATGCCCCTCATGTTATCACTTGTTCTGACCCCCGCGTTGCTTTTCTGCTCGCGCGCTGGCCTCGCAATCGAATTCGGCATTAGCAGCGGCAACCATTCTACTGGTCGCCGAAGCATCCGTCACGGATGCTCCTCCGAGTCTTTGGCCTCCTGGCGAGCTCGAAGTACTTCTCCCTCTGCGCGGCGGAGGCCAGCGCGAGGAACCGGCGCTTCTCCGACGAGAGGCCGCTGCACTCCGCCTGACGGGGGTTTCTTCCAGAACTTGGCTACGCCCCCGGGCGCGCGCCAAGAGCGAGCGCCAAAGTCCGTTGGCCTCCAAAATGTTTTTTTGGGGGGTTTGGCTCCAAAGCCAAGCCTTGGTCTCCGAAAGGGCTTTCTGAAGGCGGTCGTGCTCCTCCGCCGCTTCCTTCTTGGCCGCGGCCGCGCCCTCCTTCTTGCCCTCGGCCCTGGCCTTGCGCGCTTGCTGCCTTTTCGGCGGCGCGCCGAAGGGGGGGCGGGTGGGGCTGGGCGCGGCCTTCTCGGGGAACTCCAGGGCGTCTAAGAAGCCCCCGGTTTTCGAGAAGCCGTTGAAGCGGCGTTCTGAGAGGCCCCGAAAACTCCCCAGGCAGAGGAGTTGCTCGGAAGCTCGTTTTTTTGAAAGCCAGCCCTTGCCCCCCCCCCCCGGGCGCGCCGCCGTGCCTCAGGCGCGCCGCTTCCTCGACCAAGTGTTCCAGCTTGTCGTTGTTGCTCTTGACCCTCTCGAAGGCCTTCCGGTTGTTCTCGGCTGCTTGCTGGGTGGGGATGCGGAAATATACTGTTGTGGTTGAATTGTTGTGTGCTGTTGTTGAGTTGCTGATGTTGTGTTGTGTTGTTGCGCTGTCGTGTGTTCGGGCTGCCCTGCGTTGTTGTTTGCTTGGTTTGCGTTGATTGCGTTTTCTTGGTGGGGTGCGAGGGAGTTCGTTTCACTCCCCCAAACACCTGGGCCACGAACACGTCGCGACGCATGTGGAACAATTCCTTGCGCTGGCTCTTGGCCTGTTGGCCAAGAGCAGCCTTCTCGTTCCGCAGGGCTGCGCACAGTTCGCGGTGTTTCTTCAAGTGCCTCTGCGCAGCCTCCTTGAGGAATTGTTTTACCCACGGCTTGGCGACCCAGTTCATCAAAGACTTGGTGCGCTTACGATCGCGGCACCTGTCCGTCTTCGTCTTGATTGCCGTTTTTGATGAAGCTGGCATGGCGTGCTGCGGCGCCCGCGCTGGTGAGAGAAGTATCCAAAAAACAAATATCCAAAGCCGAATAAGCTACGTTTGAACAACATACGGAGGAAAGATGAAGATAAGAGAGAACAGGAGGTCCAAGTGAAGCAAACTTGAGAAGCACACGCCGGAGATAAGTAATCAACTAGACCAAAAACAGGAGAAGATACATCGAAAATGGATGCTACTCCTCACTCGTCTTATTTCCTCATCCTCCACCTCTCTCTTCTCGTCGCTCCGCACCCTCCTGACTCGTCCTATCTAGCTCTAGATATGCATTTACATCATCTTCATCTTCTCGTCGCTCCTCATCCCCCTTACTCGTCCTATCTAGCTATTTCCTCCTCCTCGCGCTGATCTTATCTAAGTCCTCTTACTACTGCTACTCCTCCTCATCATCACTGCTTCACATCGTCTTATCGTCGTTCTCCGACTCAAGGCGGCATCGAGCTCCGAATGCCGACAGGGACTCGCAAGCGAGGCCGATGCAGCTGCAGCGTGGAAGGCTGCTGTCAGATCATGACATGACTCGCGTATGCCCCCACCCCCTTATCCCCTCCGCCTCCGCCTCCGCCTCCGCCTCCTCTTCCTCCTCCTCCTCCTCCTCCTCCCGGAGGGCCTCCGGAGGCCTCGCCAGCCCTCGAGGCCCTCCGGAACCCCTCCGGAAGCCCTCCGAAAGCCTCCGAAGGCCTCCGAGGCCGCTGGCACGGAGGAAAAGGAAGGAGGAGGGCGAGAGGGGAGGAGGAGGAGGACAGGGAGGAGGGAGGAGGGAGGAGAAGGAGGTCCTCTTCTCCAACTCCTCGTCCTCCCCCCCCTCCTCCTCCTCCTCCTCCTCCTCCTTTCCTTTTCAGTTAGATTACAATAAGATCCCATTTGAGGAGGATTACAATAGGATTTTTTTGGTGGAGGATTACAATGGGATTCCTTTTGTGGAGGATTACAATAGGATTCCTTTTGTGGCGGTACTTGGGAACAACCCAGGAGGAGGAAGAAAAAAAAAAAAACAAGAAAACCAATGAAATTGCTAAAATTGTAAGTTTTCAATCATTTGCAATGGTTCTGCAAAGACAAATATAAAAACACAGCATTTCCAGCTCTCCGGAACTGAAACCATATAAAAAACACAGCATTTCGAGCTCCTTGGAGCGAAAAACTGTATGGTTTCAGCTCCGGAGAGCTGGACATTTTATATATACATATATATATATATATATATATATATATATATGTTATGATTATTATTATTATTACTATTATTATTATTATATATATATATATATATATATATAAAGTGCATCTTTGCAAAAACCATGGGAAATCATTGAAAACCTGTAATTTCTGCAATTTCCTTGGTTTTCTTGTTTTTTCTCCTCCTGGGTTGCTCCCAAGTACCGCCACAAAAGGAATCCTATTGTAATCCTCCACAAAAGGAATCCTAGTGTAATCCTCCTCGAAAGGAATCCTATTGCAATCCTCCTCAAAACGAATCCTAGTGTAATCCTCCACAAAAGGAATCCTATTGTAATCCTCCACAACAAGGAATCCTATTGTAATCCTCCTCAAATGGGATCTTATTGTAATGCGCCACAAAAGGAATCCGATTGTAATCCTCCACAAGAGAATCCGATTGAAATCATCATCAAAAGAAATCGAGAGATTCAATTTGCGATCCTTGAAAACTCCTGGTTCCAGGGGACTTGTTTAAAACCCTTACGGGGGGGGGGGGGGAACCTCCCCTTGGGGGGGGGGGAGGTTGGAACCCCCCGTTGGGGGGGTTTGGGTTTTTGGATCCCCCCTGGGGGGTGGGTGTGTTTTTGGACCCCCCCCTCTGGGGGTGGTTTGAGTTTTTGGAACCCCCAGGGGGTTGCCGTCGTCGCCCCTCCCCACGGCCCCACGGCCCCACGGCCCCGAACCCTTGGACCCCCCTGGGCAGGGGTTTGGGGTCCCGGGGTTTTTGGACCCCCCCTCCTGGGGGGGTTTGGGGTCCCGGGGTTTTTGGAAACTCCCTCCAGGGGGGGGGTTGGGGTCCCGGGGCTTTTGGATCCCCCCCTTTGGGAGGGGGTTTGGGGTCCCGGGGCTTTTGGACCCCCCCCCCCTGGGGGGAGTTTGGGGTCCCGGGGCTTTTGCACCCCCCCCCCCCCTGGGGAGATTTGGGGTTTTTGGACTCCCCCCTGGGGGTTCCTCCTCCCTCCTCCTCCTCCCCTTGGGGGCCAGAGCCGGAGCGAAGCCGGATCGGCAAAAGCCGCCAGGAATCGGCTGACGCGTCGAATCGGCAGAAGCCGGATCGGGCGAATTCGAAATCGGAATCGCGAATCGGAATCCCGGAATCGAGTCGGTTCGAAATCGGAATCGCGGAAATCGATTCGGATCGAACCGGCGGAATCGGAATGACTCGCCTTCGCCGCGTTGGGTTAGGACTGGCCGCCCATCAGAACCTCGACCCCTCCATGTCCCTCTCCATGGGGGTGTGGGAGCCTCTCCCAGGGCCCAGGCAAACAGTTGTACGCGGTGAGCTCTACTGCCTGTGGGTTGCCATGAGAGAAAACGACGGACGCAGAGCGGATGAGACAGGCAACTCGTCCGTTCTTGAGGGCTGGTATGAGCAGCGATGGAGAAGACCTGCAGGACACGATGCTGATCTATGGTGGAGGATCGGTGAAGTTGTTAGTAGTAGGTCCAACATGTCTTGCACAATGCTGTTCATCAGCTCACACCTTGATGCCGAACAATTTCTGAGAGCCGCTCACCCTCTGCTCATCCTAGGTAACAGTGTCGCGGATAAGTTCGCCGCGGTCGGATCAGACGTAGCCCGCCTTCCAGACTATAAACGCGCGCATGTATGGCACGCTGGGCATTCAGCGTTTGTTGTACGCATGCGCATTCTACAGAGCACGCTCGAAGCAATACAGGCCGAGGAGGTTCCAGCTAAACGAGAGGGCCGAAGACGAAACCGTCGACGCTCTCAGATTGTGCGTCCTCCCTCAGGCAGTGTTTGCGCTTCCTTCGCGTCTCCGCATTGTCTCAAAGACGACGGGCGTAGTTGCTCGCGCTCACTAGGGTCGACTTCACTCGCCAAGAGAAGTGAGTGGCTGAGCTCACCGTGTTTCGACCTACTTAAAACCAGTAGTGAAAGTCGTCAGCCTCCTCCTGGGCGCAGGGTGCACATCTCGGGAAGCTACGCTCACGAAACTCACTCTTTACGGTTTCACTTGGGGCTGGGGCTTTGGTTTCGTACATCCTGTGGTAGTTTTGCAGCTGAACAAGTGGTCAACTTGGGTAAATATTGTGACCCAAAGCTTGGTATAACCAGTAACCGTAGCGATTACCTTGATCGCATTAGCACGGGGCTCTGGCCCAAAGTTTGCAGCAAGACCGAGCATGCCAAGAAGACCCCCAAGCAACCGATTTGACTTGCTCAGTCTGTAACCGACATGGTCGCCATACCCGTAACGCCGCAACCCCTTCCCCGTCCTCCTCCTCCCCCGTCCCCCTCCCGCGCCTCCCCCTCCCCCGTCCCCCTCCTCCTCTTACTCCTCCTCCTCCTCCTCCTCCTCCTCCTCCTCCTCCTCCTCCTCCTCCTCCTCCTCCTCTTCCTCCGGCTCCGTCCCTGGGGGCCCCTGGTGCCCCTCCACGGGACGGCCCCCGCGAGCACGGCCTGGACCGCGTGCGAGCCGTGTGGGCCGAAAGGCGGCCCGCGGTCGGCTACACGCAAGAGTCAGGGATGGACCTAGACGGTGTTTTGGCGATTTCGCGGGCCGTGTTTCGACTTCGTTTTGCGGTAAGTAGGGGCGGATTGAAAACAAAACGAGGGAAAACGAACACATAACGAAAACGAGAAACACCGTTTAGGTTCAGCCCTGGCAAGAGTGACCCCAGGCAAGAGTGACCTTTGGTACGCGGCTTGAGGGGGGGCGGAGGGGCGGGGGGCCCCGACCCAAGCGCGCAAGCCGCTGCTGTCGCATGCTCCTTGGCGACCAGGGGGGCCCGCACCCAAAGGTCACTCTGGCGAAGGGCCCCTCTCACGGTGCAGTCGGACGCGGGTCGAGGCACGGCGGGGGCCCCGAGGCCCTCGGCCAGCGCCGCCTCCGGAAGCCGGGGCCAGCGCTCTCGCCGTGCCCGGCCAGGCAGGTGCGGCCTCGGGCGGGCCAGGCCTGGAGCTCTCCTCTCGCCATCGCTCGGACGTCTACTCCCCGCACGTGTTTCGACGTGTGCGTTTTCTTTCTTGTTTTTATATTTTTCCCGCAGGATGAGCCCAAATGCTCCTCGATGGTCCTCGCCGGACAAACATGCACACGTCCGAGCGATGCGAATGGAAATCCCAGGAGGGGCTGCAGCTCGGGGGCCGATCTGGATCCCGACCTCCCTGACGTCCTGGCGACTGTATTTTTCGACGCAAGCGTTTTCGCCCGGTTTCGGGGCCCCAGGACCCTGGCGGATCCATCTGGCTCGAAAACTGGGAACTGGGGCAGAAAGATGGGGTCCAAGGCTCCTGCCGGGGTTTTCCACGATCTCCAAATGTTTCTGCGACGTCGGATCCCGACCTCCCCCCCTCCGTCCGTCTCAGGAAGCCCGAAGCGGTGTGGTGACAGTCCGTGCTGCGACCTCGGAGTCCCTAAAGACCTCACCGCACGGGAGCTGTCGCCGCATGGTTTTGGGGCCCTGGGGGGCCCTGTCGCCCGAGACGTCCACCGAGAACGACCGAAGTCCCAAGAAACCGTGCGCTCAAACCCGAATCCCCAGCTGACTCGCTATACGGTGTGGCCACCGCACCGCTTGGGGGCCCCCGAGTCCTTGCCTCCCTTGCCCACCCCCTCCCGCCCTGGCGTGTCACGGCGGCTGCCGCTGCTGCGCCTGCTGGGCCTGCAGCGTGGCGGCTGGTGGCGGCACGGGGGGCAGGAAGGGCACGAAATTCACGTTGATGGGCCCGGAGCGCCCGCTGAAACCGATCGCGCCGTCCATCCCTGCGGGGCAGCAGCAGCACGACGTCTGGAGGAGTGCAACGTCGGGCAGGGACAGGCCACCGTGCCATGGGGCCCGCTGAGAGCCCCCAGGCGGCCCCGAGAAAGCCCCGGGCTGGCCCGTGGGCCCGCAGGGGTCCTCCAAGAAGGCCCCAAGAGACCCCCCAGACGGCCAAGAGAGCCCCAAGGCGTCTCATCAGGGCCCCGAGACGGCCCCAAAGGGGGCCCCAAGCGGCCCCCAGGACTGCCCATGAGGAGCCCAAGACAGACCCTCGACGGCCCAAACGGTCCTCATGAGAGCTCCTCAAGAAGTGGAGACTGGCAATTTCACTTGTCACGGTCTTGAGGGCTGTGCTCGAAGGATCGGCACATAGTGCTTCGCTGGCACCGTGACAGATATTTCGCAGGCACGCGAACTATTGAGGACTCTCTGAGGGCTGGCGGGTCCTGAGGATGCATCGGTGGTGATTGATGACGATAATGATTGTGACGGTGGAGGTCGTGGTCCTCGCGATCTTGGCTGTACGTCAAGGCATCATCCCGCTGGTGACCTGCCTACATTCATACCTACACATCGGATCCATGCGTCCATACAGAGAAATCGACCATACGCGCCCGTCTACATGTCTAGCTCGATTTTGCAACTCTTCTCAAACATGCCGTCTAACTCGTATAACCTGTCCAGATGTTCAAATGATTCTAGATGTTACCACTATACTGGCGCGGTTGCTTTGTATCTCCACGAGCTGCTGTGGTCTTCTCTTCCATTAGAAATATGTTTGCGCGTGCGTGTATCTATCCATGCCAGCACACGGTGAACCAATCAACAGAGCCGTCGTAGTATATTCATAACCATGTTCATATCTACCCGTCAATGATGGCTAAACTCCCATCTGTTATACGGATTGATCTGTCTGTCGAGCTAACTTTTCGAGCTCTCATGAGCCCATTCCTCTCACTATTTCAACTCATCTCGCTGTTTCAACTCTTCTAATTGCCCGAACTATCAACCCAATTGCAACCACACGCACCCCACAAGAGCCACTGCACAACCGCAACCACAGAACAACCACACGACAACCACACGGGACAACCACGCAACAACCACACCACAACAACGAACAACCTTTT
Organism: Prorocentrum cordatum; assembly: GCA_963575745.1. Lineage (NCBI taxonomy): Eukaryota > Dinophyceae > Prorocentrales > Prorocentraceae > Prorocentrum > Prorocentrum cordatum. The sequence goes on from CAUYUJ010015260.1 coordinate 96,550, forward strand.
AGCCGTGGCGCTGGCGGACGCTCCGCACAGAGTGGACTAAACGGGCTGCGCTCTCGCAACCAAGCACCATCGAGTGGGCTGGAGCAGGGCAGGGCGCCCAGATCGGGGACAGCTTCGCCGCTAAAGCTTCAACTTGCGCAAACTCAGCCCACCCCAGGCAGTCCCGGCTGGCCCCAACGGCGCCTCTGACGGCCCCCTCTGGGGTGCTCCGCGCCCCGAAGGTAACGGGTTGAGACCGCCCCGGGCTACTTGGGGCTGTCTTGAAGGGAGAAAAAAACAGGACAAACACAAACTCTCGGAGATCCGCGCGGAGTTCTTGGATCGGCGCTGCCCCCCCCCTCGCGCGCGGCGCGTCGATCTAAGAAATCTCATCGCAAACCCATTGGAGAGACGAAGATTAACCTGTCTTATCCGAGGTGGCATAGCGACCTTACGCAGTGGCTTACGCGGGCAGCAATCGTGGCACGCCACATTGTAGGGCGCTTACGCGCGAGCTTACGCAGGCAGCTTCCGCGCCAATGTCGGCGCAGTCGATCCCATTTTCTTTCGTCGCTCATGTGCTTCATCCCTGGCGCCTTTCTCAATCATCCAATACTTTCGGTAGACCTTCCTCTGAATTCTGTCGGTGGATGATTGGCCACCAAGCGGCAGTACCAAGCGACCATTCGGAGCTAGCTGCTTAACCAAGCCCTCTGGCACCTCTGCAGCTTGGGCAGCAACCGCGATGGCTGGGAGGCCACCATCGTATGTATCAGTTTGATCCCTTCCCTTCTGTATGCCTTCTAGAGGTCTTGGAAGTCCCCAGAGGTCTCTGGAGGCATCTAGAGGCGAAACAAACTATAAAATGATCAGAAACCTTCATCCTCGACTGTCCTCTTCTTCCTCTTCCTCCGCCTCCTCAGTGACGGTGCGGTTCTGGTGCGGACGGTTCTGCTTCAGAATTTGGCAACCTCCTCCTCCCTCCCTGGCGAGGATGGGGGCAGGGGGAGGGAAGGGGAGGAGATACACATCGGTACATAGAACGAGAGCCTCCCAATGGCAGTGAAGTTTGTGCCGCGAGGATCTCTGTAGTCCCAACCATTCGCGACCTGGAAATCCACGTGCGGCAGCAGCTCCGGGCACGTGGAGGCCATCGTCTGCTGCGCATTTTGGATCTGCCGAGAGAACATGTCAATTGCCACCACGGATCCGCCGCGAGGGGCCACCAATCGTGCAAGAACTGAAGTCAAAAAACCGGTTCCACATCCAACGTCAAGCACGCGGGGCGCATGCCCACGCGCAATAGCTGGGTATCCGCCGCCCCCCCCCCTTTGGGGGCCAACTGGATGCGAGGCCTGGGCTTTCCTGATCCCTGCGACAGATCCAATTCCCAATGATTTAGATCGATTTTCGATATTCTTTTCTCTGATCCCACTGCTAGAGAAAGTGATATCCACGCGTTGATCCTGGCTCGAAAACCTACAGGTTACCGCGCCAGAGCCACGTTTTCTCTGAATTTCTGAAGCAAATGCGGTAGATTCGTGCCCCCGAGGCAACAACCCCTCACAGAAAACGACGCGTTGGCCCCCCCAAGGCCACAATCCCTGACGATTTACAAGGAGCTCGCGCTCCCCCAAGCCACAACTCAGCATAAATTATAAAAAGTTCGTGCTCCTGAGGCCACAACTTCTTGCGACTTACAACAAGTTTGTGCCCCCGAGCCTGCAGTCACTAGCAACTTACTACTCACGCTATCGAAGACACAATCCCTCGTGAATTACACCACGCTCACGCCACCGAAGCTACAATACCTTATCCGCTACCGTGCCTGCATGGAATGGGCGTGTTAGAACCTGGGCCGGCACGGGAACGGAAAGAGCGGGTCCGTGGAGCGGATATCTCACACGGTCTCGGGGGTTCGGCGGCCGTTTACGCGGCAACGATTTGGACATAGGGATCGCGATGCATGCTTGTTGGAACAAACTGGAGTGAGAGTCACGGTAGGACGGCCGCCGTGGACAATTCATGGAGAGAGGGGAAGAGGAGAGCGGAAGAAAGGAAACTGGGAGGACGAAGGGTGACAGAGTGCTTGGCGAAGGATACAAGGACGGGGCGAGGAGCCTTGGCGGTCAGAGTGTTTGACGGCACGATTCGCTCTGGTGGGGCCTCGTAAGAGGCTCTTGGAGGCATCTCGGAAAACCTCTGGGAGGCCTTTTGGAGGTCTGTTGGGCCGTTTGGTGGCTCTCTGGGGCCCTCTTGGACTGTCTTGGGGGGCTTGGGCCGGCTTGGGGCGCTCTCGGGGCCCTCTTGTGAGCATCCTGTGGATCCCTTGGGGCTCTCCTGGGAGGCTCTTGGGCCTCTGTGGGGCCTTCTTTGGCTCGTCTTAGGGCTCTCCTGGGCCGTCTTGAGGCGCTCCAGGACCGTTTGGGACCATCTGGGGACGTTTTGGGGCGACCTCGGAGGACCCCAGGGCCGTGTGTGGTCGTTTTTGTACCGAAAAGGCGAGAACCCCAAAATCCTAAAACAACCTTAGGGCAATGGCTTTTGCCTCCGAAGTCCCTCTTGGAAATCCTCGTGGGGGCCTCTTGGGCCTTCTGGGGGGCTTCTTGGACCGTCTTGGGACCATCTTCGCCCCTTTTGGAGCGCTCTTGGGCTGTCTTGCGGCCTCTTGGGCGTCTCTTGGGCCGTCTTGGAAGTACCTTAAGCCGTCTTTGGGGCCTCTTGGGGGTCTCTTGGACCGTCCAATGCATAAACAACAACCAAGATGGCCCCCGGAAGGCGTGTTAGAAAAAATCCTCCGCCACGCCCCCCCCCAGATCCCCCCCATTGAGGCTAAAACCCTATACAAAACTTCTCGCGCTAGCGCTCTTTCCGTCATGCTCGTCTGCTGTCAGGGAAGTGTTTTAGTGTTCTCTAGGGCCGACGCCCCCTCTCGTCCCGCGCGTCCCCAAAAAGTCGCCAGTCTGAAATGATTGGCGCTCTTTTCGGTATCCAGACGGCGAAGATGGCCTCCAAGACGGCTTCCAGGACAAGCCAAGACGCACCAGAACGGCTCAAGATGGCCCAAGGCGGCTCAAGAGGCCCCTAAGACGGTCCCAGAGGGCTCCACAAGGCTCCCCAGGAGATCCCGAGGAAGCAACACACATGTATTGTCCTCATGTATTTGAAGGATTCTGAGGTTCTCGCTCGCCTGTTTTGTTTGCAACCGCCCAAGACGGCCCAAGAGCCGTCCAAGGCAGCTCCAATATAGCTCCGAGGAAACACCAAAGAGGCTCCCAACAGTGCCCCAAGTCGGCCCAAGAGGACCCAAAGATCGGCCGAGGGGCTCCCAAGATGGCCCTGAAGCGCTCCAAGGGGGTACCAATTCGGCCCAGAGAAGCCCCCAAGACTTTATCCGACGGCGTCAGACGGGCTAAGAGTCCCCCGAAGACGGCCCAAGAAACCCTGAGAGGCCCAGGGAGGCCCCCAAGAGGCCCTCAGGAGGCTGCCAGGAGGCCTTGAGAAACCTTCTCCTCCTCATCCTCAATTTCTCCTTCTTCTCCTCCTCCTCTTCCTCCTCCTCCTCCCTACCGCGCGGACGAAGACGAGGTTGAGATCACGACCCTCTCCAATTCAGACCAATCGCTGAATTGTCGTGGGATGTGAACTCGACAACCTTCCGACCGTGCGGACGAAGACGAGGTCGAATTCACGACCTGTCCCAAGTCAGACCTCTCGTCGGAATTGCGCTGTTCCTACACTCAGCCTCCTTCCTACTGTGCTGTTCCACAAACATGGTGGCGCGTGGTTTACCGTAGGCAGCTGGAGAAACTGCGACACATTCGCGCTCCCGAGGCCACATTCTCTGTTTACTCACAGCTTGCATCCGCTCCCGAAGCCACAATCCCTTGTGAGGTACGACGCAGTCGCTGCCGTTGCCGCACCCCCTTGTAACTCACAACAGATTCGTGCCAAAGGCACCGATCCCTTGCAAATGACGAGGCGCTCGAGCTGCCGATGCAACATCCCTCTGCAGTCTGCAACAGAGTGGCGCCCCCGAGGTCACACAACCCACTGTAAACTAATGCGAACTCGCGCTCTCGAGGCCATGAGCTCACCCCACGGAGGCTGCCCCAAAACGCCATTCAGAACAGAGAACCTCACATGTGCTGTATTCAGGTATGTGTTCGAGGTAATTGTTCTGTTCGGCCCCCTGCGTCGTTTCCTGAAAATCCGTCGCTGGGCCTGAGGCCACAACTCCTTTCAAAAAACGAATGGGTGCGCGCCCCCGAAACCACGAACCCTTGCAAACTACAGCAAATCCTCCTGCAGATCCGCAGCCAACCAGCGAACACCCCACAATAACAGCCAACCGTATTGTATACATATCTATATATACACACAAACAACAAGCCAATCAGCCGAGCTGTCAGCCAACCGACCGAACAACAAACTAACCACCCGACCAAGCGTGGCCATGCAAGCAATCTGGGAGGGGGGCTGACGGCAAGGAGGCGAAACCCTTCAAATAACAACTGTACAAGGACAACGTACACGCTCAACTTCTCGAAAACACACCCGCCAGTGGCCAAATGACGCACACGCTTGTCGTCCAGGAATGCACCATGGACTTTTTCGTCCCATCCCGGTTCCGGCTGGTGGCCTCTCTTGAGTATTTCTCTATATGCAGGAAGATCCGTATTGGCAATGCACTCCTCAACCTCTGGGCTCACCTGAGGGATGCACACAACAATATCACTACAATATTAGCCACCGTCGACCCCAAACACTGGGATACGGAACTCTGCTATGTGTGGTCCGTTGCAATCGATGTGGTGCATTGCGCTTGTGGACTTCGCACTTGTCAAGTCCGCTGCTCCGCAATCCTCCCACCCACCTGCCCGCAACTTGTTTTGCAAAACGCATGCGGCGGCGACTGCGATGACTGCTTGGTGTTGGCTGGTGCATCCCTGCGGCCACACTAGCTCGAGCGTGCTCGCGCGCGCAGTGGCCAGCTACTTTGGCGCGACCGACCCGGCCGCGGTGGCGCTGACCAGTGGGCATTTCCCAGCGGGTACCTCAGTGCGAGTCGGCCACTTGGGCGAGCGCGGTATTATGGCAACGTCAACAATGGTAGTCACGATAATGATACTAGCGATGCTGGCGACGGCAATGACAACGGCGACGGCACGGCCATTGACGGCGCCGATGGTGATCACGCCGACGACGGTGACGGCGTCCTCGCGTCGGTGATGGATGTTTTGCAAAGCGTTCGACATACGTGCGCGGCCGGCGCGCGAGTGGCAGGCATGCTACTATTTGAAAATGATCTTGCCCCCCCAGCGCGGGCGCAAGGGCGTCCGAATGATGTCGACATGCGGCGCGATCGGCCTTTCCAGCAGAATTTTACGAAACTGGTGGAACAACCAATGGTTTTCTTGAGGATTCGCAAGAGCACGAACGCAAGTTTTTGCACTAACGCATAACATGATTTTTTTTCTTTTTTTAAATAAAAAAAAAACATGCTGCAAAACCAGATGCCCAGGGTTCTTGGAAACTTGTGGTTTCTGATAAACGAATACGCGTGCGCTGTTTCTTGGCGGAGGGTGAATGGGGGGGGCGTCGCCGATTTGGCAGGGGTGATACGAATCCGTTTTTAAGACGGGCAGCGGGGCAGAATCGTGTAAATTGCAATACGAAAAAGGTAGACAGTTATAATGGAAGGGGATCGGTCCTAATACTCTTGTAGAAAGGAGAATATATGGGATGCAGTTAAGCTCTGTTCGAAATGAGTCAACTCCACTGCTCGCGCAGTCATCCCACCCACCCACCCGCAACTTGTTTGCAAAACGCATGCGGTGGCGATTGCGATGAGTGCTCGGCGTTGGCTGGTCTACCTCCGCGGCCGCGCCAACCCAAGCACGCGCGCGCAGCGGCCAACTAGTTGGGCGCGACCGACGTGCGCGCGGCGGCGCTGACCGCTGGGCACAGCATCCCAGAGGCCACTTCAGCGCGAGTCGGCGGCCTGGGCGGGCGCGGTCTCATGGCAACGTCAACGACGGTAGACGCGACGATGCCACTGGCAATGTTGGCGACGATGCTGACAACGACGACGGCGCGGCCAGTGCGGACGTCGATGCTGATCGCACCGACGACGGTGACGGCGCCCTCGCGTCGGTGGTGAAGGTTTTGGAAAGTGTTCGACGCGCGCGCGCGGCCGACGCGCGAGTGGCCCGCGCGGTTCTTATGCGACGCGGATCGCGCCCCCCCCCCGCCCCCGCGCGCGCGCGAGGGCGCGCGAGTGATTTCGGCATGCGGCGCGAGAGGCCCCGCTGGCAGAAGTTCATGTTGAACAACCAATGGTTTCCTCCAGCATTCGCAAGAGCGCGAGCACGCGAATTCTGATTACTGATGTTGCGAGTCTAAATGCATTGCGCGTGTTTGAGGCACTCGGTTTTGAAATCGCTGCGCCGCCGAAGGTTGTTGGCGGATGTCAGCATGCGCGCGCAGCGAAGCGCGCGCGCTTCGCAGGAACTTGTGCAAAGGGTTCTCGCCACGGCGCGCTCGCAAGGGCGTTCGAGCGATTGCGACGTGCGCGCGCGAAGCCCGCTTGGTAACACGTTCTGGAAGTGTTGAGAAGACAGCGTTTTCCGCAAGAATTCGCGAGAGCGCGCGCGAGTTTTTTGGATTGTTTTTTTGTTGGAAAACCTTGTCGCGAAACCCTTTGGTATTATATGTTTCTTTTGGCTCTCGATTGTGAGGATCCTAATGTAAACGCAACTTCTTGAACGATTTCGGCATGCGCGTGCGACGGCGCGCGCGCGTGCACTTCGCTCCGTTTGTTGTGCGGGTTCCTGGCAACTGATGATTTCTGATAAACGAGTGCGCGCGTGTGATATTTTTGTTTTGCAAATGGTAGCGGGGGGGGGGGGGTGGGTGGGCGGATGCTGGCCGCCCTGGCATGGAGGAGCGCGTATTTAGGATGGTGTGAGTCGTAGGTGATGATCCCGGAAGGGGGGGGCGAACTGACACATTCCATGCACTTGCACGCATCCCGCCCGCCCGCCAGCAACTTGGCTCGGGAAACCTACGCGGTGGCGATTGCGCTGAGTGCTTGGAGTTGGCTGGTGCGTCTCTGCGACCGCGCCGACCCGCGCGCGCGCAGCGGCCAGCTAGTTTGGCGCGACCGACGCGGCCGCGGCGGCGCTGACCGCTGGGCACGTCCCAAGAGGCACTTCAGCGCGAGTCGGCGACCGGGGCGGGCGTGGTCCCACGGCAACGTCGACGACGGTAGACGCGATGGTGCTAGCGGCAATGCTGGCGACGATGCTGACGACGATGGCGGCGCGGCCAGCGCGGGCGCCGATGCTGATTGCACCGACGACGATGAGACGGTGTCCTCGCGTCGGTGATGAAATCTTTGGAAAGAGTTCGACACGCGCGCGCGGCCGCCGCGCGAATGGCCCGCGTGGTATTTTTTGACGCGGATCGTGCCCCCTTCAGCGCGCGCGAGGGCGCGCGAGTGATTCCGGCATGCGGCGCGAGAGGCTTTGATGGAACAATTTCATGGCAGTGTTGAAAAACAATGGCTCCCATGAGTTCGCAGGAGCGCGAGCGCGAGTCTTTTTTTTTGTCTTGTTTTGAAAACTGACGTTGCGGAGCCAATTGGTTCTGCATGTTTTTGGGGGTACTCGGTTTTGACATCGCTGCGAAACTGAAGGCGTTGACGGATTTCAGCATGCCTCGCGACGGCGCGCGCGCAAAGGCATTCGAAAGATTTCGACATGCGCGCGCGAAGCCCGTTTGGTGGCATTTTGTGAAAGTTACGGACAACAAGCAAATCTATTTCTCAAGAATTCGCGAGAGCGCGAAAGGAAAACTCAGTGTTGCGAACCCCTCTGATCTTATATATGTCTTCGGGCACTCGATTTTTAAATCGGGGCAACTCCGGAGGTTTTGGCGCGATGTCGACGCGCGCGTGCGGCAGCGCGCGCGTGTGCATTTTCGTCCCGTTTGTTGTGAGGGTTCGTGAAAACTGATGATTTCGCATGAACGGGTGCGCGCGCGTGATATTTTTTTTTTTTTTGCAGACGATGGCGGGGGGGGTGGTGGTGGTGGAGGGCGGATGCCGGCACTCCTGGTGTGGACTCATATTCAGGATGGGCGACGGGGCAGAATCATGCGCAAATTGCCATACGCAAAGGGGAGGCGATGATCCTGGAAGGGGGGGGGCGATTTTTCTTTTTGGGGCGGAGAATTGATCTGCGCCAACGAGTTGACGCATTCCATGACCTTGCAAACATTCCGCCCACCCACCCGCAACTTGGTCTGTGAAACCTACGCGGTGGCGATTGCGATGAGCGCTTGGCGTTGGCCGGCGCATCTCTGCAGCCGCGCCGACACAAGCGCGCGGCGGCCGGCATGTCTGGCGCGACCGACGCGGCCGCGGCGTCGCTGACCGCCAGGCGCGCCCCAGCGGGCACTTCAGTGCGAGTCGGCGACGTGGGCGGGCGCGGTATCATGGCAACGTCGACGGCGGTAGACGCGATAATGGTATTTGCCATGCTTGTGGCGATGCTGACAACGACGACGGCGCGGCCCGGCCGGCGCCGATGCAGATCGCGCAGGCGACGATGACGGCGCCCTCGCGTCGGTGATGGAGTCTTTGGAAAGGCTTCGACACGCGCGCGCAGCCGACGCGCGAGAGCGACCCGCGTGGTATTATTTGACGCGGATCGTGCCCCCCCCAGCACGCGTGCGAGGGCGTTCGAATGATGTCGACATGCGGCGCGAAGGGCCCGTAAAGCGCAAACGCAATCTTGTTTTGAACATCCTCGCAGCAAAACCGTATGTTTATATATGCGTGTTCGGGGGGCGCTCGGTTTTGATCTCCTTGCAACGCAGCGCCTTTTTGAAAAATGCGGGCGCGCGCGAGCGACGACGCGCGCGCGCGCGTCGCCCCAGTTTCCACAAGAAGGCGGGCGTGTTTTTTTTTTTTGGCACGAATCGCGCGCCCCCAAGATGCGCGCGCGCGCGCGACGGCGCGCGCGACGCCCGCTTGGTAGCATTTTATGAACGCGAAGGAAAACCCTTGGTTTCCCGAAGAATTCGCAAGGGCGCGCGCGCCAGCCTTCTTGAACATAAGTGTTGCGAAACCGTGTGTTTTCTATATGTTCGTTGGGTGCTCCGTTTTTTTCTGCAACCGTTGCGACGCCGAACGACATGGGGGAATTCCGGCACGCGCGCGCGACGACGAGCGCGCGTGCACTTCGTTTGATTCTGTTGCAAGGGATTCTTGAAAACTGCTGATTGTTGATAACCGATTTCGCGCGCGTAGCATTTTTTGCAAATGATACCGGCCCCCCTATGGGATGGGGCGGCGTGAACTCGCAGTAGCGATGGGCGACGGGGCAGAATCACATGCAACTTGACGTGCGAAAAGGTGAGCCGATAATCCAGGGGGGCGGGGGTGGAGCCCATTCTCCTTGAAGGAAGCAATTCGCCCTGCCGAACTTGAAAATGTCAAGCGCACTGCTCGCGCCATCGCCCCGCCAACCCACCCGCGACTTGGTTTGCAAAACCCGCGCGGCGGCAATTGCGAATCCTGCTGGGCGCCGGCTGGCGCGTCGCCGCGGCCGCGTTGGCGCTGACCGCTGGGCTCTTCCCAGCTGGCGCCTCAGTGCGAGTCGGCCATTTGGGCGGGCGCGGTATCGTGGCGACGTCGACAGCGGTAGACGCGATGATGATGGTAGCAATGCTGGTGACGATGCTGACAACGACGGCGGCGCGGCCAGTGATGGCGCCGATGCTAATTAAGCCGACAACGGAGACGGCGTCCTCGCGTCGGTGATGTAGGTTTTTTTGTTTCAAGAGCTTCGAATGCGGAGAATGGTTTCGACATTTGGCGCGGAAGGCAAGTCTGGCAGAATTGCATGGAAGTGGTGAACAACCAATGGCTTCTAAAGAATTCGCAACAACGCAAATGCATTTCTGTTGAACAAATTAAAACAACAATAACCCAACATATGTTGTAACCATATGCTTTACATGCTTCCGGGGCGCTCGATTTTGAAATCCCTGTGACAACCGAAGTTTTTGGCGGACTTCGGCATGCACGCGCGACGGCGCGCGCGTGTCGTCCCGTTTGTTACACCAAATTCTTGGGACAACACGCGCGCAAAGGCGTTCTCGCGATTCCGACATGCGGGCGCGAGAGGCCCGTCTGGTAACGGGAAATGAAGGTATTGGAACAACGTATGGTTTTTTTTTGGATATCACAAATTCTCAAAAGCCCGAACGCAAGTTTTGTTTGAACATCCTTGTTGCGAAACTACGTGTTATATTTTTTTTTTGTTCCGGGACTCTCGGTTTAGAGAAATCCTTGCGACACCTGAGGTTTTTCAAGGACTCCGGCATGCGCGCGCGACGGCGCGCGCGTAAACTTCGTCTCGTTTTTGGCAAGTGACTCCTGCCAACTTATGATTTTGGATAAGCGAATGCGCGCGCATAGTAGTCTTCGCAAAAGATGAGGGAAGGGCGATACCGGCCTTTTTGGGATGGTACGAATTCATAGTTAAGGTGGACGATTGGTCAGAATCGCACGTGAATCATAATACGAACTAGGGGGATCGTTAAGTCCAGGGGGTACATCGTGTTATTTTAAAGAAAGGTGAACGCACCTTAAGCAAGCTGTGGTGCAAGCTATTTCATGCAAGCTACGGGCTGCAATCTATGTGGTGCAATGTAGAAGGTGCGCGCAATCAATGCGGTCGAATCTATGTGGTGCAAACCATGTGCTGCAAGCTGCTGCTTGCATGCTACTGTGTACAAGCTATGTGGTGCACTGCGCTGCAATCTAAACATGTTGTGCAATCTATGCGGTGCACTTTTCTGGGGTGCAATGTTTGGGTTGCGCCAAGAACGGCCCGCCAACGCACGAGACCCCCACGACGCGCCTCGAGGTTGGCACGGGGCGAAAACTCGGAACACCCAGCCAGCCCAGGAGGCGCCTACGAAGCGCCCGCGGGCGGGCACCAGGCGAGAACACTGAACAACCAACCAATTCCTTACAAAACAGATGAGAATTCCTGAGAGCAGGTACCGTCTGGGGCTTTATATACATCAACGGCTGGCCAGTCAACTGCGAAGCAATGCGCAATGCGCGCGAAAAAAGGGGCAACACGTGCGCCCTGAGTTTCTTGTCTGCGTCTGCAAGATGGCATCATGAATCAGGATGCGGCGCTTTCGATTGCTTTAAGCTGGAGCCAGAAACTTCGCAAAGCAAACGACACACACACCAACCTTCGTGTTATCCGAAGCCCCGTGGAGTGCCAACACCCCCTACAGTACAGGGGGGAGGCACGAGGTGGTAGGGGAGGTGGGAGGGGGAAGAGGACGAGAGATGGGAGGAGGCTGAGGCGAGGAGTGGGGGAGTGCGCAGAGGCGTGGAGGAAGTAGTGGGAGAAGGGAGTCGGAGGCGAGGGAAGGGGGAGGAGGAGTGGGTGCGAAGGGGGAGAGAAGAGATCGCACTGGTGTAGACTCGGGTATCTCTCAACATGCCCTTCCTGTTCCCCGCGCCCTCAAGTACCACCGTGTCCCCCTCCGGCTCCTCCTCCTCCTCAGCCTCTAGTGTACTGCACTATTTCCTCACGCGCTGGAGCAGGGTGCCAAGACCACGCCGGGCCTGGCAGCCCGAACTCGGGGAGGGCCGTCGTTGTCGCGACTGGTCCTCCTGCGCGCTGGCGCAGCGCACCCGAGCGGTCGCACGCCCCCCTGGCGGCGTGGCCCTCGGCAGCGGGCATGAGGGGGAACGTTGCGGTGGACCAGCTCAGGGGGCCCAAATTCGCCGGCCCAACGGGCCAGAGGCGTGCTAAGATCTCCGGTAACTGGTTCACAATTCTTCTAGTTCGGGCGCGCGGGGCGGCCCCTGGGGGTCCCCCGGCGAAAAATACCCCGACCGCAGCCCAGGAAGGTCCCGGGAAGGTCTACTCAGAGATGGTTTTCCTCCTGGGTAAGGCCTCTCAGGCCCCACAGAGCGCGCCAAGAGGGCCCCAAGAGGCCCCCAAGACTGCCCAAGAGGCCCCCGAGACGCCCAAAGGACGCTCCAAGACGCCGAAAATGATCCCAAGACGGCCCAAGAAGCCGCCAAGACGCTCCAAGTGGCCTCCAAGAGGCCTCACAAGAGCGCCCCGAGAGGCCAAAATCATAAATTTTACGATGGTTTTGGAAGGATGTTTGCCTTGTCGCATTTTCGGCTTTCCGATGCTCCAAGGCGGCCCAAGAGGCCCCCAAGAGCGCACGAAGACGGCTCAAGAGGCCCCCAAGAAGGCCCCCAGAGAGCCCAAACGGGCCCCGAGACGGCCCAAGAGACGCCCAAGACGGCCCAAGAGAGCCCCAAGACGGCCCCAAGAGGGGCCCAAGATGGGAACCACGAACCGAAACCTCAAGCCTTCCGCCCCAAGAGGGCCCCAGGAGGCCCCGAGAGGCCCCCAAGATGGCCCAAGATGCCGCCAAGAGGCCCCCAAGAGACCCCAGGAGGCTCCAAGGCTCCTCCCAAAAGAAGCCCTACAAGGCTTCAAAAATGTCTCCCAGGCGCCCCCGAACGGCCTCTCAATAGACCCTAGCGCCTCCCAAAGAAGCATCTGGACGACGGCCCTGTTTGGCCCCAAGAGCGCCGCAAGACGCCATCGAGAGGTTTCCTCCTCCGCCCTTTTCTCTGCCTCCTCCTCCTCCTCATAACTATCTTCATCCTCCTCCGTTCCTTCTCATCCTCTTCTCCTCCTCCCCTCCCCCTCCCCATCCTCATCTTCCTCCTTCCGGCGGCGCCGAAATGGCCCCGAGCCCGCGCCGAAGCAGTAGCGATCATGCAATACGGGCCGGCGGAATGAGCGAAGCGATTGAATAAAGGCATCAAGACACGTGTATCGAGCTCTCGACGGGCTGGCCGCGTCATGTGCACCAAGCTTCATGGCACTTCTCCGAACGAGACGGGCTCAGGGGGGGAAACATCGAGCTGGAATCGGCAATATGTCGCCGACAGGTCGGCGATATGCCCCCGATTGCAAATCCGCACGCTTCTGGGCGGCGTGAGCTATCGGGCCTCTGTCGGAGACGAATGAGCGATTGGGGATCGATGCATCCCCCCCTGAGCCTAAATACCTCTCCCTACAGTTGCCCCTGAACGAGCTTCGGGACATACCTCAGGTCTCCGGCGGCCGTTCGTGGCACCCCTGGAACGCTTACGGCGAAGCGCAGCTGATGGGAACCACCCTGGGCTTCGAAACCTTTCAAACAACTTCCGCCCCTCCCTGACGTTCCCCCCGACGGGCATGGGGTGTGGCCCAGGGCTTTTGTTACAGGCCCGGCCGGCGTTCCAGTCGTGCTTCTCCGCCAAGAGCGCGACGATCTCTCGTACCTACCCGCGCGAGCCGTCACGGGCACACTGCCTCTTCGTCTCGTGGGGGAAGGAGGACGGGGGGGGGGGAGGGACAGGAAAACAAATGATGAGGTACATCGGGTCCAAGATCGGGGAAGTGGGCTGAAGACTCAAAACTCAAGACGTGGCGAATCCCGAGCGTGGGGAGAAGTCCCAGAATAGCAGCAGGGAGGGGAAAGGAGACGGAGGAGAGGGAGGAATGGAGTAGAAAGAGTGGGGAAGACAAGCTAGGTGCGTTCGCACCACATCTGACATCCCATCCCATCCCTCCCTTTCCTTCCCATTGCGACGTGTGTGTGTGTGTGTGTGTGTGTGTTTCCTCTATCCGCAGACGCGTGTCATAGCCGACCTGGAACTCAAAACAAACAAGTATCGTGTTATGCGCAGTCGAAACAGGGGAGCTGCATACATAGGAGGAGGAGGAGGAGGAGGAGGAGGAGGAGGAGGAGGAGGAGGAGGAGGAGGAGGAGGAGGAGGAGGAGGAGGAGGGGAAGGTGGATGTAGATCATGACCTCTCGGGCCATTGAGAGGTTGTGAGGAGCGCGCCGCCCTACCAGCCAGGGCAAGCTGCGCCCTGCTCGCTAAGGCAAGCCGCGCCGCCATGGAACCCATTTGTTTTGATGACCCCGCGATGCCTTCCCCCCACAGGCAACCTTGCGACGGCCATACAAGTGGTTATTTAGATCAACGTAGTAGACAATCCGTATGCCACTCCGATGGGCTATTCAGATCAACGTAACGGACAGTTCCAGCAACACTATCAAGATGGGCAGGGCGCATCTTGGCACCACAATGTTTCACTGAATTGAAACGCCGATCGAAAAGGCGAACGGAACGGGACCAGAGGACACATGTTACAAGCACATCGGCAAACGATGCTGCTGAAAAACATGCCGTTAAATTGGACACGTATCACCAATAAACTGAACTATTGGTATTGCCACCTCCACCACAACATATTCCCCGTCTGCCGACAGAAGCGAAACTCGACGAATTGTACGCTCTGGTACCATATCCTACGGAATCCATTGCGCAGCGTTCTGCAAGCAGCTTTGAAACATTACTCCCAATTGAGACGGATATCACCATGCCTCTTTCAGATGCAATGGTTGAGGGTGCACGCGCGGCTACTTCCTTTACACATTTGGGCGCAAACAAAGTTCACGCATAGCAAAATAATGTTCTGTAATTGCGCCAATTCCGTAGGATAATCGTGACCAACCACCGCCTTCCAATACCGTCGTCCCGTCCGACAATTCTGAGACAGGGCAACACGTTCGCCTAAACAATACAGCGAGTGGAGCGGGATGATATAAAACTTTTGTTCGCGGTCCATTGGCCACCGCAACCACGGACACGCTCAACATCAGCACATCTACAATGTGAGAGGCCTCTCTAACCTACCCCTCCCTCCTGGCCCGCCCTCTTCTGTTGTAGAATCTTACCCGTCCTTCCCCTCGCCCTGCTTGGGTCCACCGTGCCAGCCTTCATGGCGGGAGCGGGACGGTGGGTGCTTCAAGGAATATGCCAAGTTATTCATTCATCGCGTCGTTCCGTGGTGCATGCTGGTGCCAAACCAGACAACACACTATAATATGAGACGCGTCTGTCTTGTGGTTCGGGCGGGCTAGGGTCGGCGAGAGTGGATGGTGGATGGGGAATGGGAAATCGACGGCATTCGCTGCGAACGTTCGGCTGTTTCCTCTGCATTAAACCGTGGACCGAGCGCCTTGATATTGTGGTGCACGGTCCAATCCAACAACGCCCGAGACGAACGTGTATTAGAAGCCGTTTCTTTCAGCCACCCGTGTTGATGCACGAGACATGTTGGCGCTAATGTAGAGGAGGACAGGAGGTGGGGGAGGAGTAGTTGGCATTCATTGCGAACGCTCGGTTGGTTTTTCTGCAACCCGCGCTGGACCGAGCACGTTGATGTTGTGGTTTCTGTTCGAGCGCAGCGGCGCCCGAGAGGAACCGTGGTTGAGTGTAACCCCGCTCCTCGGTCCGCTGCGCCACCATATTCCTGGCCGTAGTGGTAGGTCCTTGAGGCACGTGGCCACCGGGCCAGTCCATGGACCCGAGACGAAGAGTGGGATGTATTCAGGTGATGAGATGAGGGGGTGGTGGAGGACGAGGAGGCATTCATTGCGTGTGCCTGGTTGCTTGGACCGACCATTTTGATGTTGCAGTGTATGTTCGAACGCAACGGCGCGCGACACGAACAGCGGCTGAGTGGAGCCCCGCACCTCGGTCCGCTCCGCCTCCATATTCCTGGCCGTAATGCTGAGCCCATCAGGGCAATCCATGGAGTCGGCATCTCTCAATTGATTCGCGTGAAAGGGAGGCCGCTTCTTTCTGCCACCAGTCGTGATGCCCGTAGGAGGGGGAGGCATGGAAGAGGTGAAGAGGAGGAGCGGGGTTGAGGTGGTTGTGAACAATGTCTGGACCCCTGTGAGGGCCGACCCTGATGAGAGCATCTTTACGCGCGACCCTCGATGCGGGCGTCGCCATGCACAGAGTTCAAGGGCTATCGTTTTATTGACCCCTGCAGGCATCATTTAACCTCGTATCGCACATCATTTTTTGTTTCTCCACTTTAGATTGGCGTCGCACTCCCAAGTACTTGGACTTAGAGCTGTTCAATTCGCAATCTGTTTTACGACCCTCGGTCACGCCACAACCCAGAGTTCTGATGGCCGCCGGGACCTGTACTTACTTAACAGGTCGATCGGCTAGACGGAGGTGGAGTAGAGAGCATTCATTGCGAGTGCTCGGTTGCTTCCACTGCAATCCGCGCTGGACCGAGCACGTTGATGTTGTGTTGTACCTTCGAGCGCAGCGGAGCCCGAGACGAAAAGCGGTTGAGTGTAGCCCAGCTACTCGGTCCGCTGCGCCACATTTCCTGGAAGTGGTGGTCTGCCCTTGTGGCACGTGGCCACCAGGGCAGACCATGGACCGGAGACGAAGAGGGGGAGGTAGAGATCAGAGGATCAGCAGTGGGGACGAAGACTGGCAGCAGTACCAGTAGAATCCGCAGGCCAGCCATTTGACGTGGCAAGCCTAATACATATTCTGCCCGCTGCCTGTCACAAAAAGGTTCGTGCTAAACCCGAAAAAAGACTGAACAACACGTGGGTCCTGGGGCTGAGGAGGTTAGGAATGCACCACAAATCCTTGGGTAGCGGCCCAAGAATTGCTACACGCGCCTGACTTTACATGCATGCCAGCTTTAGTTTACACTAATACTTGCACTGCCTCAGGCCATCCAGTACAGTCTCTGCCAGCCTATCTGCTACATGCTACACACGTCGCCTGTTATTTTGTTCATTTCCTGATCTGTACTGTTAGCCATGACCAAACATGGTGGCAAGGGGTGGAGATTAGGAGGATGATTGGGGGAGCGACCACCGGCCGCCTACCGTTGCACCTGTATCTCGCTCTCTCCATCGTTCGGTTCGTTCCTCGGTTGGTGGTTTACTATGATTCAAATCGTTTCGGTCCTCTATCTCTACTTCACCGCCTGGCTGGCGCATACTCTATGCCCTTGCGAGCTCAATCTTTTGGTTTGCCTCTCGCGCCCTTCCGTTTTCCGATGTGCCAGCCAGGCGTTATTGTTTTGACTCCAGGCCTTAGTCGACCACCTCACCTGTTTTCCTGTGCCACAGCAGACGCAACAGGCCCCGCTGTCTGTTTGCCGAACGTAAAAAAACAGGTGGAGGTGGTGGGTGAGCAGGAGGATGAGCAGGCGGAAAAAGGAGGTGGAGGAAGGAGGAGGACGAGGACGAAAGCATCAGCAGGCACTGGAGTTTAAGGAGTGGGAGGAGCAGGAGGACCAGGGGAAGGCGGAGGAGGGGAAATGAGAGCGGCGACAACGATTAAAAATGACTCGGAGCCTGACAAGTGGCCCGCGCCAGGGCGAGAGCGCCAGTTGGAACGGTGGGAACACAACGCCAATCCGAAAGTGAGGCCCACGCTTCAGCAGGATAAGACGAGGCCAGGGTGAAGATGCATTCGAACGAGGATGAATCGGAAACCTCTGAGAACCGGCAGTTCTGGAGGAGGTATCGGGCGCCGCGACCTTCTCAGAGCGTTCTGGAACGCTCTGAGAACGTTCGGGAACGCATTTATCCTTGTCCTAGCCCCGCCCGACGGGAGCTCCACTTCAACGGACCGAAAGCAATCGGAGTGTCAAACACAAACAAGAAAAAACAACTCAGCCCGATCCCGTACGGAAACAGATGCTTGGAGGGGGGCCCGGGATCTTGCGACAGGGCCATGGGGAGAGGGGTGAGCAGTATGCGCATGGCGTCGGCGGAACATGAATGGGCCCTGGGACACACAAATAAATTCAAACAAATCCGCCGACCCTGTCGGCGTGTGTGAGGGGCTTTTCCGTGTGGCTCGTCGTCGTTGTCTCCTCCTCCTCCTCCTGCTCCTGCTCCTCCTCCTGCTCCTCCTCCTCCTCCTCCTCCTCCTCCTCCCCCTCCTCCTACTCCTCCTCGTCGTCCTCCTCCTCCGCGCCAGCCAAGCCGACCCATGCAGAAGGGAATCGAACATCGTAGTGATCGTGGCGAAGCCCCTCCCTACCCTCCCCGCTCGTCGTCGTTGTCTCCTCCTCCTCCTCCTGCTCCTGCTCCTGCTCCTGCTCCTCCTCCTCCTCTCCTCCTCCTCCTCCTCCTCCTCCTCCTCCTCCTCCTCCCCCCTCCCCTCCTACTCCTCGTCGTCCTCCTCCTCCGCGCCAGACAAGCCGACCCATGCAGAAGGAAATCGAACATCGTAGTGATCGTGGCGAAGCCCCTCCCTACCCTCCCCGCTCGTCGTCGTTGTCTCCTCCTCCTCCTCTCCTGCTCCTGCTCCTGCTCTCCTCCTCCTGCTCCTCCTCCTCCACCTCCTCCCTCCTCCTCCTCCTCCTCCTCCTCCTCCTCCTCCTCCTCCTAGAACCTGCAGAAGGAAATCGAACATCGTCGTGGCGAAGCCCCTCCCTACCCTCCCCGGGGGGGGGGGGGGTAGCGAGGGGGGGTCCCGGGGGGGGGAGCGGGTCAAGCGCGACTCCTCGTCGTCCTCCTCCTCCGCGTCAGCCAAGCCGACCCATGCAGAAGGAAATCGAACATCGTAGTGATCGTGGCGAAGCCCCTCCCTACCCTCCCCGCCGGGGGGGGGGGTAGCGAGGGGGGGTCCCGGGGGGGGGGGAGCGGGTCAAATACGACGCCTCCCCGGGCGCACTTTCCTCGAGCGGGCACACACGGGATGCACTTCCTCCTCCTCCTCCTCCTCCTCCTCCTCCTCCTCCTCCTCCGCGCCAGCCAAGCCGACCCATGCAGAAGGAAATCGAACATCGTAGTGTTCGTGGCGAAGCCCCTCCCTACCCTCCCCGCCGGGGGGGGGGGGGTAGCACCAACAACGCCATCAGCAACACAAGTATTCCTCCCTCCCCCACCTTCTCCTCCTTCTCCCCCCTGACCCCCTCCCGCACACACCCATACCATGTCTCTTGCTGTTCATTGGGAACAGGGTCGGCGGCACCAGCCGTAAGGCCTTCGAAATAACAGGATTCCACTATTTTCTAATATTTTCTTTGTTTTTGTCTTCCCCCCACTTCCCATATTTTCCTATATTCTATTTGGGAATCGACGATGATTAATTGTGTCAGTGTGTTTTTGGCCCTCCTGAGAACAGGTAGACGAAGCACGAAGGACCACGAGGGGAGGAACAAGCGGGGAGGAAAGGACGACAAAAACACGTTTTTTTTATGTTCGGCGATGACGGGCGTCATGGGGGGGGGCGAGGGGGGGGTATGACGTAACGCCCCCCCCCCCCCCCCCGCCGCGTGGCTCCGGCACCGCAGCCGCGCCCGCGCGCGCGACGCGACGAGCGACGAGCACGACCGACGACGACGACAACGACAACGACAACGACGACGACGACGACGACGACGACGATGCGAGCAGCACGTAGGTGGCGATATGCCACACTGCGCCTGTGTACACCACATCGTTGGCGTGCACCACAGCGCGCGTGTATACCACAGCGCCGTCGTACACCGCAACAACCGTGTGCAACGCAGCGCCTGTGTAGACCATCGTGTTTGCGTACACTACAGCGCCGGTGCACATGTGCACACCGCAGCTACCATGTGCAACGCAGCGCCTGTGTACACCACAATGTTTGCGTGCACCGCAGCGCCTGTGCACGCCACAGCGCGTGTCTACACCACAGCATCCGCGCGCAACCCATCGCTGGTGTACACCACAATGCCTGCGTGCATAGGACAGGTAGATGGAACATGTACGTGAGGATCTGCTGCGGACATCTAGACGCCACGCCGAGAAAGTGCTGATTATCGAATACGACATTATTCCTTTCTCCCTCCTCCTCCACCTCCACCACCTTCCTCTTCTCCTCCTCCTCCTCCTTCTCCTCCTCCTTCCCCCCTGTCGTGCGGTTTGGCGCTGCAGCGCACGTGCGCATCTCAGCGCGCACCGCACAATGGTCTATTGAATCGGTCCATTTGGTCCTCGGACGGCCAATTGAGCTGGAGCCTCCTGGACGCAAGTGGAAGGAGTTACGGTGATGCGGGCGGACTCGGGAGGATTCGTAGATTCCAGCGGCGCTCCGTTGTCCGTACGGATTATTTTTTATTCTGTGGAATCCACATGCGAGCCAATTTGCCATAACGATTGGTTATAACATTCTATTTGCAACAGTGGTGCTGTGTTGCACACGGTTGCTGTGGTGCACACAGGCGCTGTGGTGTACACAGCGCACTGCAATGCACGCAGGCATTGTGGTGTACACTGGTGCTGTGTTGCACACGACTGATATGGTGTACGCAAGCGCTGTGTGCACAAGAGCTGTTGCGCCCGCAGGCACGGTAGCACAAACTGACGCTGTGTTGCACGCGGCTGCTGTGGTGTACATACGCGGTGTGGTGTACACAGGCGATGTGATGCACGCAGGCACTGTGGTGTGCACAGGCGTTGTGGTGCAAATCGCCACCTACATGCTGGCGCTACCCGTCCTCCGTCATTCCTGGGCATTCCCAGACGCCGCCGGCGCGAAACGTGACGACATCGACCCCATCCACCCCCCCTTCAGATGATTGCCGTCATCGGCCCAGAATAAAAAACAGGCTTCAGCCGCGCCCGCGCGCACGACGACTACGAGCGACGAGCGACAAGCTACGAGCGACGACGACGACGACGCCGACGCCGCGGACGACGACGACGACGACGACCGCGGACCAGACTCCTATGCGGATTGCTACGCGGACACCTACGCGGATCCCAAAACGCACGGCGGCAGTGCCCGGAGCGCACTGTGAGGGGGGGAGCGTGCGTTACGTCATAGGGGGGGGGAGCGGGGGCCATGACGCCCGTCATGCCCCGAGCAATAAAGAAACGGGCTCCAAGGAGCTGGGCATCGCTCGGACGTCCATCCCCTGTGCATGCTGCGACCTCGTGCGTGTCTCCCCCCCCCACGAGGATCCGGGGTACACGTCCGAGCGATGCCAAGGGACCGGGAGGGGAGATGGGAGGAACGAGGAGCCAGAGGAGGAGGCGCCGGCACCAGGAGTGTGCAGAGGTCCACCTCCAGGGGAGCAGGCCAGAGATACCAACGCGCACGGGCACCGCTCGGTCCTCCCCCTCGAAGCTCCTCCTCCTCCGCCCCTTCGCGCCCGACGAGACGGGGTCGCGCTGCTCGCCCAGGCTGCAGGCCCACGGGGCGCCTCGTCTTTCGCAGGGGGGGGTGGGGCTTCCCGAGGTGGCAAGGAACACCTGTATGGACCGATGAGGAGGGGACTTGGGACGGGAGGGTCTATCGCAACATCCTTCATGTATCCTGAGCTTACTCTGGTTCTCGATCCTCCTCCTCCTCCTCCTCCTCCTCCTCCTCCTCCTCCTCCTCGAACCTCCTCGTTCTCCTCCTCCTCCTCCTCCTCCTCCTCCTCCTCCTCGAAACTCCTCCTCGAACCTCCTCCTTCTCCTCCTCCTCCTCCTCGAAACTCCTCCTTTCATGCTCGAACCTTCTCCTCTCCCGCACCTGGAGTGGTCCACCTCCTCGTCCTCCAGCCTTCGCAGCCCCTCCCATCCCGAGAGGCACCTCCCTGGAGTGCGCCGTGGCCCCCAGGTCGGAGTCCTCCTCCTCACCCTCCGACGAGTCCTCGCGGTGGAGCGGCCGGGTGGAAGGGCATTGTCAAAAACATTCAACATCGAATCGGGGAATCAGGTCGGATAGGAACGTGTATGGAATCGGGCTTCATCGGCTGGGTGTCGGAATCGAATCAGATCGGCGGGCGCCACGATGCACAACAGCGCCATACACACATCGGGCCGCGTCGGATCGCCAGAGTATGCCATTCAGGAGTCCTCCTCTTCTTTCTTACCATTTTGCCTGTCGTTCGTTTTGGAGTGGCCCAACAACTCTATGACGCTCGCTCGCGTCGGGTTTGCCAGCCCAGAAGGATGCTGCAAGAGTGTGGGAAATGATGGGGGTAGAGTAAGCAGACTGAGCACTTGAGTGCGCCTTGAGCCGACGACTGAGCCTTGAGCCTCGGGCACAGCAACTTGCTCGGCGGCGCCAGCGGCTTGACCGACGCCGAAGGGTGGTTTTGGAAATGCGCAGACGGCTGGCGCCGGCACCGAAGGCTGGAAGTCCAGTGAAGCACGTGCGAAGCTTTTGCTGGATACCGATGCCATGCGGCAGACGCCGCAGAGGGCGATGACCATCGAGACTTCGTGGGTGCGCCGCGTGCTGCAATTCCGGCGGGGCCGCCGACCGATTGGTCCGCAACTGCGGTCCCACCGCCCACAATGTCGGATTGCAAATAGAATTGAAATCTTGCTCAATTTCAATGGCGTTATGCTAATGTGTGTTTCCAAGGTCCTGGTGGGAAACACGCTGTATGTTCTGTGTCCTGGGAACCTTGTTAGGCGCTGCCTGATAACATTCTGAAAGCATACAGCTTGCAACCATGTGCTACCTCCTCACCTCCTTCAACGGTTTCGCTGCGGCGCTCGTGGCGTTCTGAGGAGGCGGGGGGCAGCAAGCAGGGAAGCCATGGTCCTGGGGCTCCATTCCACTCCGCTCCACTTCACTCAATTCTGCCTCCCCCCCGTCGATGATGACGACGACGACGACGACGACAACGACGACGACAACAATCGGGTGCTGGCTCGGGGCGTGCTCGCTGGCCTCGCCGCGCGCGACCGGCGCCTCCCGACGCAGCGACCGCGCGTCCCTACGGACCTGCCTCCGCACCGAGCAGGGTCCCTCCAGAGGGGCAGCTGTGCCCTCCTCGTCCCCTTCCGCCGGACAGCACAGCCTGCCCGGGACCAGCGTGGCGGCAAGTAGGGCTTCGGCAGGAGGACTTGCAGAGACGCTACGGGGACTACGGATTAGCGTCGTCCATAAGGGTCAGAGGGTCAGCGGGGCGCTATTGGCGGCGCGCGCTGCCAGCCGCCTCGCGACGGGCCACCCCAGCAGTGGGGCGCGCCTGCCGCGTTCGGCGGCAACTCATGGGAGTCTCCCGTGCCATCTTGCTGGCTCTTGCGAATCGGCGCTGGCCGACGCTGAATCGAGACAAAACCGACGCTTTCTCATCGATGCCAGATGCTAGCGCACGCTACTGCACTCTAAGAACCGAATTTCGAGGACGATGATTTTCCTGCACCAGCGAGCATGACCCCGAATGACCACGTGCCGGCGAGAAGCACCAAGCGAGCCCAGACCCAGGCGAGGGCCAACATGCAATAAATTAGCCAACCCTTGAAACCTTGGCCTGCGCGGAAACCGGCGGCAAGATGCGCGTGCTGACGCTGCTACCATGATTTGCTGCCGAACCTGCAGGGCTCTAATGATTTACTACCCAAGCTGCGGGCCGCAGAAGGGCTGCTCCGCGCAAGCCCTGCCGAGCTCAACTTGGCAGGTGCGCCGCCGCAGACCGCGCTGGGGCCAAAGAGGGCCGCGCGGCGACGGGGCGCGGCGGACGGGCCGAGCTCCAGCGACGACAAGCCGGGGCGCGAAACCATGAAACGGACTCGAGGTCGAGCCTCGCTCGCCACCGTGGTCGCATCCGAACAACCAGTCCTCTGCGCCTGAGGAGCACAGCTTGCGATCACGCGCGAAAGAAACATCGGCCAGGGGGCCCATAAACCGGCGAAGGTTCGCCACCCCGAAATCGATCAACGGAGGAGGAGTGGGCGACGACGAGCAGCTCGCATGACCTCAAGAGGTTCGCTCCGCAGCGGGCGCGCAGCGGCGCGCGGCGGCGGGCAGCTACGTGTGCCGTTCAGGTGATCTTGCCTGGCGCGCAGGTGCGTGACGTGAGCCTCGACATAGTGGCTCTTGGCATCGAGAGACATGTCAGCACGAGAGAGCGAGGCACCCGACAGTGGCCAGTAGCTAGTTCTCGTCGGGCTAGGCGACGACGAGCAGGAACAGCAGGGTGAGCAACATTCTGTCGGGCCTCAGCGGGCGCCCGCTCGATGGTCGTCCATTTTGAGTTGACAAGTTTTGCGGCCAGCGGCAAACCGTGTCGCCAAAGTGTCTGGCGACACGGCTCGTTCGGCCGACGGCGTCAGGGAGCCCAACTCGGCAACAAAAATGCACGCACGAACGGAGACACCTATAATGCTGTCGGGCCCCAGTGGGCGCCCAGAGGCAGATGAGCGCTGGCGCGGCGGCGCCTGCGCCGAGGAGGGGCTCGGGCTGCCGACCGCTGGAGGCGGCTCGGGCCCTGCACGGCGCAGCGGCCGCCGGGGACTTCGAGGAGATGGCCGAAGCCATGCCGCTCCGCGGCGGGGGAGCCCCTGCTGCGCGGGCGGCGGATGCGACAGCGCGGCTCCTGTGTTAGGGGCTGCGCGCGGGGGGCTGCGGCCGGCGGGTTCGGCCACTCGAGGCTTTCTCCACCCCTTCGGTACGCCGGCATGGGCAAGCCGCCGCCCGCGCTCGAAGCGGCGGCCCGCGCCTCCTTCCCCCAGCCATCCTCCTGACCTGGCTCAGGTGGCCGTGGCCGGGAGTGGCCTTTGGCGATTCTTGGCTGATTTCTTCCCCACCCTCTACAAATTTTCTCGGGCTTTGGCTGTGGGTGTCCAGGCCAGTGGCAGCCTGTCACCTTCAACTACAACAAGCATGGGTAAGCTGGACGTCGCTGGGCTGATGTTGCAGCCTTCTGGAGATCGTGTTCGGCATCTCGCTGGACAGCTTCGTGGTGAAATTCTTCGTCGTGAAGAGCCTCCCCGAGCACCTGCCGCGGGGCAGGCTAGCGGCCGATGCCAGACCGCCGTTTTGGCGATATGTTCGTATCCTTCGTCTTCTCCTCGTAGTCTGATCTTTCTGTTTACTTTTCCTCTTTCTCCGTTCCTTTGCCTTATATGATAACTCCTCCCTGTCGCACCCCGAGGCCAATCGAAAAAGCGGAACCGCCGTTTCGCCTGAGACTGCCTCACCAATTATGATCCGGAAGCCAAGCAATGTCAACAGTGTCACAAATGAAGGGCGCGTGGTTTTCAAACTGTAGCTCTCGCCTTAGCGCCGTGCGCATTTATTCTAAACGTTTGCAAGCGCTTCAAGGATTGAGGGCGGGTGGTTTTCAGAATGTGGCTCTCGCCTTGGCGCCGCGCACATTCGCTAAACAAACTGTAGAGGTTTCACGAAATGAAGGCAGGTAGTTTTGAACATGTGGCTCTCGCCTTAGCACCGCGCACATTCGTTTAAACTTTGTGCAAGAATTTCAAACATTGATGGCGGGTCTTTCTCGAAATGTGGCTCTCGCCTTAGCGCCGTCTACGCTCTTCTTACAACGAACTGCAAGAGTTTCACGGATCGAAGGCGATTCCTTCTGAACATGCGTCTCTCGCCTTAGCGCTGCGCACACTCGTTTAAACAAGTGCAAGAGTTTCACGGACTCGCATGGTTATAACGTATCAGAGGTTTTATTTTGGAGCGATTCTGGATTGTTAAGGCGCAGCAGGTACGTTGACTCGCGGTGTTGACATACCGAAAATGGCGTTCTGGCAGAATTCAGGATCGTCACGTCGCAACGGTCAGGTTGATTCGTGGCGGTTGAGTCCTGCGAATGGTGCTTTGGCGCGCTTCAAGATCTCCAAACGTTTCTCTCCCAACGGGGCACTTCCTTCAGTGGAAATGAATCCTTGAAGGGGCCTATGAAGAGGGAGCTTGGGGGGAGGGTTTACTCCAGCATCATTGACGAGTCTTGGGTTTTCGCTGGTCCACCTCCTCCTCCTCCTCAACCCCCTTCTTTCCCCCCTCCTCCCCCGAACATCCTTCCCCCCTCCAGCGCCCCCCCTGGTCGAGCCGCATCGGCCTTGAATCGGCGAATCCGCACGCTCCTGGGCAGGTTGGGACTATCGGCCCCAAGTCGGCGATCAATGGGCGATTGGGGGGCCGATGCGTCCCCCCCGAGCCTTCATATCCCACCCTAAAATTGCCCCTGACCGGTGCTCCTCGTCCTGCTTGGCTTTGGGGCATACAGCTCAACTCTCTAGCGGCCGTTCGGGACGATCGTGGTAGCCCCGGACCGCTTCCGGCGAGGCGCAG
>CAUYUJ010015260.1:125000-135000 GCA_963575745.1 Prorocentrum cordatum
ACGCACACACACGCACACACACGCACACACGCACACACGCACACACGCACGCACGCACACACGCACACGCACACACGCACACACGCACACACGCACACACGCACACACGCACGCACGCACGCACACGCACACACGCACACACGCACACACGCACACACGCACACACGCACACACACACACGCACACGCACACGCACACGCACACGCACACGCACACGCACACGCACACGCACACGCGCACGCACGCGCACGCGCACGCGCACGCGCACGCGCACGCGCACGCACGCACGCACGCACACGCACGCACGCGCACACGCGCACACGCGCGCGCGCGCACGCACGCACGCGCACGCGCGCACGCGTGCACACGCGCGCGCACACGCACACGCACACTTACACGCACACTTGCACGCACACGCACACACACGCACACGCACACACACGCACACATACACACGCACACACTCACACTCGCGCGCGCACGCACGCGCGCACGCACCCGCGCGCACGCACGCGCGCACGCACGCACGCACACGCACGCACACGCACGCACGCACGCACGCACACGCGCACACACGCGCACGCGCGCGCACGCGCACGCACGCACGCACGCACGCACGCACGAACGCACGCACGTACACGCAGCACAATCACGCGAACGCGCACAAACGCGCAACACACACAAACACACGCGCTCGCACGCACAGGCACTCACAGGCACGCACACGCACGCACACGCACGCACGCGCACGCACGCGCACGCGCAAGCACACGCACGCACACGCACGCACGCACACGCACGCACGCACACGCACGCACACGCACGCACACGCACGCACACGCACGCTCACGCATGCACGCACGCACGCACGCACGCACGCACGCACAAACGCACACACGGACACACGCACACAAACACACACGCACACACGCACAAACGCATGCACGCACACACGCAAACACGCAAACACGCACACACGCACACGCACGCACGCACGCGCGCACTCGCACACACGCGCACACGCGCACACGTGCGCACGCACGCACACACGCTGCACGCACGCACGCACACGCGCCCACGCGCCCGCGCGCACCACGCGCCCGCGCGCGCGTCCACGCGCCTCCGCACGCACGCGCGCGCGCGAAACGCACGCGCGTGCGTGCGCACGCTCCGCGCCCGCCTGCGCGCACGCTCGCGCGCGCGCGCACGCACGCGCGCGCGCGCTCGCGCACGCGCGCGCGCAACTCATTTAGGATGCTCGTATCAACGCTCGGCCCTGGAGCACTTCTCCCGGAGGAAATGATTGTGTTCGATGTCTTTCTTGAGGGTTTTCTCATCTGGCGCGCAGACCGACCGTCTCTTGTCGCCTCCTCCTCCTCCGGGTGTTCAGCTGCTTTCGCTGGACTTCACGGTTGCGTTATCCCCTATCCGTTTGCGCGAGTCTGCTGATCTGAGCGAGCAGCCACTCGTAACATTTAACTCCCTTGCCGCACGAGTTGCTGCTATGCGCATATACGGCAAGGGTAATCGCCTTGATCGGGCACCTTTTCACTTGCCTGTAAAAATGTTCTTGGAAAGCGGGTCGGAACGACTTGTGGGGCGTTTGTGCCCAATTCAGTATCTTCATCCATTCGTCGTAGGACCGAAATACATCGCCATCTGCTTACTGGCCCGAACCTCGGACCACGATTTCCATCAGGTCCTGGCGCGCACGCGCCTGGCCATGATCCTGTCGCGTGGTAAGGTTCGCGGCAATGGTCCGCAAAATGGCGCGACCCGGAAGCATCCTCGAATATTTCAGATACTTGGAGTCCAGGCGACCCGTTTCACTGGCCAGGTGTCTCATGGGAGGGAACGCGTTCTTGTCTTTTGTGATTCCATTGGCCTCTGATATCAAGTCCGAGGCGATCATCGAATCGAGCCCCTCCAATTGCCCGGGATCGTCGAAGTCTTTAACGCGGGCTTTCTTGATTTGGAAAGCAATATTTATCCGGGGCCGCTCCAACCCACTGCGTAGAGCTAGACAAGACAAACTACGCAAAATCTCTCATCCACTTCCTGAGCCCACTGGCATCCGGGATTGGATCATGGACGACCTTGTCTGTCTTTCCCATGTCTGCCCACGCGCCCCCTGCCCTCGGAACGCCGTTCGGGCAAAATCCCAGGCCCCCGTCTCCTGGCGAGGTACCGCCACACGGGGGGCCGCATCGCGCACTGCGCTTGTCGCCGTCGCCCCTTCTTTTCTCGCCCGGAGATTCATCGTCCTCGTCCTCAGAGTCTTTTAGTTTGAATGAATCCGACTCATCAGAATCGCTTCCGCCGCCGCCGGGCGGGCCCGCGTCTTTCCCCTTCTTGGCGGGGGCATCGCCTCTGGGGGCGGAATCGTCGGATTCCCTCCCCGTCTGGCGCGCCGCCGCCGTCGTCGCTGCCGCCCCCTGGCTTTCGTGGGCCAGGAGGAGCACGGCCTGGGAACCTCGTGACAGGCGCTACCTCCGCGTCGATCTCATCTCTTCCTTCCTTCCTTTCTGCTGCGCTCGTCATCCCCCCTTGCCATTTCCCCCTTGTCCATCTCCCGTTTTTCGGCGGCCAGCGCGGCCTCGACGCGCTGTTCTCTTCGCTGCGCGTTGGCTGCAGCGCGGCGCTCCGCGTTCATTTCGGCATCGCAGAACATTGAAGTCATCTTCTCGCGCTCGGCCACGGCGCTGTCCTCGAGCGCCTTTGGGCGCCGAGCGACCTCATTCTCTGCCCCTTGCTTCGTAGAGGCCGCGGCGTTGCCGCGCGGCTTCCTCGCCGTGGGTCGACGGTCGAATGGCCCTGCGCCTGGTAAAATTTGCGCGGCATCGCGCTCTTCCATCTCCATCCTCATCTTACGCTCAGCCCCCCCTCTTCGCGCCCTCTTTCTTCCGCCCCCTGCCCCCTGCGAGCGGGCGCGGCGAGGCAAGTTGAGCGTCGACTCTCGCCCTGATCATGGCGACCCCCACAGCGGGCGTCCGCGCGGCACCGACAGTCGCAAGCCGCAATCTCAGGACAGAGAAGACAGCACAACGAACCAGCGCCTACAGCGAAGCGAACAGGCGGGCGCGCTACTTCGCGAGAGCCCGAGGCTGCGCTTGGCGCCTTATCTGGCGCAGCCGGCTTTTTCTCTGATGTATTAGCTCTGACTTCGTTTTGAAAATGTTGTTTCGACAGTTCGCCAAATTGCGCCTCGCGTCGTGCTTCCCATTGCTCGAGCGTCTGCTTCGCAGCCGCTCCCATGCTGCGGGGCGCGGTGCTCAGTTTGGCATCGGCTTCCTGCTCCGCCGTCTGAGTCCTTAGCGAAGCTCCTCTAGTTTCGGCAATCGCACGCGCAGATGCGGCGCTTGATTACATGGGGATGGCATGTCCCCCCTTTCTGGAGTCATGGACTTCGCCTCGGGCTCGACGCGGCCAATCTGCGCTCTCGCCCGCGGCGCGCTTGGCCGCTTCGACGGTGGCCCTCGTTTCGGCGGCCGCCTCCTGAATCTCCGCGCTGGCTTCCGACGTCAATTCTGCGCTGCGTGCCGCAGCGGTCGGCAATAAGCCGGTCCACCGCCGTCGATTGACTTTGACTGGCCAACCGGGCGGCAAGCGCGGCTTTCTCGGCAATGGCCTTCGCGCGGGCGCGCGCCTGTTTATCGGCCGGCTCAGTTGCTTCGAGTCGGCATGCCGCGTCTTGCACCTCGACGTTGACTCTTTCGGCTCTTTCCGCCGCGGCACGGCGCGAGCGTCCCTCAGATTGCCCCCGGGCCCGAGCCGCAGCCTGTCGATCTCAATTTGCTGTCTAGTCGCCGCCCTCTGGTGGAGGTCTGCAGCTCTGATGCGTTCCTGCACGCATGCCGTGCCTCGTTCTCGCGTCATGTTGGCGCGTTTCTTCTCTCGCATCCCCCCTCGTTCTCGGCGGCGGAGGGCCGCGCGGAAACGGGCAGCCGGGGCGCGGGGGGCTCAGGCTGCATTCGGGGCAGCTCACTGAGCAGGCCGAGCAAAACCGTTGGCGATTCTTGCCCTGCAGGTGCATGGTGCCGGCGCCGGCGGGCGCCCGGCGCCCGCGCCGGTGCTGGCGCCGGCGCCGGCGCTGCAGCGCCGGCGGGCGCCGGTGTAAGTGCGCGCTGGCGCCCGGCGCCGGCGCTGGCGCCGGCGCGGGTTAATTGGCGCTGGCGCCGGTGCAAGTGCCAATGCCGGTTCTGGCGGCGGCGCCGGCGCCGGCGCCGGCATCGGTGCCGGCGCCCGCGCCAACGCCGGTGCCGGTGCCGGCGGCTGTGCTGGCGCTAGCCGGCACTGCGTGGCGCTTGCGCCGGCGCGGGCGCTCGGGCGCGGCATTGGTAACTTTGTCTTTGCAGTGATCGATGCAACGCGCTGCGACGCATCACACTGCGGTGCACCATGACAACGCACGGGTGGAAAGAAGACGCACTCCCATCTCTTCCTCGTCCTCGTCCGCGCCGTCAGTCAACGTCGTCGTCGTCGTCCTCTTCGCCTGCGGCCATTTTGGCGCCGAGTCGCCGCGTGGGGATGCCCCCCCCGCGCTGCTTCATCACCGGCGGCGGCGACAGCTTCGAGGGGCGGCCGAAAGAACGTTGGGCGGGCGGCATCGACAGCGCGACTTTACTGGCCGCGGAATTCGACGCTGCTGGTGGAGGCGGGCGCAGGATGGCCCGCCAGCGCCATGAGTTCCCCCGTCCTGCGGGCCGCGATCTCGCGGTCGACGGACGCCGCCCTGGCGGTCGAGACGACCGCGAAGCTGCCGCAGGCAGAGTTCTTCGAGCATCGTGACGGACGCGGACAAAGTCACGGGCGAGGGCAGCGGGGTTGTGGAGTGCAACATGGCTGCAGCGGCTGCGCCAAAACTGCTCAGCCACGTCCAGCTGTTGACCTGATGCTGTTTCGCGCCCTCTTTTTCTTCTTCTTCTTCTTCTTCTTCTTCTTCTTTTGGCAGCCGTCAACAGTGCAACCGCGGGCGTGCCCGCCAGCGGGGCGCTCTTTCGCGCGGCAATGACGCGGCGGACACGACCCCGCGGGCGTGACGCACGTGAATTTCCACTGGCTCTTCGCGGGCGCGGGATTCGAAACGCCGCCTTTGGCGGGCGCAGCGGCGACGGCATGAGCCAAAGGCTGAACCCGAGCACTGGCGGCAGGGCCATCAGGAGCAGCAGGCGCAGGGCCGTTAGCAGCGTCGCGCAGCGATAGCAGGTCCAGACGGGTTTGCGCGCCGACGCCAGCAGGAGCTGACGCCGCAGACGAGCTGGAAGAAGAAGAAGAAGAAGCGGAAGATCGAGAAGGTGAACCTTCACCAACTGCACGTTGTAAACGCTTTCGGTAATTGGCCAATGTCTTGTTTATCCTGTCCAGCTTCACTTGAAGCCCGGCCTTTTTGACCTCCAGTTTGGCGATATTGGTATGGATCCCGCTGGCGGTGCCTTTCGGCATTGTGGGTGCTGGGTGGGTGGCCGGGGCTGGCGAGAGCAACCTGCGCCGAAATGCTGACGGAACGATGGGATGATCTACGTGGCGCCGGACTGGAGGGGGGGCGATGCAGTGAATCAAGTACCGAGTGCAGCAGTAAACTGCGTGGGGAGAAGGGTGGCCGACCAATGAGAAAGCTGCAGAAACCCACAAGGCAGCGCGTGGCATTCTTCCACGCCTCAACGTGACAGGAGGCACGGTGGTGGATACAATATCCCCATCCTCGTTGGCATCGTCATCATCATCATCATCATCATCATCATCATCATCATCATCATCATCATCATCATCATCATCGTCATCGTCAGTGTCGTCGTCGTCATCTTCTCCTCATTGTGGCTGGCACGGGGAGCATAAGCGTCAGCGCTGCCCTCGTAGTCATCGCCGTCGCCGTTCTCAGCATCCTCCTCTTCCTCCTCCTGTGGGCCGCGGGCACCCCCGTGACGATCAGCACTAGCCTCCTCATCACCGTCACCGGTGGAATCCGCACCGTCCTCTCTGCTTTCAAGACCCTCGTTTCTGGTGTCGTCGCGATGTTTATCGCCATAACCAGCAACGCCAGCATCAACGCCGAAGTGTGGGTCATCATACTTGTTTTTCTCATTGGCATAGTCCTCGATGCCATCGTCTCGGCAGCGGCATGGGGGATAAGGAGGAGAGCGAGGAGAAGAAAGAGGAGCGGGCGGAGGAGAGAGGAAGAGGAGAGAAAGAGGATGTGATGGACGTTTTTGGTCAGCCTTTGGAACGTTTGCGGCTCTTGTCGGGCTTCTGGGGGGCCCCGAGGACCCCCCCGGCCCTCCGGAAACTTCCGCGGGCCAGGATCTGGGGCGAGAGTCCAATTTATCACTCCTCATTATCCTCATCCTGCTACGTGTCCTCCTTTCATCATCGCCCTCTCCCCTCCACTCACTCCTCATCCACATCATCGTCCTCCTCCTCGTCATTAGCGCCGTCGACATCAGCAGCATTATAATATCGTCATAATCATCATCGTTGTCTTTCATCGTCATAAGCACTCCTCCTCCCCCTACTTATCTTTCCTCCTCTTCCTCATTCTCTTCACCCTCCTCCTCATCTCTCCTCTGCCTCTCTGACTCTCTCTCATCCCCCTTGTCGTTAGCGCCATCATGATCATCGTCGTCGTCGACGCCGTCGTCATCATCATGTTCATCGCCACCACCATCATCATCATCATCATCATCATCATCATCATCATCATCATCATCATCATCATCATCATCATCATCATCGTCATCATCATCATCATCGTCATCCACATCGACCTCACGATCGATGCCAACATCCATCGCGCTATCGATTTAAGTACCGATCGATCAGCGTAGCATAGCACGAGCCCTCCCCGTGCCACGTGATATCACTGGAGACCATGGGACACCAAGGGACACCCCCACGCATCGGCACACCGTAGCATACCAGAACGTCGCATAACATAACATCGCAGAGCATAGCAGAGCATCGCATATCAAAACATTCCTCAGCATAGCTTTGCATAGCATAGCATCGCATCACACAGCATTCACGACATATCATGACAGAACGCAAGTACTACAGGACACTCACGGGACACCCGCGGGACTCGCGCGAACCACCACGGGACACCACGCGACACCATTGGATACCACGGGACACTGGCGATATCCCCTTGGTCCAAACCATTCCTGCACATCCTCCACATCATTCCTCTTCATCCTTCTCGGCCTCAAACCACCTCGCCCTCGCACCCGATGGTTCCTCGTCCCACTCGCAAGCCACACTTCCTCACTGCTTTTCCTTCCTCCTCCTTTTCCTTCTCCCCCTCCTCCTCATCACACCCCATCGCTCCTGCTCCTCATTCTGGCTCCTCCTCGTGCACTTTTTCCCCCTCGTCCTTCACGCCTTTCCTGTCAAGCATTGGCGTGTTCCGTCCTCCCTCCTCCGTTTCCTCCTTGTCGTCGTCGTCCTCCTCCTCCCCCTCCCGGCGCTGGCGCCGGTGCCGGCACCGACCTTGTCGGTGAGCGAGAATCGCTCCATCGGGGCCGAGCAAGCGGGCTTCCTGCACTTGCCAAGCATTCCCAGGCATCTGAACCTGGGACGTCGGCACAGTCGACCTCTTTGTGAAAGCGTTCGTCGAACATTCGGTAGCTAGAGTCGTTCGAACGAGCCGTGCATGCCGAGCGCGATGACGCCCCCGACGTCGCTCGGGGCTCTCGCCACCTCGCGGACGCTCCAGGACGAATCCTCGGCAAACGGGTTCTCGAGATGTGAATCCGTCCAGAGCATCTCGTCCCGGCCCCCTTGGGCGACGAAGGGGGTTGCGCGAATTATGTTTCGCCCTGGAGCGATCTATGATCCTGAAGTGCACGACTCTTCTGGCGGGCATACTGTTCTCGATCGCTTGATCACTGGCGACCTTGACAGACTCACGTTGTCTCTGGGCTGTTTCGTTGTCGGCGTCCTCGGAATGTCCCCGGGGTGAGCATCGTCGCACGGGTCTTCAGTAACGTCGAATTCCGAAATGGACGGGGATTCCTGGTCTTGACGGACCGGCTCGACTAAACCATCGGCTTGACGACACCTTCCTTCCTCATGTGTCTCGCTCGCAATTAGCATCATATGTCAACGAGGAAAAAGTCTGATCCGTCGTCCCCTGATGACATATCGACACATGGAAAGGAAACCTGTACCTTTGCCAATCTTCTGGCCTAGGCGCTCCCGGTCGTACTGGGTGGCGTTCGCAAGTGGATACGGAGACTGGAGTGTTGATGCTCGCGTTTTGCGTTGAGCGTGGTGCCGGATCCCTGACATCGTCAGGATCTTGGAAAACGACCTTTGCCGCTTCTGTGAGGCCACGTGTGTGCTTTGGTGTGCCAAAGAAAGCATCATCATTTGTTACTGAAGGGAGTGTCTCCTGGCCTCGCGGAATAAAGTTTCGGCTGGTAGCCCGTGTTACGTCTATTGAACTCCATGTTCGGCAAGCGTGTTTGGTTGGGTATTGATAAGTTGTTATGTTTGTTGAGATTCTTCTTGTAGCTCACGAAGTGTGAACCTCCCACTACGAACTGGAGAATACATGGTTGGGTACGTCCGTTCAGCGGATTTACTTCGAACCAGCAGTGTAGTGTGTATGTGTATGCGCGCATGGCCCGCCCGCCTGGTCGGCCGCCGCGCGCTTTCCCTCGAGTAGCTGCACACAGCTGCGGAGACAGTCCTTCGGCATGATCCATGCCCTACCAACACTCTGTATGCTAGGGTAGCATACATGCTCTGCTAGGGAAGATAGTGGAGTGTTAAGAGTGACTGTCACTAGGTACGTACGTACATACATACGTAGAAGCGACGAGGGCCAGAAACGAAAAGGGGACGGGAGAGGGGCAAGCAAACGGGCCTTGAAAGGGGGGGCGCACGGGAGACAGGATGGAACGAGGGTGGGAAAAGAGGGTGGGACGAGGAGGGATGGTGGACAGCGCGGTGGTGGGAAGGCCGGACGGAGGCAGCCCGCCAGGAGGCCTCCTTCTTGTCCCCCAGGGCGAAGAACTCCTGGTCCCACTTGCGGACCCGTTTCAAAAACGCCTGGGAGGTTAAGGGCGGGCGGTGGAGCGCCGCCTCCGCGCCTCCCCTCCTGCCCCGTGCGAGCTCTGGAACGCTGAGGGCGACGCCGTGCAGGCACGACGGCAACGCGGGCCGTGGCATCGCCGATCCGTGGCAGCGTCGCGGTCCATACCTCCCCCCCCAGGCCTGGATCGACCATCCCTCCCAGCCCGAACATGGCGTCGCCGATCCGTGGCGGCGTCGCTCATACCCCCCCCCCCAAGCCCTGGATCGACGATCCCTCCCCGCCCGAACCCTCCCCTTTTCCTTGCCTCCCCTGCCTCCCGCCCCGTTCCCTCCCCCGCAGCTGTTGAGAGGCCGGCCCGCATCGCGGGCCGATCGGATTGCTTGAAACCGTCGCCTTGCCGAATGGCTCGAAACTCCCTCCGCGGAGGGGAGTCGCCCGCGGGCACGCTGCTGCCTCAAGAGCCGCGCACCAATTCTGCCAGGCGGAATCGTCTCAGCTGGCCGGCAGAACCTCTCCCTGACCAGCGAAGCCCTCGCCGGCCCAGCACCGCTCGGGCGTGCTGCTCCTTGGCTCGTCTCTTGATCGAGCCGCATCGCCGATGAATTGGCGATGCTTCTCGATCCTCCGACCCCATGCGCACGGTGCTCGAACAGTAATTCGTCGGGAGGCCCAGATACGAACTCCTGTGCCCCCCTCCCTCCGCCGCTCTGTCCCGCGCATCTGATCACCTGCCGTGATAGGCCCAAGACTGCCGAGGCCAACGTCGCAAATTGAATCGAGACATGGATTCGATGATACTCTGGCACTCTTGGTTGGCCGATGTTCGGGCATACGCTTGGCCGACAGATGACAACAAGGACACGGACTGAACGGTGTCGTCACTGTACATGGGGTGATGTTTCCTCGCCCGTGCTGTTATCCCTTCTCCTCCCGTCCCTGTCGACTGCTCTAGGCATCTGCTCCTCG
>CAUYUJ010015260.1:137500-170000 GCA_963575745.1 Prorocentrum cordatum
AGAGGCCCCAAGACCGTTCCAAGACGGCTCCAAGTGGCCAAAAAGCTCCCCCAGGAGGCCCCGAAGAGACCAACATCCTTCCAAAACCTATGGGAAATCTATGTGTTTGGTTTTCTCAACTTTTTGCTTCCGATGGCCATCCGAAGCCTGAAGATGGCTCCAAGGGAGGCTCAAGAGAGCCCCAAAACGGCGCCTCGAGCGCCCAAGAGTCCCAAGAGCGCCCAGGAGGCCCCAGAAGGCCCCAACAGGCGCCCGATAGGTCCCCAAGAGGCTCCCAAAAGAACCCCAACGGGCCCCAAGAAGCTCTCCGAGGCGCCCAAGACGCTCTAAGAGGCGCCTGGGACCGCCAAGAGGCCCCCGAGATGCTCTAAGAGGCCTCCACTGGGGAACCCTTCCTCTGCGTGCTGCCCACTTCCCTGATCGAGGCAATTCCTCTGGGCATCGTTTCTGGATGGGCTGGCGGGGTAACTTTTTTTGATCGCGAGCGCACCGGAGGACGCCGGGCGCCGTAAAAGGTCGCAGCAGGCAAGCTACGAGCTAATTTCGCCAAGGGGAAGGAAGGGAGCCGAAGAGACTGGCGGGGTTACTTTTTTGCTTGCAACCGCTAGCGGGCAGCCGCGCGGCGTCGACAGTCGAGTGAAGCCAGGCCTACGTGCAGGGCGAGTGCCTAAACAACAGCTGGCAAGCGTGGAAAAGAGGCAGGGCGGTTGGAAGAGCGCGAGCGGCGGACGGGCAACGAAAAAGAACGGGCGACTAACGCGGCACAGCTCAGAAGCCCACGACCACGCCCAAGTGCGCCAGTGAACCCGTCGTCCTCGGGGCACGTGTACAGCAACGTGTGACCGCATGAGGCCTGCGAGTCGGCGTCAATCGGTTACCGTGGGCCGAAACGCGTGAGCCCGCCGCGTGAACGTGCGTAGGATAAACGCGTCCATGACCCTGCGTCACAATATCCCAACCGCCAGAACGAGTCGACGAAGGGGCATGGCCAGTGAAGGGCGCGAAAGCTCCTGTCGCGAGAGCCGACCAGGAGTACCGAAAGCTGCAAACCCAGCCCGTCCATCAGGGCCGCCGCGGGACAGCCGACGTGAAGGACCCACAGGCCCGCGCGCCCCTGCGGGAGCACGGAGGGCCTGGGGCATGCTGTAGATGGGGGGCGGCTAGCAGCCGCGGAACATGGTGGTGAGTGAGTGGGGTCGCAGCTAACAGCCGCGGTGAATGGGTGCACTATGGCGAATGGGGTTGCAGCTAACAGCCGCGGAGAAAGTGTGTAAAGGGCGGACCGTGGGCCTCCAGTGGGGGAGAGCCACGAG
Organism: Prorocentrum cordatum; assembly: GCA_963575745.1. Lineage (NCBI taxonomy): Eukaryota > Dinophyceae > Prorocentrales > Prorocentraceae > Prorocentrum > Prorocentrum cordatum. The sequence continues at coordinate 138,814 of CAUYUJ010015260.1, forward strand.
GGGCAAGGGGAAGGGCAACGAGACAGTCGAACCAGGGTGCCTATTGTCAGCATGTCTCGACGCCCCCGGGGGAGCGTCGGCACGTCGTCGAGACAGTCGTGTGTGAGTAAGCGCCCCTGGTGGACGCGGTGAGGGCAGCCACACTGCGAGGGGGGGCGGCTAACAGCCGTGGAGATCGGAAGAAGACGATCGGGACTGAGCAACACTGCAGGGAGCTGTAGAGTGGGGGCGGGGGTGCAAGATGAGACCGCTGTGTGTAGGCCCTGGCCACCCCTGGGGGGAGCACCAAGGGCGCGGGCAGAGTGAGAGTGGCGCCTGCGGCTAACACCCGCGGGTAGTGGAGACGTGGTGGAGAGAGCCACGCGAGGAAGGGGCGAGAGGCAAGGGGGGCGACTGACAGCCGCAGTGAGTGTGGACAGAGTGCGAGGCAGCCAGGCGGGAAACGGTAGGGGCCGGGCCGCCAGGCTGGATGGTCAGTGAGGGCCCGGCGCCAATATGCGGGGCAGCCCGGGGCTGCAAAGGGGGTGCCGCAGAGTAACCGGGGACCACTAGGAAGGGTTCAATCCCCGAGCCGCGGACAGCGTGCCGGGGGGGGGCGGCAATCATCCAAGGGGAGAGAGGCCGAAAAGTGGCGCCCCGGAAGGGACTCTAAGGCCTGTGACGGGCCGCCAGCCCCAGCTGGGCACGTCCAAGGTGATATTAGCGCACACAAGAAGGTGCAGTCAAGAATTTGGTCGGCTCTGGCGGCCAGAAAATTATGCACCGTACCATTCCTGGGTCGAGAATCGACGACGCCTCGAGAGGCGCCAACGCGGTACGGTCCACACATGTTGTTCGCGGATCCTCCCCCCTCCCCGCCTTCCATTTCCTCCGCCTTGTCCTCCCCCTCACTCTTTCCCCGTCCAGCTCCTCAGGGCATGCCAACAACTGCTGCGCCCGGGGGCAAACTGCCGCGAGGCAGGCGCCCGAGCCGCCTCCGTCGACTTCACCAGCGTCTGAGGGTTGATCGACATAGCTCGTGTGCCTGCGGACGCTCGGGCGGTGCCGAAGACGAGGTGACGCGCACGGGGAAGACGAGGACCGAGGGAGGGGGAGGGGCACGAGTGAAGAAGGATACCACAGTGGGTCAGATCGAGATCGTGGCATCCACAACCCGCGGGGAGGAGAACGGCTGCCACATCGCCGCTGCATCGGCGACATCGAGATGGAGAAAATCGGGCTCTGGCCCAGTCGCGTCCCATTGCCGATGCATCGGCGATAGGACGCGATCCTCCGACCCCATCTACTCCGACCCGATTTGGGCGGCCTGTAGGAAGACAGCACCTCCGCAGAGCATAAACTGTGGTGGTACAACCTGAGCTCCTCAGAGTCCGCCGACCGCCGCCAGCATGGGGTGAAGGGGCGTGTGAGGTGATGTGCTGTCCCTCTCTCCCTTTATCCCATCCCCCGGGGTCCAACATTCCGTTTTAGGGGTGTGGGGGGGTCATGTGTGGGGGCCTCATGCGTGCTCGTCAGAGCAACTCCAGCGCTCTCCGATCCTCCAAACCCATTCCCCGTCGCCTCCAAGATGCTTAACATGCATTCCAAGACAGGGGGGGGGCCTCATATTGGCCCAGAAGGACAGCCGAGAAAGCCCCCGAGAGGGTCCGCAGGTGGCCCACGAGGGCCCCACGACTGCCCAAGAGGCACCCGGGGTAGCCAGCAGGGCCGTCAGGAATGCCCACGTCAGGGGCCAGGGAGGCCCGAGAAGGGGAACTCGCATGGGCCCCCCGGAGACACCCCCCGCCCACGAAGGCAGCAACACGCCACGAACATGCCACGAATCACGGCCCGCAGATACGAGAGGAGGAGGAGGAGGAGGAAGACTACAAAGCCGGGCATGAGCCAGACAGATCGTCGGAGGTGTCGGTTCTTGAAGGCCCATGGCCGAACCCCGAACCCTATGTCCGAGACCCCCCACAACATGGCCTCCGACCAGAAACAATTACACACAGCCGGCACGACCGGACGCGGCAAACAACGCAGACAACACCGCAAACCAGACATATCCTCTTCGGAGGTCGGCAGAAGTGGCGTAGGCCTCTTGAATGAGAGGCGAACCATATTAGCTTTCTGCTTTCCAGACACAAGACAGATCAACACGCGTCCGCTGACAACACAACGCGCTCTGGCTCGACCAGACGGATGGACTGATCGGCACGAACACTCGTGGTCCCTGCCGTGAACCGAATCGCCATGACCAGGTACTCGCAGTCAAAACATGTCAACACGTGGGGAAGACATACGCCATCCTGTACACAAATGGCGCCCGTTGCTGCAGGGAGCGTCCTCGTCAGGTGTGGAAGTTCGGAAAGGCCGACAAATGTGGACCGTCACGGTGAACACAAAGACAAGCCTGGCCACTGATTCATCTAAAGCTGGCGGCGCGCTGAGGCCTCGAGCTGCGCCGAAGGCGAGCGCTCGTGGCTCGCCTCCACCCCCGACGCCCAGAGAGACCCCGTGGGCCCGCGCGCGCACGTCAGAGGCGACGATAGGGGCGAGTAGCCCAGGGGAGAGCAATACATGTATTCAGGTGCGCCGATGATCTATGTCTTCGACCAGGCTCCCGGGCGAATGCGTGTAATGCCCGCCCCTGGGCTATTCGCCCCTATCGTCGCCGCCGAGCACCTCGACCGCCTGCGCCTCGAGAGACCGGGGCAACAGGACACTGGCGGCGCCACGCTATGATGGGCCTGTTTTCCACCACCACCATAAGTTGGAGGGGGGAAGGAGGTGGAGGACGAGGAGGAAGAGGAGGACGAGGAGGAGGAGCAGGGGGAGGACCCCCTCCCCTTCCAACTTATGGTGCTGGCGGTGGTGGAAACCAAACCCATCCGTAGACCTGGCGCGCGGGCGCCAGCTCCAAAGACCAAGGAGGCTACCCCCATAAGCCAATTGCTAACGCCGCCCGGCTTGGCGACGGAGCGCGCCGATTCCGTACGGAAGCGGGGCCCGTCGCTGACCCGCGGGCCGTGCTCCGTGCTTGCGCTTCCTTGAAAAAGAGGCCCCCGTGGGCCCGCGCGCGCTCATCCGCAGAGGTGCAAAAAACACTTCGGGAGAGCAAGGCAGCACGACCCATGCGGCATCCCAGGGGGCTGCACCGCGCCCTGCCCCGCCTGCTCTGCGCTCCCTCCTCCCCCTCTTCGGCCTCCTCCCCCCCCCCCTCCTTCCTTGGCTACTGGGCACTCTGCGGATTGTAAAACAGCACTGCGGAGCGGGCGCTCGGTGACCCGCCCCGCACGCGAGCATGGAGGACCTGCGCGTGCGCGCGCGCCGCGGCCGCCAGCAGTGGTGAGGCTGGCGCCTCGCTGGGTCCGTGGGCTGCGCTGCGGGGCAGGCACTCGTGACCCGCGCCCGCGCTGGATCCTGAGGCGGCGCAGCGGAGCGAGCACTCGTGGCCCGCGCCCGCCCCGAGCACGGAAATATTTCTTCCCTGCGGGAGCGGAAGGGGGCGGCCATTCCTCCTCTGGCTCCCTCTCCCTCTGTCCTACCCATCTCCAGCTCCTCCTCCATCCCTCTTCTCTCTATATGTATACACATAACTCCTCCCTGTCGCACCTCCAGACGTGTCGGTGGGGTGGGCTTGGCGTTACGCCTCAGTATTCTCCCCACTTGTGACCTTGAAGCTCGACATCTGCGACAGCTGCACGGATGGAGACGTGTGCTGTTTCCAGAACGGAACGCTAGCCTTGCAGTCGCGCATTCAACTAACAAGTCAGGAACAGTTACCAGGCTGGAGAACATGTCGTGTTCAAAATGGGGCTCTCGCCTCAAAGCCGCGCGCATTCGTCTGATAAGAATATAGCAGTTGCAATGGATCACAGCTCTTTTTCGAAATGGGGCTCTCGCTTGAGATTTCCTGAATCTTAAAAGCAATGCGCTTCAACATATGTAGCAATTGCAGGAATGGGGGTGGCTCCTTTTCAGACCGGTGCTCTCGTTCGAGACTTCCTCGGAGTCCATAACCCAACATGTAGAAACTTGTGTGCAACTGTTGCACATGTGGGGCGGGGGCGGTCATTTTCAACAGGGGGATCTCGCTGAAACCTCGTTCAACTGCATGATCATGCATGCTGGCATTCATAACTAGACGCAACACAATTCCTTTCCAAAACGGGGCTCTCTCTCTCTCTCGCTCCATTTTATCACCGCTCGCCCTTCCTTCCTCTCTTGTCTCTATTCTCTCTCTCCTCTCTTACGACCCCGTCTTTTATTGTTATGCTTCGCCCTCTATCCCTCTCAATATATCTCTCTCTCTCATTGTTTTGTTTTCTCTCTCTCTCTCTCTCTCCCTCTCTCTCTCTCTCTCTTCCTTTCCCCAAATGTTCCCCCCATGGGTTTCCACAACGGCTGGAGGATCACGTAGTCGAATATCTTGGCCATATTCTGGCCCAACAATTTGCCACACGTTTGAATTCAAACGGCATGGGACGGTGGTGGCTCGCAGTAGGCATTGTCGATACCTCCTCCTTGTCGCACCACCAGACAACTATATCGGTACGGAGGGCTAGGCCTTTCGCTTGGGACCTGCACGAAGCTTCCCCAACACGATGCTCGCACTGAATTGCCCCTAGCCCGCCGTATTACTCTCGGCCGCTCCCGGTGTTTACCTATCCTTCGGCTGGTGCCCAATGCGTTGGTGCACTGCGGATGGCCGCCTGGGTCCAGTCGGGATTTTCCGATCGGTACCGCCTGGCCAATGCCCTGAGCGGTGGTGCCCTATGGCTGGCCCTCCGTGCCGTAGTCGACCCCTCCTGGTCGGTATGGATGGTGCTGCACGTCGCTGCCTTGTGGCTGGCCCTCTGCGTCGCAATTGGCGGCCCTCTGTCGGCGCTCTACGGTTGGTGCGCTGTTGTCCCCAAGGGTGCGCATGCCCTCTGTGGGAAACCGACACAAGGGGACCCGCTCTTTCGGGCCTCCAAAACCGTGCGGTGATGGAGCGCGCGGTGAGGCTCGGAGCCCCCCCGTCGCTCGAGACATCCTCGGAGGACGAAAACAAATCCCCAAACCGCGGGGTGATCCCGGATCCCCACAGACTCACCACGCGGTGTGGTCACCACACCGTTTGGGGGCCCACGAAACTCTGGGGGTGGGGGGAAACATACCCGGAATCGACCATACGTCGCCGATGAATTGTTGGCACGACCCCCAGTATGACCCCCAATGTTGAAACCGAAGCTTGCTGGGCAATGTGGAGCACCCGAGCTCCGCTCGGCGGTAAAATTATGACTTGGGGGACGCGTGACCCCCCGAGACGATTCCTCATTTCGGCGCCCCTTGTTACAGTCAACGCGTATACAGTCGGACCTAGGCCAGAAGAACATCCAAGGGTACCCTCCCCAGGATGCACAAGAACATCCAACAAACACGAAGAACACCTCGATTTCTTTATGCGCGACGAATGCCAGCAACGACAGACAGCAACGAAGAACACCTCGATTTTACACTTCGGTCCGACTGTAATAAGGATGCACGAGAGGGGCACGAGGACCTTCGAAGGTCATGTCGACACTTTTCAAGCGGGGCGAAGCCAGCGAAAAAGGACAAGGCTGGGCCGACGGGGAAGGATGCAAGGGCAACCTTGGAAAGTCGCTCATCTTTCCCATCAGTACTGACTGGCCTACCTTCCAGGTGTCGTGACCAGGGGGGCTGCGGGTCGTGAGAGCGCCATGGAAGGCCCGAGAGGGCTCCAAGCTGGCCACCAAACTGGCCTCCACCATCCTTGCCTTTCCTTCTGCGTCCCTTCGTCCGGCTCGTACTCCCTCCCCCCCTCCCCCCTCCCCCGTCCCCCTTCCTCCGTCCTCCTTCTCCTCTTTCTCCTCCTCCTCCGTCCTCCGTCCTCCGTCCTCCGTCCTCCGTCCTCCGTCCTCCGTCCTCCGTCCTCCGTCCTCCGTCCTCCGTCCTCCGTCCTCCGTCCTCCGTCCTCCTCCTCCTCCTCCTCCTCCTCTTCCTCCTGCTCCTCCTCCTCCTCCTCCTCCGCCTCCTCCACCTCCTCTCTCCCGCCTATGTGGAGCCCGTCGTGCAGCAGCGTGCCCCGCCCTCCTCGTCCTCCTGCTCCTGCTCCACCTCCCTGATTACTTACTCACACCTCCTGCCTGTCCTAGGACGTTTTAGGACCTATGAGAAGCCGTTTGCAGCGCCGAAGCGAACGTGCCGTCTCCGATTGCCCGCATGATCACAAGGAACTCGCTGAAGTCGAACTGGGCTTCCTCCTCCTCGGCCTTCTCAGGCATCGTTCTCCGGAGGAACGCCCTCAGCTCGGTGCTCGAGTCCCTTCCGAGAGCAGCGACGTCGGCGCACTGCCCCTGGCCCTGGTGGCTCCCCATCGCTATCAACCTCAACTCGCTGCTCGAGATGAACAGCCGGTCGCCCCTGGCGGTGTCACCCTTCCCCGGTGCGGAGAGGAACGCTGACCGCAGCTCCGCCACCTCCGCCAGGCTGAACGACGTCTGCTCGATCGCGCGGGTCTCTCGAGAGAGCACGTCCTTCTCCCGTGCCTCCACGAACAACTGGCAGAACCGCCGGAACCCGGCGAAGTCCAAGCCGCCCCCGCCGGGAGACACCTGGGCCATCAGCTCTAGCAACTGCGGCCGGAACGAGGCGTCGCTCGCCTCGGAGAAGCTGGCCTGGAGCAGCTTCATCAGCGACTGGTCCTTGATGATCCCCGTCCCGTCGCGGTCGTGGTGGTTGAAGACGTCCAGCAGGGATCTGAGCCCGCGGTCGGCGGGACGTCTCGATGGCCGAAGCGGGGCCAGAGCCAAGCAGACAGGCCGATTAGACACAGATCGGCGGCGAGCGAGGGGGGAAAAGGCGCCGGAACTTCTCAGAAGCCTCCCAGCCTCCTGAAAAGTCTGCTGTGTCTTCGGGGGAGGCTTAGGCAACTTTTCGGAAGACGTGGGGACTTTCGAACCTTCTGCGAAGGCCCGCCAACTGTCCCTTCGCCCCCAGGCGCGCCGCCGAATAAACAGAATTAGGGGCACGCGGAAGCGGCGGCTTGCGGAGCCGTCGGCGTCTTGCCGAGGCGAAGGAGGAGGAGGGGGAGGAGGAGGAGGAGGAGGAGGAGGAGGAGGAGGAGGAGGAGGAGGAGGGGGAGGAGGAGGGGGGGAGGCGGAGGAGGGCTTTGGGGCTGTCCTTCTGCTGCCTCTGCGGGGCCCTTGCTCCAGTGCTGCTGCTCCTGGCGTGCCCCCCGGGGCCCTCTCGGGAGGCCGCCCATGTGGGGTCGTCGGAGGGCCCCACCGCGTCGCCAACGCATCGGCGTTGTCTCCGACGCTGGGACGAAGCACATCGGGCACATGATCGACCCGCATCGCCGATGCACTGGCGAGGCGGCGCGACCTCCCAGCCCCACGTGCCAGCTATTCAGCGCCAGCCGCAACTGGCTGCCCGCGATGTCTCGAGAGGGGTGTCGAAGCCGATGCGCCACCCAGGGGGGTTGAGGACCAAAGCCCTCCCAAGTGTGGCTGATCTGGCCAGGGCCTAATTTTTGTTGGCCTCGTTGGGCCAGGACCCCGAGTCCTTCCCCGAAACCCGCGTCTCGTCCCGAGTCGTGCTCTGACAGTCCAAGGGCCCGAGGAAGGCCCCGGGAGGCCGAAGACAGCGAAACACCGGAGGACGCATTTCCTGCGGGACCCGTTCGCTCTGTTCAGCGGCTCGCCCAGGGGGGAAGGCAGCGGCAGAGGGGGCGGGACCTCTCAGAAGGCTCAGAAGTCCTCCAGCCTTCGGAACAGCTCTCTACGCCTCCTCCAACGCCACAGGAGAGCTTCTCACAAGGACGGGGGGCTTCTGAGAAGCCCCGCCGCCTTTTGAGAAGGCCTGCCCCCTCTCAGACGCCCGGTGGTTTTTGGGGGTCATAACTCGGCGTCTAGCGGCTGTTCGTGTCGACCGTGCATCCCTGGAACGCCCTCGGCGAGGCGCAGCTGCTTGGAAACACCCAGGGCGAAAAAACCTAGGATAACCTACCAAAACGCAAGAGTAACTCGAACCTCGAGCCCGAAATTCCAAAACTGTCCCTCCCACGCGCCGCCGATTCATGGTGCAATCGTAGCGGCTTGGAGGCCCTCGGAACGGCCGGCCCGACCGCGGATCTGAGCTCGCCGCTGCTGAGGCCGCCATTCGCCTGGAGCCTGCGCCGGCTCTTCTCGGCGAGGCGGGAGTAGGTGCGGAAGAAGCCCTCCTCGAATGGGGATGAGTATCGTTCAACCGATCCCCATCCCCACCAGCGTGGTCTGGGCCCCGCTGGCCGAATTACCCCCCTAGACGGGGATATAGGTCGTTCCCTTCGGGTTTCGAGGGGTGTATCCCCAATTGGGGGGGTAATTTGGTAGGGGTCTCGAAGGGGATGGGGATGGGGATGGGGATCGGTTAAACGATACCGACGTATGGGGAGCATGCGTGAGGCGATGAGTCATGCGATCCGCGGGCGGAGGCACAGAGCAGGTCGAGAGATGGGGACCCGCCCTGCGGCGGCGGCCCTCGAGACTGTTGAGCACGGGGGGCGGCCACCATGGGGAACGCTTGCTCTGTGCGTTGGTCGGTGCTTCGGATCGCCACGCCGGCGTGGTTCTTCACGGCTCAACTCAGCAATGCAATCCGTGTCGGGCTGCTTCATCCTGGGTGGTTTCCGCCAACTTACGCGCCCCTCAAACCAGCGGGCCCGGGCGCTGACCCAGGCCAGGGAACACCACATCAGGAACCCAAACCGCCGACGTCTTCAACGATTCAGCACGGAAATGCTTAGTCGTTTTCGGATCCCGGGGGCCCTCGCTGGGCCCCGGGGCCGCAACAGAAACGGCATGGCATGCAGAGGCAGCCCCGCGGGGAAGGCTCGCACCTTCCGGGGGCCCCGCATGGATGCAAATCAACGCATCGGACGTCTGGGAACGACGTGGCGTCTCTGGCCGCGGCGATTTCGGCCACGAACCGGTCCCCCGACCCAGACCCATGGGACGGCCAGGAAACCAGATCCCCTCAGGGCTGAACCTAAACGGTGTTTTCGTCTTCGCTTTGTTTTCGTTTTCCCTCGCTTTTGTCTCGAATCCGCCTTTAACGCAAAACGAAGTCGAAACGAAAACGGCCCACGAAGTCGCCAAAACACCGTTTAGGTCCTGAACCGAACATGGTCCTTCCTTCAGCGCTTTGGATGTCGACGGGGTCGCGAGATCGTACCGCATCGCGAAAGCATCACGCCGGCGACGCACGAGGATGGACATCGGGAGCTGGCCAGACCCAGCAGGCAGCGGGCGCGCCGACTTTGTCGACGCATGGTCTCCCCGACCTCTCGACCACGTCGCGGGGACCAGCGTTTCATCCTGATTGAAGCTTCTGGGAGCCCGAAACATGGTTCCAGAGGCAATCCTCGGCACTCCTCAAAACTCTTCAGGAATCCTCGGAGGTCCTCGACACTCATTGGCACTCGTCGGGGCTCGTCGGCACTCTTCGGAAATCATCGGCACACGTCGACATTCCTCCGCCTCTCGTCGGCGCCCGTCCTTCGCAGTCCTCCTCATAATTCCTCCTGCTCTTCTTTCTCCTCCTCCTCCTGCTCTTCCTGCTCCTCTACCTCCCCTTCCCCTTCCCATCTTGCCTTCTCCCCCCCCGTGGACATGCAGTGTTGGGCGGAAGCGGCTCAGCCCACGGGCAGCGACATCAGATTTGCAGAACGGGAGAAAGGGGCCGGGGGTGGAGGGCGGGGGAGTGCGGGCACAATACATATCTCCTTTGTGTGGCCCCGTCTGCGCGGCAACGTACGGGCCGTACGTCCGAACATGTCAGGAGCGGCAGTGTGAACACAACTACAAGATATCCGTATGGGCCGCACTGGGCGCGGCAACATACGGGTCGCACGGGTGAACATACGAGGACACATGTGCATGCGATTGCAGAGCATGAATTCGTACACGTAGAGCGCGCAACCCAACTCGATATTCCATGAACATACGGATGTGCACTTGAATGGCAAAAGAGGCCGTCCCCCGTTCTCCCGGTTACCGTTCCACAACAAATCCGTGCATTGTTTCGCACTTGAACCCACGTATTTGCAACAACGCTGCAAACAACAATAGCACCTGAGCGCTGCACTGGCACGGGTAGAGCCCATTGTTTCTGTCGGAGCAGATGGGATCCAACAAAAGAGAACTGCCACAACTCTGAGACGGCGAGCCACTCGAGAGACCAGCATCGAACGTGAGAGCACTCAGAGTTGTCACGGAGCGCTCCCAGCAAATATACAAGCCTGAAAAGAAGAACAGGGCAGGGAGGGTGGGCCACATGACTATGACGATGCAAGCGACCCATCGTATGCCTCCCCGCTCCCGTTCTGGCAAGCAAAGGTAACATTATCAATATTGGCAATACCTGAGTGCTGTACTGGCACGGGTAGAGCCCATGTTATCTGTCGGAGCAGATGGGGTCCAACGAAAGAGAACTGCCACAACTCTGAGACGGCGAGCCACTCGAGAGACCAGCATCGAACGTGAGAGCACTCAGAGTTGTCACGGAGCGCTCCCAGCAAAGATACAGGCCCATAGCCCATAAGATTGGAACGTGGGGCAGGGTGGGTGGGCACACGCAATGGCGCTAGCATTGAGACGGCGTTAGCCTCCAGGATGGGCCAGCGAAGCTGCTCGAGATAAAACGAAAGACAGGAGAACATTTGGCGTCGGCTGGCGTGCCTCAGCGAAGGCGAAGCAGGACGGGCAGCTTGTGGGGCAGGGCCGTGCCGTGCTTCTGCTGGCGCTCGGACAGCTTGCGCACCTGCCGCAGCACGCGGCCCTGCTTGGCGTAGTTCTTGACACCGGTCTTCGCCTCCCAGCGACCGCGCTCCTCCATCTGCGCCAAGGTGCGGTGGTTGTGCAGCGCGTCCTCGCTGGGGCCGCCGTGGCGCAGCATGCGCGGCGTCAGCCGCAGGGGCTCCAGGCCGGCCTCGGCCGCTGCGGCGCTGAAGAGCCGCTCGAACTTCGCGAGCGCCAGGCCGGCGAACAGCTCGGCCGAGCCCGAGGGGCCCGCCGCCTGCAGGAGCACCTCCATCAGGCGGCGGAGGTGCGCGCGGCCGGCCCGCACCGGGATCTCGTCGTGGATCAGGGCCGTGTCGTCGTACTTGCCGGTCTTGGCCGGCGCCGTCGCAGAGCCCTCCTCGTCCTTCGAGCGAGGGGCGGCTGGCGCGATGGTGATCGCCAGGGGTCCGCGGGCTGCGACGTCGGCGACGTCGGCGCGCCCGATGTTCAGCACCTCCGAGGGCCGGAAGTAGGCGTCCTGCATCGGGGCCGCCGCGCGCGCCGCTGCCAGCCCGTCGCCGCCGCGCTTCGCCAGCTGCTCGACGGTAAGAGCGAGGGCGATCCAGGGGCAAGGATCGCGAGCCACCTCGGGTTCCTCCTTGCGCCACCCCTGGAGGGCGCGCTTGGTCCGAGGCAAGACGCCCTTGCCGCCGAAGCTGAGTATGAGGCTGAAGGCCACCGCGGCCAACATCATGCGGACCGAGCTGATGGCCTCGCCCTCGAAGTGCAGCTCGGTGACGAACGCCTCGAGGATGGCGTCGAGCGTGCTCAGGTCGGTCGGCGGCGCGCGGCCGTGGAAGCGGACCGCCCGCTGGTGCCGGCTCTCGTAGACGGCCGCGGTCTTCGGCGAGACGCTCTTGCTCTTGAGGTGCTGCTGTCGTGTCGCCACTGCCTCGGCCGCGCCCGCTGCAGGCGCGGCGCGGCGCTTGCTGGCGCGAGCAGCGCGGGCCGCCTTCCTGGGGGCGCGCATCGCAGGCGGCCGTGCCTCGGCACGCCGCGGGCGCCCGCGGCGCGACCCAGCGGTGGTCGCGCCCTTCCCAGGATCGGGCTCCCGAGGGCCACTCTCGGAGGCCGTCGGCCAGGAGGGCGTCGATGTGGGGCCCGACGGTGGTGGTGTCGACTCCTGCGGCCCAGAGTAGCGCAGCGCGCCGTTGACCGCGTCCCACTGCATATCCGTCCTCGGCCGCCCCGAGCCGCGAGCCGCGAGGAGCCGCCGAGGCGGCAATGGCGGCCCGGGCTCGGCGCAGGCCAGGCGGGTAGGCACCGGCCAGAGTGGTGCGCCAAACCGCTCGAGCCTGCGAGGCGGCGGCTGGCTGGGTCGAGGGAGCAACGTAGACCTTTCCCTCCAGGATGTCGTGATAGTGGTTCCCCTGACACGCCCGATGAAGCCCACTGAGACCAGGGAGTGTACCCAAGAGACCAGTAGGCTTGAGGTAGTGAGCTCCGAACTCGCACATGTCCAGACGGACGAAGACGGACTGAGGCAACTTGAAGAACGGACGAACGAGGTCATGTTTCCACAGGCGTGAGCGTAGCGGATTCTCGGGTGTCCAGAAGATGTCAAGCCGCTGACACAAATTGATCAGCCTTCGGGTGATGCGGACGTCGCGTGCTGCCCGCTGAGCGTCGGCGGAGGAGAGAGGTCCGTGTCGTGCTGTGCTTCTCGTAGCAAATGGCGCCCCAAGATGCACCCGCCAGACGGTCCCGCCACGTAGCCAGCCCTCAAGAACCCGAACCGTTCTCCAAGAGTGCAGGTCGAAGTAGGGGGCCCGTTCGAGATCCACAGGAGGCAGTAGTCGAAGCCCAGAGCCCAGTAAAGCCGATGAAAGCCTGCTGGTGCCCGAGTAGACCTCCAAGAACGCCCGAGCCCGTTGTGCGGTACGAGGCGCGCGTGGAGGAGGAGGGCGCTCGGACAGGCGGCGGCGCGCGCCCGTCGCCGGCTCAGGAGGCGGCCGCGCCACCGCGTGCAGCCGCGGCGGCAGGCGCGCCCGCCTCGAAGAAGTAGAGTGCGTAGTAGTCTTGCCATCGCCAGCGCGGCCGCGAGGCGGCCGCGGCGCCCAGAAGCCCAGCCGCTGCGGCGAGCCGCCGTCAGCCGACTTGGCGAACAGCAGCGGGTGCAGCAGCAGCACCTGGCGGGGCGCGGGGGCCGGCCAAGGCTCGCTGGCCTCAGGCCCTCCTGGGGCGAGCGGCGGCGGGCGGCTCCACTCGGCGGCGTCCAGGGCGAGGCGGCAGGCGCGAGTGGCGCCCAAGATGGCCTGACCTGGGCCGACCTCCCCGCCGTCGGCCGCCCGCGAGTCGTAGTCTGCGCAGTTGCGAGCGCTCTCGATGTAGCGCAGGTGCCAAGCGATCTCAGCGCCGATAGCCAGGGCCGCCGCCTGCCGCGCCAGGGGCCGCAGCCAGAAGTCCGCGGCCCGGCCCTTCATGAATGCCAGCAGCGCGCTCAGTTTGTCGGTGAGACCCAGCAGGCGCGCGCCGTGCACCGCAGGGCAGCGTGCCGCACGCCGAAGCTGCATGAGAGCGACGCGAGCCTCCGCCCTTCACGATGTTGCGCCAGCGGGCGGGGTCCGTCCAGGAGTCGTCCAGGGCGCGAAAGGAGTCCGACGCCTCCACGACGCGGCAGGGAGCCCGCCGTCGTCGCGAAGCAGATGAGGTGGCCCCCTGCTCCGCGATGCCCGCGATGTCGAGCCCCAGCGAGCCGAAGGCCGCCGCCAAGTGTGGGGCGTAGGCCTCGATGCAGTCGTCGCATGAGGTTGGCCTCCTCGAGCTTGAACCCCCAGCGATCGCGCAGGCGGTCGGCGTCCAGGATGTCGGCGGCGGGCGCCCGCGTGAAGGAGAGCGAGTAGCCGAAGGTCGAGCTGTCGCCCGAGAACACGATGGGCGCCCGGGGCGCCGCCAGATCCACATCGACCAACTTCGCAAGGCTCTTCAGAACCCGGAGCTCCTCGGTCAGGGCCGCGCTGAACCAGCCCCACTCGCGCCGGCTGTGCCGATGGAGAAAGCGGTAGCAGTGGTCTAAGGCAGAGAGGCCCCAGGGCATCAGGCGGAAGTGGTTCACGAGGTGGCCGACGACGCGCTCGAGGGCGACACCAGGACACCCGCCCTGCTCGATGAGGCGACCCAGGGCCAGGTAGGGCAGCCAGGTGTACTTCTAAGTCGGCAGGAGCTGGAGCTGGGAGCCGCCCAGGAAGCGAAGGCCAACCACCGCGAGAGCGGTCTGCGTCCGCTCGATGTCGTGGACGAGGAACCCCATGCCCTCCAAGCGAGCCAGATGCAGGTCGAGGCCGCGCTCGGTGCCCTCGCGGTTGAAGCCTATCACAGTGCCGTTGTCGACGTATTCCGAGAAGACAGGGCGACCGGGAGCGACAAGGGGCACGGGGGCGCCCTCGCGCAGCAGGCCGCCTAGCGGAAGGCGGGGGCGGCCAGGGGCCCGGGTGCAAGGGCCCGCGGCAGCGAGGGCGGCATCCCCCATGATGGCCTGGCAGAAACAGAGGGCCCAGCTGAAGCCCATGCAGAGCACCTCCATGACGAAGTACAGCGTGGTGTCGCTGTGGACGGGCAGGTCGCGCTCCGCGTCCTCGTCTTAGCAGGAGGTGGCGCCCCAGTCAAGGGCGAGGAAACCGAACTCCACCCCGAACCGGCGTCCCAGCCGCTTGGCCCGGCACTGGTAGAAGCCCTGGTACAGGTCCAGGCTGGCGATGTGAATGTCGGCGGCCCGCGGATCGCAGCCCGCGACCTCGAAGGCGGCCTCGCTCAGGTCGAGGTCGCGGAGGGCGCCGGGGCCACCCAGCTGCGCGCGCGGGGGCTCCTGCATGAGCTGGTTCGCCTCCCGCGCGTCCACGATCACGCGCTGGGACCCGTCCTTCTTGGCACGGAAGAACAATGCGATGCGGGCTCTGATCGAGGTCCGGAGTCCGTCCAGCCCGCAGGCCAGCAGGCCCTTCAAGAGGTCGAAGAGGGCGCTGCGAGAGGAGCGGAGCTTCGGGTCCCAGTACGGCTTCACTGGGGTGCTCAGCCCGTCCTGGATGCGCGCCTCCACCTCGGCGGCGGAACGCTCCAGATGCCGCTCGGACTCGAGGTGCTGCGTGAGCGCGTGGCCCGTCAGCACAGACTCCAGCGGCTTGGGGTTGGTGGGGCGCTTCAAGACCTTCAAGCGATCAGCGTCGAAGACCCCGAGGCCCTGTGGCTCTGTGTCGTATAAGTCGGTGGTCTTGAGAAGCTCAAGCAAGGCTTCCTTCGGGGGGGTGCTAGGCGCGTCACCCCACCGCGAAACTCTCCGCCCAACCCGTGAGATCACCGAGGCCTGCGGCACGTTGGGGACGCGGGAGGGCGGGTCGACGATAGCCAGAGGCGACTGAGCGGAAGCCGATGCCAGTGCGTTGAGAGCGACGATCGACTCCGCTACGCCAGCACGCCGTGCCCGACGGCGAGAGGCAGCTCGAGCAGCTGCGCGATGCTGGCGACGGTCATGATGCTCAAGACCGGGGCAGGGAAGGGGGGAGATGTCCGCGTGCGAGGACGTGAAAGGATCCGCCTGCCGAAGAGCGTGCACGTGTAAATTCGGGCCAGGTGTCGAGGGGGACGCAGAGCTGGGCTGGGCGGCCAGATCAGCAAGCTCAGGGCGAGCGCCTCCCGCAGACGTAGTCATGTGTCCGCAGGCCCTGACCCCTTGTTCTTTGGGTCGGCGGCCAGCTTCCGTTCGGCGTCCTTCTCTTCGCGGAGCAGGCGGCCCTGCTTCGCGATGGTAGCTTGATCCTTCTGGCGGCCCTCGACCCGCTGAGAGAACGCCGCCGTCGTGGCAGCTCCGCCCCCGTCGGTGGACGCGCTCATCAGGACGTCCAGCCCAGTGAAAACGGTGACCTTGGGGTTGCGGCGGGCCGCCGCCTCTATCTGCACGAGGCGGCGGATCCGGAGCTCCGTGCTGGCCAGCATCGAGACGTCGAGCTGGTCGAACTGCACTTCCCAGCGGATCACCTCCGAGAGGAAGAAGTGCTGGCGAGCCGCGGCGCCGTTCACGTTGACGCCCGACTGCCTGGACCACTCGCGGCGGTGAGACGTGAGCGACTGGCCCTGGGCCCGCAAGCTCTGCAGGAACTCCGCGGCCACCCGAGGCCCTGCGAAGGGGAAGTGCTCGATCCTCGTGTTCTCGAAGCGGGTCAGAGCGCCCTCCCTCGAGATGAAGGGCACGCCACGACGATCTCGAACGAGGCCCGTCGCGCGAAGATCACGGCCGAAGGCAGAGACCTTGTCCAGGCGCCAGGACTCCTCACGGTCCACCCCGACCGCCTCGGCATGGACCCAGTGCCCGTCGCCGTCCACCATCGCCAAGCTGCTCGGCCCGCGAGCGACGAAGCAGGCGGGATCGGCGATCGCTGCCTCGGGCGCCGCGGACGCGAAAGCCGCGCGCGCCGGGTCCGCGATCCGCCAGACCGTGTCGGGGGCCGTGCTGCCGATGGGGGCGATGCCGTGCACCGCGGCCAGCATGCGACCCCGTCTCACCAACTCGGCGAGCTCGGCGGCCGTGAAGGGGTCGAAGATGAAGCACTCGTCCCGATACGGCGGCGGGATGATCTCATTCCGATCGACAGGCAGCGCGCTGTGCAGGCCGAGATTCAGCACCTGTACGGACCCTGTGGGCGTCACGGCCGTCCACATCCCCTTGCCGTCGGTCTGCAAGAGGCGATGATGCCAGAAGAACGCGTTGGGGTCGTCGAAGAAATCGATTAGCACCTGGGGGTTGGGCACGTCCAGTGCCCGGGGCACGCCGGCGGCGCCTGCCGCCGCGCGCGCCATCACGCAGGACTAGGGCTGGCCCCGAGGGCCAGCGGCGACGCGGGGCCCGTGTAGGCGCCCGGCCGCAGGCGCGCGCCCGCCGGCGAGCGGGCCCGAGGGCGCGGCTCGCAGCAGCCGCGGCTGGCCACCCCGAGCGCGAAGCCCACGAGCAGCAGGAGCACCGCCAGGGCGGCCCAGGCAGGCGGCGGCAGCAGCGCGCAGAGCGGCGGGGCCCCCGCCGCGCAAGTGGCCGCCGCGGGCGCCGGGCTCGCGGGAGCGCTGAGGGCGCCCAGGCAGCGGTCCAGCGCCAGCTCCAGGCCCGGTGCGTCGGTCCCACTGCGAGGAGCAGTCCCTGCGGCCGCGCTGGCGGCAACCTCGCAGCGGCAGAGGCACTCGGGCGGAGGAATATCGAAGGCGCGTGCGCCGTGCGATGCCCAGGTCGCAACGAGGTTCGCCGCGCCCCACCAGCCCCCGAAGTCCATTCGGGCGGCTTGAACCCACATGACTATGACGATGCAAACGACCCATCGTATGCCTCCCCGCTCCCGTTCTGGCAAGCAAAGGTAACATCATCTATATTGGCAACATGCACCTTTCGCACTTGTCTTCGCTTATTAAACGCTGCGCGGAACAATCGCGCGCACCTACCGCACTCGAATTGACACAAACGTATGAAGGAACGACCGGCCCCCGCATTCTCCGAAGCGCCAGAAACGATACATGACACCGTGACGCACCCAACCTATTTGCAACAACTGACAAAAGGAGATGGTCCAACATACGATGGCCGATGAGAACACCGGAAGTGGACTTGGTTGTGCGAGCTATGTAAGGAGCGCGCGCACGCTGCGCGACTCCCATGACAGCATCGTAGCGGCGAGGACTGCATCCCCAGGCAGCTCGAACAAGAAATTGAAGCGGGAACGAAGGGGAGGACAACTACGGAAGAGGAGCCGAACAGCTAACGCGCCGCCAACAGTTCGACGGTGTAGTGAAGGAGAGGACCACACCGAAAGAGGCAACATGGGGAAGGAGGGCGGCGATCATGATCCAGTAGCGCGCTGGACAAACAGCGCGGCCCACGCCATGTCGCTCTGGCGCTCCACAAGACCAGCGGTTCATAGCTATTGCAAGAAGCGAACGAGGCCGACTTCGCCCGCCAGGTTCGCCGAGACCTTCCACCACCTTGCAACGCGGGAGTTTAAAACCCCGCAAGCGCCGCCAAATCGTTGGGCGGCCTGCGGGAAAGGAAAAATCCATTCCAATCTGAGTCCGCGTGGAGCGTCGCTTTGCTGGACCCTTTTGCAAGCCTCGGAAGTTGCGACAGTTTAGGACGTCACCCTGCAGGATCACCAGCCCTGCGGAAACAAAAAAACGACGATTTTGCAGATCGCAGCCCCCCCTGCGGATGGTGAGGTCTAGCCGAAGGTCTTCGCAGGACGTCTCTCAGCTGGACCCCCCCAATTTCGCAGATCGCAATCCCCCACGCCTAAGTCCAAAGTGGATCTGCGTATGACGTCGGTCCCCGGGCCCCCCCGGCAGCCGTCGAAAGTGCCGCCACTGTCGCAGATCGCAGCCCACCCCAGGACAGCGAGGTCTAATTCGGTCTGCGTGGGGCGTCACCCCGCTGGGCCCCCCAGCAGCCCTCACCGACCCGTCGCCTGTCTCACTCGGGCCCCCCTTGGGCTCGCGTTCCTTGGTCTCGCCTTTCTTCTCCGCGCGGAACGAGGCTACAAAAGGCCCGCGCCCCGACGCCCTTGCGACCGTACTTCTCCGAGCAGTACTTCGCAACACTATCAGAGATTGGCGCCGCGCCGCTGATGGCGAGCATTGCCCGCGAGTCGGAGATCTCGCTGTCAGACGGTCCCCTCTGCTCCAATGCGCGGGCCGCCTGCTTGAAATGGTCTTCGCGCGCTCGCACGAGCGCCTCCGGCATCGTGCCCCGCCGCGCCAGATGCGCCAAAAACAAAGCGCCCGCTTTGGCCTCAAAGGCCGACCTGGCCTCGAAGTCTCGGGTGAAGCGCGCAGCCACGAAGTGTCCCAGCGCATCGAACGTGTCCGCCGAGAGGCAAAATTCCTCATTCCCCCCATTGCCCCCGCATGTGCCCGTCCTCCTCCTCGCCCCCCTCGTCCTCATCCTTTTCCTCCTCCGTTTCCTCCTCCTTTTCCTCCTCCTCCTCTTCCGTCTCCTCCTCCTCCTCCTTTTCCTCCTCCTCCTTCTCCTGTTCCTTCTCCTCCCACTCCCCCTCCTCCTACTGCCCAGGGTCGGCGGCGCCGGCCGCAAATCCTTCCCAGTAGACTGGGCACTGCGGGGTCACAAGGTGGTCACTGCGCCGTGGTCGTCGCGGCGGTAATAAAGGAAATGCTCCAAGAACCTGGGGCGCGCCACAGTGACCAGAGTACCGCCTGCCACGTAGCAGGCCACGAGAAACAGCAAACTCTGCGCACCCCTGTGCCTGCGTACGAATGCACCCTTGTGCTTGTGCACCCCGCCGGCGTGTACATACATCACAGTGCCCGCGTACACCACGAAGCCCGCGTACACCTCCAGGTGCCCGACAGTATCAAACTCCAGAAAAACATGGCTGGCCCAAACGTATCGAATTCAATCTGCAAGTTGTGTGTGAATAGCGTTTTCTTCTGGCCACGGGCACGGCCTTTATCCCCGTTGCCCGCGCGCACAGCAATACCAATGTAGACAACAATTCTAGACACCACCACGCTTGTGTGCACCATAACTGCCGCCGCAACCGGCGTGTGCGGTATGCGCGCCGGACAACTTATCTCTTCCAATGTGGGTGCGCCACCGCTCCTCCCCGGGTGCCACGACAGCCTGCGCGCGCCACGCGCCTCTACATACCACAAGCACATGCCTGCGCGCACTGCAAACGCGTTGCGCGCGCACTACGGACAGCACACCTGTGCGCTAAGCAACAGGCGCTGCTGCAACAAAGGTGGGTGTGGCGGCGGGCGTTATGTTATCTAGTGAGGGGGCGGTGGGTTGGAAACCACATAACGCGCGTTACGTGTTCGAGTAGAAAACTTGAGCTCCAACATGACACGATGCATTGTGTCAGAAACCATTTTTTGCCGTGCTCTCACGCGCACGCGCTTGCGCGCGCAGTGCACCATCAATCAGCAGGGAATGACCATTGAACTTCGAAAGATGAATAGTCAAAACCACGTGGTTCACTAGTATTCTAAGGGCCCAAACATGTTATGCATTGTGTCATGATGCGTTTTCCTCAATGCTCGTGCGTGCGCGCGCAACACAAACGAAGAATAGGGGAATGGCAAACTCAGCTTCGAAAGCTGAGTGGTGAAAACTAATTGGTTCACCCGTATTCTGAGGGCCTGAGCGTGAAACGATGCATTATGGCACCACGTGCGTTCCTTATTGCTCGCGGGCGCGCGTGTACGCGCGCCCTCGCGTGCGCAATGCAACAACCACTCAAGCATGGTCACCTGAACTTCGAACGCATAACGGTGAAAACCAATTCTCCAACTCGATTCTGCGGGCCTCAACACGGAGTAATGTATTGTGGCGCCCGATGCGCCTCCTTGCCCGCGAGCGCAGTACAAATACCAATCAAGAACCGATATAAACCTCGAAACTGTAAACCAATTCTTCCACTCGGATCCTGGGGCGTTCGCACTGCAAAACAACGAATAACGAATAGCCATCGCAGCCTCGAACATTGAATGGCGATCGCTGAGCACCAATCATTCCACTCGTACTCTGAAAACCTCAACATAGAATGATGTAGTGTTGCGCAACACCCTTTCCCCTCTCTACGCGAGCGTGCCTGCTTGCGCGCGCAAGTTGCGTTCACCATTTGTCATGTGGTGTTATATTGCGCACGCGGGAACGCGCGTTGTGTCACAATGCAGTCTTGTATGTTGGGGTCCTTCAGAATACGAGTGGAACGATTTATTTGCATCATCCAGTTTTCGAGATTCAGATGGCCATTCGTTAGTTGTTATTTTCTTGCGTACGCATAAGCGCGCAGGCGCGCTCACGCGAGCAATGAGAAACTTGTATGGTGCCACAAGCAATGCTTCGATGTTGAGGCTCCGAGGATACGAATCGAATAATCGGTGTTCGCCATGCAGTTTGCGTGGTTGACATGGCCGTTACTTCTTGGTTTGTGTATTGCGCACGCGGGAACCTGGGCACGTGCGCGCAACGAGGCCCCGACCTCCATACGTGAAGCGCTCGCAATCTTTGAAAACGAATCTGCTCGGCACTAAGACGAGAACCACATACTAAAAAGGACCCGCCCTCCATGCGTGAAGCTCTGGCATATTTTGGCGCGCAACGCTACGGCGATAATCATACTAAGTCACGGAGCCGCCCTCCATCTGTGAAACTCTGACAACATCCATTACACGAATGTGCAAGGTGCTGCAACGAGAAACACATTAAAAAGGAGTCGCCCCACATCGGTGAGGCCCTTGCAATGTGTTAAAACAAATGTGCGCGGCGCAAAACGAGAGGCACATCATTTGAAAGTACTCGCCCTCCATCCGTGGATACCTCGCAAACTGTTAACACGACCGTGCGCGGCGCTACGGCGATATCCGACGTGTGAAAAGAAGCCGCCCTCCGTCGCGAAACTGTTGCAAGACTTTGAACATGAGTGCGCGCGGCGCTACGGCGAGACCACGCATGATGGAAAGGAACCGCCCCACGTCCGTGAAACAATTGTAAGCATTTGCGTAGCGATGAAGCGATAGTGACATCTTGACAAGGACCTATGACGAAACCAAGGCCAGGATAAACTCGGGTGAACATAGATCGAGCATCTCAAACAGCCGGCGGCTCTGGAGGATGTATCCGGCGCCGCGGTCTCCCCACAGCGTTCCCGTACGCTCTTGGACGGATCCATCCTCGTTGTTGCCCCGTCCGAAGGCCCGCCCTCCATGCGTGAACCCGCTGCAAGCTTCAACGACGAATGTGCGCATGTGCGCGGCGCTGAGGCGAGAGCCACGCTTTGAACATCTGGGGCTTGGAACTTCATTCCAGGAGCGGGAAATGACTGATTTTAGCTGGGTGCACTGGTGACACGGTGGAAATACTCCACCCTACTTACTTCCAGTGCATGAAAATGGAATCCTAAGAGTGACTCGTGACCCCAGAGGAGGAGTCGGAGGAAGAGGGAGGGGAACAAGGGAGAGACAAGGACAAGGACATCCGCATAAGGGGGTGCAGCGTCAGATCACCGACTCAGGTGTCTTACGGACTGCTGTCAAAATCCCCTGCGATGGGTTGTGATACAGCCCTGCCTTCTCACTACGGCTGGCAGGGGGCAGACCGCGCTGCTCAAGGACCGAACTCTGAAGTGGCCCCGTAAGAGAGGCGTGCTACCTTACATCGCGAGTCCATGCGTGTCAATGCGGGGGGAGCGGCTGCTGGCCCTTCGGCGTGCCCAAGGGGGAGGGGACGCGCGGGCTTAGCAGAGCGCGCAAGCCAGGGGGGAGGGGACGACGACACGACCTCAAAAGGAGGAGAGGGGTGAGGGACGGAAGGTCCGTGGCCCCAAACTGTTGCTGGGGCGGCTGCTTATTCTACTGTTTAAATTCCGTGCTCCCATCTCCCGCTCGGCTCACTTCTCGGTCTGTCCGAGAGATGTCCAATGTATTGCTGCATCTGTACTTTGATACCCTGGTGTAGTATCCCACCGATCCCCTTCGAAATGTACGTGGGGTAGAACATACTGGTAGTCACGGTATGGTAAGGCCATTGGGGAGCATACTGGTGGGCTTCCTGATGATCACTATTTTTTCTCCTTCGACACCCTGCAGTAGTGCACCTGTCGGTACTCGATCCCCTTTGACTGGGTTGAAGCTACCTCCAATCCCCACTCTTCAACGGCCAAGGTTGGGCGTCCCAAAACGGTGGGTAACAGACCGTGCGTACACTCGAACTCTCTAAAGACCTCACCGCACGGTCCGACACCGCACATTCTTGGGACCTCCGAGGCCCCGGCCGCCCAAAACGTCCTCGGAGATCGACACGGGTCCCAAAACCATGCGGTCACCTCAAATCCCAACCAACTCACCACACGGTGTGGTCACCGCACAGACTGGGGGACCCCGAGGGGAGGAGGGAAGGAGGGAGCGCCGACGACCCCATCGGACTGCATCCCGAACATCCGATGCTGTTTTTCTCATCAATGCAACTTCCCCAGAAGTCCCGACCCTCTCCCCAGGGCCGGCTTCTCATCCCGAGCAACTCTTTGACGGCTCTGGTGCCCGGCGAGGGCCCCCCTGGAGGCCGAAAACGACGAACCACCTACGCCATGATTGTTGTTCCACACGTTGGATGTGCAACAGCGCTCAGAGTCGAATCGACACATCGGATCGGCGATCGAGATGAATCCGATCGGCAAACATCGGCAGTAAACCGGGAGAAGTCGAATCGGCCGGAATCGGCAGGCTGATAGGCCTCCATCGAGCAATCGGAACCGAAGTCGAATCGACTCGGACTCGAAATCGGTCGAGATCGAATCGAATCGACTCCGAGGAGTCGAAATGGGCCCTGGACGTGTATTGGGCGCGACTCCATGGGTGGGCGAGGGGGGAGAAAGGTGCCCTTCTTGGGCCCTGAAAGGCCCCTGTGGGGGGGGCCCCAGAGGGCCCCTTCTCGGCAGCCCTCGCTGCCCCCCCCACGTCTCGCCGCCCCTCTACGCGCACTCCGAGTGTCGGCTTTGGAGCTGCCTCTTGGCCCCGCCCTGCAGCGGCCGTGGGCTCCTCGCTCAGCAGCCGCTCCCCGGCGCCCGGCGCCAGGTCCTCGGGCGGGACGCCCCACGCCGCCGCGCCGCCGTCGAAGGCGTCGAGGCCCAGGCCCTCCTCCAGCACCCCGAGCGCCTCGGTCGGCCGCACGCGGGAGGGGCCCTACAGTCGACCCGCATGGTAAGGACGACCGAAACAGTCGGGCCGCTGAAAGAAGGAACGCTCAAGAAGGACCGAAGCCCCTCTGTGGCCCGAAAAGCGCCTCCGTGCCCGAGGAGGACAAGGAGAACAGCAAGGGAGGAACCTAAGGAACATCGAGCTCCTTCCGAGCCCAAATTGTGCCTCATTTCAGCGCCTTGATTGTAAGGATGCAATGGCCTCGGGGGGGCCATGCGGGCACTTTGCGGGCGGGGCGCGGCCAGCGAGAGCGGCCAAGGATGGCCCGAGGGGGAAGGATGCAAGGGTTACCCTGGAAAGTCGCTCATCCTTACTGCGCGGGTGGACTGTATGAGCAAGAGCGACCTTTGGTGCACGCGGGTATCGCGGGCCGCGGGCCCAGATCCCCAAGGCATGCTGGGACGTTCGATATTCGACGCGTGTCGGCTCTGCAACTTTCGGCCTCCGAGGGCCCCCCCGCGGGGGGAAGCCCCAGGACCGCCACAGAAGCGACTCGGGATGCAGGAGCCTGCCCCCCGAGAGGGGCCAGGGCCTCCAGGGACCCCGCTCTGGCACGGTCGAGGCGTCCGGTGCCCGCGAACCCGAGCGCGCAGGCCGGAGCTGGAGGCCGACCCCCCGTGGGGCCCGGGCCAAGGGTCGCCCCTGCCGAGGGGCCACCCCTCACGTCCAGCCGACCGCCTCCGCCTCCGCGATCACGGCGCGGCCTCCCGGGCCGCCCTCCCTGTGGAGGCGGAAGAGCCGCCCGGCCTGGGCCAGCCTGTGCTCGCAGGCCAGGCGCACGACCCGCACGGCGCTCTCGAGGTCGACTCTGCCCGTGCTCCTCACGTCCACCCGCTCGGTGATGTGTCGCTGCACGTGGAGGGGCAGCGCGATGCCGAGCCGCCGCAGGACCAAGGGCATCTGCGCGTGGTCGATGTCCACCTCGTGCTCGAGCTTGCACGCGTCGAAGGCCGCTTGGATCTCGGCCTTCATGGCGGCCGAGAAACCGTGCCTGCTGCGATACTGGACCACCACTTGCCACACCTGCCCGATGTCCAGTCCATGATGCACGTCGCTGCCAAAGCAGTCCTGGGCGAACTCGAAGATGGCCTGCCTGTCGGGGAAGTTGTACCCGAGAGCCTTGAACACCTGCGGCAGATGAGCGTGCTGGACACGATCTGCTGCGCCAGGCATAGCGTTCTGCCTCATCACCCGCCTAACCTTCTCCTCCTCCAAGCTGCGCACCCTCCGCATGCAGATAATGAACTCGCGCTGGTTCAAGCTGCCCGACCCATCAACGTCGGCCGCGTCGTAGACCTCCCGGGCGTCTCTCTTCAGCGAGGGCCGCCCGAAATCGTGCTCGCGGGACCAGCTGAAGCCGAGCCACGAGAGCATGTTGGCAAATTCGGTGGCGTCGATGCTGTCGGACTTGTCGACGTCGAAGAGGTCGAACACGTGCAGGAGGTCCTCGAACTCGTTCCTGGAGAAGCCCTCCCTCAGCTTGTTGAGCTCTATCATCTTCATGAAACCCTTGATATCGATGGACCCCTCTCCGTTGCACACCTCCTCAAAAAACTCGCGCAACACGTGCGGCATGACGTCGATTTTGATGACATCGAACACGTACGGTAGCTCTTCCAGCTCTAGTCGCCCGGACTTGTTCCTGTCGCAACTTTGAAAGGCCACGGCGTAAAAATCCGCCTGCTTGCGGGAGTATGCCTCGATGAACTGAAAAAACTCCTGCTGGCCCAGGGTGGAGTAGTGCGTGATCTGCGGCGCGATCTCACTAACCCACTCTGGATTGGGATGGCTGAAACCTACCAGATCCAGCGCCCGCCCCAACATGTCTGTGTGCACCTCGCCAATGTCTCGGTCCTTCAGCTTCCCGTAGATCTCCTCCCAAAGCAACTCCTCCTGAGCCTGCGACGTGAATTGCGACTTCCACCACCGCGGCAACGCCCGACGGGTCGCAAGGCACTTCTCTAGCGTGGCCATCGATTTTAAGGGATCAAACAATGACACAAACATAATTTTTTGGAGGTCCGCGCAGACTTCTCGGATCGGTGCTGGATTCCCCATAACTGGCGCGCGGAACGCACCAGGAGCGGCGCTGGAGGCGCCGCCAAGGAACTCCAGCGCCGATCCGAGAGATCCGCGCGGACCTCCGAACGTTTATATGTTTTTGTCATGTTTTTGCTCCCCAAGCTTTGCGGGCCATCACTGTACCAGGCTTGCCGTTCGAACTGGGGCCGAATGGCCTCTCTGGTGGCCTTGGCACAGGGCTCGACCAAAACAAACTTCTCTGATTTCGTGTTGTTTTCGTTCTCCCTCGTTCTGTGTTCGTTCCGCCCTACGCTACAGAACGAATTCAAAACAAAAACGGTCCACGAAACCGCGAGAAGTAAGACGAAGCCAGGACGAGCATAAATCCGAGCGAAGATCAATCGACAGTCTCTGAGATCCAGCTGATCTAGAAGATGTGTCGAACGCCGCGGCCTCTTCAGAGCTTTGCGGACAGCGTTCCGGAACGCTCTGGAAGGGAGTTATCCTCGTCCTAGCCCAATCCGAAAAACACCGTTTAGCTAGCGCCCGGCCCTGGGGGCCTCGGCAGGCGCGCCCGCGGCTCGGCCTCGGACTCCAAGTCGAAACCGGAGGACGGCCTCTCGCCGCTCTCTGCGCTCGTGCTGGACCCGCTGGCCGCCGGCGGCGCGATGGCTTCGGTGCTCTGCCGAGGGCTTGCCGTGGGGGCTGGCGTCGAATCACTCCTGAGGACAGCACTGACGGCGCCAAGGGACACACCAACACACACACACACACGCACACACGGACGCACGCACGCACGCACGCACACACAAACACACGCACAACACACACACAAACCCACGCACGCACGCACGCACGCACGCACGCACGCACGCACACACGCACACACACACAAACACAAACACACACACACAAACACGCACAAACACGCACAAACAAACACGCACAAACACAAACACACACACACACACACGCACACGCACACGCACACGCACACGCACACACACACTCACACACACACACGCACACGCACACGCACACGCACACGCACACGCACACGCACACGCACACACACGCACACTCGCATACACGCACGCACGCGCCGGCGAAGAAATGTCGCTGCAAACGCTCGCTGGGCCTGACAACGACGGTCGCAATTTACAGGGCAAAGCAAAACGGCTGATAACCTGTGAGAGGGATGGACGCACCTGTGAGAGGGACGGAGCCCGCGCTGCAACTCGGGATGCCCCCCAGAGACGCGTGCGCTTCAGGGCAGAGCGCAGTAAGGTGAAAGGTAGAGAGGCGCGGGTGTTGCCACCGGCCAGGCCTACGCAATCTTCCACAACGTCGGACGAAGCCAGGACGAGCATAGAAACTCGGGTGACGATCTCTGATATCCCGCGGTTCTGGAAGATGCCTCGGGCGCCGCGGATTTGTCAGAGCGTTCCGGCACGCTCTGAGATCGTTCCGGAACGTTCTGGGACGGACTTACCCTCGTCCTAGCCTCGCCCCGCCCGGCCCGCCCCCGACCTGGCGATCCAGGGGTCCTGGCTGGGGGTGGAAGGTGGCGTTTTCCATATAGAACCCTCCCCACCCCCAGCCAGGGCTGGTTGCGTGATAAGCGTCGCCCCCACCCGCAGCCAGGACTGGGTGCGTTCACCAGAGAAAACCCCCCCAACCCCCACCCCCAACCAGGACTGGAACATCCTCGTCCTGGCCCCGTCCGGTTGCGGACCCACAAGCTCCCGGCTCCACCGCCGCACTGGCTCGCCGCAGGCGGCGCCGCTTCGGCGCTTTGCCGAAGGCTCCACGCAGGGGCCCACGCCTCCCCACGCCTGCGCCAGTGCCGCGCGGGGCCCGCCGCCGCGGGCGGCGCCGGCGCGGGCACGCCCGGATCGGTGTGGAAGCGGCGGGGGCGGCGGCCAGGGGGCAGCTGGGGCGGGGAGGCGACCGGGTCGGTGTGGAGGCGATGCGACCTGCGTCGGTGGCAACGCATGGCGGAGCGCACAAGGGGGCAGGGGGAGGGGGGGAAGGATTCTTAGAAGTAGTTGCTTCACAAGGCCCGCGCCTTCTAGCAGGCAGGGGTGCTTCTGAGAAACCTTGCCCCCTCCCTCTGCACCCCTTTGCGGGTGGCTCAGGCTCATGGGAGCCTCCCATGCCATCTTGCAGGCTCTTGCGGATCGGCGCACGCCGACGCTAATCGACGCAAGTCGACGCTGATCGACGCTATAACGGCGCTTTCCCATCGACCACCAGACGCTAGCGCACGCTGATGCGCCACAAAGAGGGAACTGCGAGGACGCACGAGGCTCCCATGGTTTGCGATCGAACGACAGGCTCCTCCCACCTAACCAACCATCGACTCTCCCGAATCGATGGGAGGCAGGGGCACCAAACCCTACTCCTGCTGCCCATCGAGTTGCCTGAATCGTTGATCGGCGATGGTCGGGTTCGGATTTCGCCGCCGACCCCCGACGTCATGGTTTTTGTTTCGTTTTTTCTTGACGTGAACCCCCAAAGGCCACGACCCATTCCGAGATCGTTCTTCTATCCATTGGGGGTAACACGTGTTACCCAGGGGGAGGGGGGAAGGGGGTTGGTGGGGTGGTGATAACGGTAACAACGTCTGGCGTGCACCCCCGAAGGCGCGCCAGACGCTGTTACCGTTATTCCGACAACGGCGACGACGACGACGGTGACGACGACGACCGACGACCGAAGCCGACGACGCCGATGCCGACGATGGACGACGACGACGACGACGAAAGACGACAACAACGACGAAGGACGAGGACGACGGACGATGAAGACGTACCGACGAGGACGACAAGGATAACGACGATCGACGACCGATGACCGACGCCGACGCTGCCGATGCCGACGCCGACGCCGACGCAGACGCCGACGCCGACGCCGATAACAACGACGACGACGACGACAACGACGACAATGCCTGTGCACCTTCGGGAGCCTTCTCCTCCTCCTCCTCCTCATGAAGATGCGCAGGCCGATTGAAACTGCAAGGCAAAGATTCACGCCTGTGGCCTGTTCCCAAGCGTTACCGGTACGGGGGGGGACGGGCGGGGATAAGACGTGTTACCGTGGTACCCCAGGAGCCTCTGGAAGAACAGCCTCTCCCTGGGACCATCTCTTCGTCCTGAGCCGTCTCCTGACGGCCCCCAGGCCCGGTGAGGGCCCCGAGGAGGCAGAACACGCCGAGAAGCCTTCCGCCTTGCTTCTTCCATGGCTCCATGAGGTCTGGGACAGGGGTGGACCTAAACGGTGTTTTGGCGATTTCGTGGGCCGCTTTCGTTTCGATTTCGTTCTGCGTTAAAGGCAAAACGAGGGAAAACGAAAACAAAACGAAAACGGAAAACACCGTTCAGGTTCAGCCCTGGTCTGGGACCTGCGCTGGAGGATGGACTTCGCCGCGCCGTCGCCCTCGGGTGCCCTGGCGCAGCTCGGCCTCGCGGGCCTGGCCGACTGCACCGGGCCGGCCGCCGCGCCGGGCCCGCCGCCCCACGGCTGCGCCAGGGCCGCGCGGTCGGCGGCCTCCATGGAGCGCCTCCAGAGGTCGTGCGGGGCCTCGGCCGCAGGGCCACCTGGGGGGGCACCAAGGGTTAGACCGGGCCTGCCCCCCTGCAGGCGGATCTTGGGCGAAAAATAAAAATTAGTCAAACAATATACCAAAATGGCACAAAATATTCAAAAATCGTCCCCAGACCTCTTTTTGATTATTTTTGAACATTCCCCCTGTAGGGGGACACGCCCGACTTAAACCAATAGGTGCCCAGACCTGCTCGCGTCGTGAGGAGACCACGGCAGGAGGGTCTCTGGCCGTCGACGGCCTTCCTGGGGGCCCTCGCTGGGCCTCGGGGCCGTGCAACATCGGCTCACGAGGAAAAGCTGGCCCTGGGGGGCGGGTGGGGACTTCAGGGGACCGCGCATGGAAACAATCCAGACGCCGCATGCCTGGGCACACGTGCCGCTACTCCCCTTTCTGAACACGATCGGGGAGACGTAAGACTAGATTTCGGGGGGATCGGGTTGGCCCGACGGAGCCGTCAAGAAAATAACGTGGCCCAGTCTGAAAATTGACGCGAACTCCCGCTGCAAAAACGTCCCACGAAAGCTGGACCGTCACAGTCCAGGACGGGCTCGTCAAAACGCGTCGACAAACCCGGTTTCTGACGACCTCGAGTCTTACGCTTCCCCTAAACACTTTCGAAGATCATCCAATTCAGGACAAGCAGCGGTGCCGGCATCTCTCTTCCTTCCCTGACCACGAGGGACGATCGTGGCGGCGGCGAGCGCCCCTTCGGGTTCCGCGGTGCGCGGCCTCGCGGCAGCGCGCCCCGGGCCATTGCTTTCCGCGCCGACCGAGACGCGCGACTGCCGGTGCGCCTCGAACACAGGAGCCCAGGCTCCCGAGACGCCCAGGCGCGGGAGGCCCGGGCAGAACTCCTTGGAGACGGACCTGGGCGACGGTCACAACTGAGTGACGAAAAAGATGGGTCTTGCGCGACATAATATAGCGACCTTACGCGGTGGATGACGCAGGCCGCCAGCGCGGAACGCGACATTGGAGACCGGGGCGCTTACGCGCCTTGCGCGGGCAGCTTGCGCGCCAATGTCGGCGCAAACGATCCCGTTATTAGTGTCGCTCAACTAGGGAAACTGCGCCCCTTTCGGTGATCCTCAAAACGTGTTTTAGCTCAGAAGAGAAGGTATCGATACCACTGCCCGTACACGCGCCCGCACACGCACACACAACCACAAACACAACCGCAACCAAACCACAACTACAACCACATTATCAACCACAACCACAGCCACAACTGCACATACACACACTTGCACGCACTTCCACACACTCGCACACACACGCACACGCACTTACACACACTTACACACACTTACACACACTTACACACACTCGCACATACACATACACACACACTTGCACACACACACACACACACGCACGCGCACACACACACACACACGCACACACACACACACTTACACACAAACGCAACAACACGCACAACACACCACCCACAACACACAACATACAATACACATGCTGGTCGTACGCGGTGGGGACCGGTAAGCCGCACTAATGCCGGGCCAAGCAAAGCACCCGGGGACGCTTTGGGGGCCAGAAGGCGAAAAGAATGTGAAAATACAATTCCCTGACTGGGCAGTGGGAAACGGGGGGCTCGGCAAACGCACATACACACAAAAAAACACACATACGCGAAATCACACCAATACAAACACGCGCACACACCACACCACACCGCACCGCACCGCACCACACCATAACAAAGTACAAACAAACCCAAAACGCACACACACACACACACACGCACGCACACACGCAAATGCACGCACGCACACGCGCACACAGTCACACACACGCTCACACTCACATGCTCTCTCTTTCTCTCACACAGACACACACACACACGCTCACACCACACACACACACACACGCACACGCACACGCACACGCACGCACGCACACTTTGAAGCCGGCGGCGCAGAGGAACCTGTGGCGCGGTCGGCAGATGGAGGCTCTTATCGCGAGCGAACTTAGTCGAACGCGCCGTGATGAAATAATCCAACCACGGTCATGCAGATTGGCGCTGGTGGTGTAGAAGAATGAGG